>OU744337.1:61879364-62419325 GCA_916610165.2 Gymnosoma rotundatum
TATTATATTATATTATACTATATTATATTATATTATATTATATTATATTATATTATATTATATTATATTATATTATATTATTTCATATTATATATATATATATATATATATATATATATATATATATTATATATATATATATATATATATATATCTAACACTTCACATTTGAAACAATTACAGTTCTTATTGTATAGAAATTTTTAGGTTTTTAATTTTTAAAAACAAAATTTTTCTTATATTTTTTTTCATATCGCTTCTACTTATTCAAAATTCAATAACCTTAACACCTGCATTCATCTTACATTTCCAACCCTCATCATTCTTCAATGGCCTACCTGATTAAACACATTTATTATTTATGCAATACAGATTTTCTACTCCCAAATATTATTCTTAATAAACAGAAATCAACACATTTTTCTTTTTCTCACCAAATACCTATACACAAGATCAGTACACACCACAATACTATTACATCTACTTACACAAGATCAATGCACACCTGCAATTTTAATTATTCAAATCACGATCATTTTAATCAAACCTTAAACAGAAATTAACATATTTTCTTTTCATAACCAAATCCCTTTACACAAGATCATTACATATACATTCCATCCACTAACACAAGATCATTGCACACCTGCATTTCACAACTGCAGACATCTTACCCTTGTCATTCTTTAATGGCCAACATACTTGATATTAATGGATAATAAATTAGCGGGAGTGTAAAAAAGTGTCTAGCACGTGCCTCATTAGCTTAAAAAAGCCATTAAAAGACATTTTAATTGCTTTTGTATTACATTAATCGCTTCTGCATGAATGATTTATAGATTAGAATAAAAATAAATGATTAGAAATTAAAAATAAATGAGCTTAAGCCAAAATAATTTCTATTCATTTATAATATTCATAGTTCAAAAAATAATATAATATAATTAAATTATAAGTACGTAAGGCACAGCAAGCATTAATGCTTACTTCATAACAATCAAAATGATACTGAAACAGCATCTATAATGTTGTGAGTAAACAAGTAAGAATGACTAAAAACAAAATTTGCATTCGTGTTCAATCGATGATTGAAACAAATGACGAAATACAGAGCAAAAACAAGACGGAATACAGAGAGAACAGTAAAGAAATACGTTGGATCGTGTGTAAATTTCGTCTAACCAAATTAATATTCATATGAAAATATCCCGTATTCTTATTTACAAAGTTAGTTGGTTAAATAGATAATGTTTATAAATTACACAACTAAAGTAGATAGGTGCGAAGAATGCTGATGAAGGTCGTAGCGGTCCAGAAAGTGAATCATTTCATTCTGCTAGCGTCTAATTTTTCTTGTTTTCTTTGGAAAACGTCCGCAGACATTTGTAAAATAAATTTTCTTTCTAAAAAAGATGTTTAGAAATTAAAAATAAATGAACTTAAGCCAAAATAATTTCTATTCATTTATAATATTCATAGTTCAAAAAATAATAGAATAAAATTAAATTATAATTATGCAAGGCACAGCAAGCATTCATGCTTACTTTATAACAATCAAAATGATACTGAAACAACATCTATAATGTTGTGAGTAAACAAGTAAGAATGCCTAAGAACAAAATTTGCATTCGTGTTCAATGGATGATTGAAACAAAGCAAAAACAAATGTACAAGAGGAAATACAAGAGAACAGTAAAGAAATACGTTGGTTTGTGTGTAAATTTCGTCTAACCAAATTAATATTAACATTGTTACGATTAATAAAAATCTGGCAACCCCTGTAGTTGTTTCCGTGTGAGCGTGGTGAATAAGCTAATTAAACTAATGGTGTGTTTATAGAATAACAAAACCACAAGTTATCCAACAAAAGCTGAGCAGCTCCAATGGCTGCGTTGGTAGAGCTGCGTACTACAAAACAGAGGGTCCTGAGTTCGATACCGCATTCGGACATGCGTGCAACGAAAAAATAATAATTTTTATAACGCAATTAAAATTAATAAACAGCAGTACAAACCTCCCGAGAGGCAAAGACAATTATTGTGTGAAGCCATGGTAGACAATTTAGTGAAGACGTCTAATTTAATAAAAAAGATAATTGTCAAGAAGCTTTATAACAATAGTAAGAACAATAGTGGTTGGCGCGGGGAACTGTAACAGCATAAATAACAACAGTGTATGGCAGACGTGTGTTGTGGCTACTGGAGTAAAGGAGATGACTGGCTTGGATAAAAGAAGTGTAGATGTCTGTGAATGGTTAAGGTTACTAAACAAGGCATCGAGTAGTTCATGTCTCGCCGGAGTAACACAGTAGTGTAGCGTGGATGGCTGCGTTTGTGGTGATAACGCATGTTTAGTAAATACGACACCAAGGGTTCACAAGACCGGTAGGATCGAGAAGTAGAGCCAGGAAAAGCCATAAAGAAATAATTCGAAGACAGAATTTAGCCACAGTGGTATTTGCAATCAAAAGAATCCGTATGTTTGTCTAAAAAGGGTAAAACGAAACATTGGTGTCAGAAGTGGGATTGCAAAAATCAAACCACAAACGAAAGCTGTACACTAGTTGTGAACATTTGAAAAGCGGACAAGCAATTATCCCAAAGAATAAAAATAATGCCTATTCGGGACGAACAGGCTTGAGTGAGGGATAATGTTACGAATAATAAAAATCTGGCAACCCGTGTAGTTGTTTCCGTATGAGCGTGGTGAATAAGCTAATTAAACTAATGGTGTGTTTATAGAATAACAAAACCACAAATTAGCCAACAAAAGCTGAGCAGCTCCAATGGCTGCGTTGGTAGAGGTGCGTACTACAAAACAGAGGGTCCTGAGTTCGATACCGCATTCGGACATGCGTGCAACGAAAAAATAATAATTGTTATAACGCAATTAAAATTAATAAACAGCAGTTCAAACCTCCCGAGAGGCAAAAGACAATTATTGTGTGAAGCCGTGGCAGATAATTTAGTGGAGACGTCCAATTTAATATAAGAGCAACAGATAATTGTCAAGAAGCCCTTTATAACAAAAAGTAAAGAGCACTAGTGGTTAGCGCGGGGAAGTGTAACAGCATAACAACAGTGTATGGCAGACGTGTGTTGTGGCTACTGGATTAAGGAGATGACTGGCTTGGATAAAAGGAGTAGTGGAGATGTCTGTGGATGGTTAAGGTTACTAAACAAGGCATCGAGTAGTTCATGTCTCGCCGCAGTAACACAGTAGTGTAGCGTGGATAGCTGCGTTTGTGGTGATAACGCATGTTTAGTAAATACGAGACTAAGGGTTCACAAGACCGGTAGGATTAAGAAGTATAGCCAGAGAAAGCCATAAAGTTTGAATACAGCATAATGAGCCACAAGGGTAATTGCAATCAAAGGAATCCGTACGTTTACCTGCTAAAACGGGTAAAACGTAACAACTGGTGTCAGAAGTGAAATTGCAAAATAATAAATAAATAGTTAAATGAAATTCGACGAGCTAAAAGTTGAGCAGCTAAAAATGGAGTTAAATCTACCGACAGCAGGCAATAAAGCGGAATTTCAAAAGCGGTTAATAGATGAATTTAAGCAGCGTGGTATCAATATTGGCACATACGAATTTGGAGAAAAAGACGAAAAGGAAGAGATTGAAGTATGTGCCCCAGCAACAAATAGCGTTATAGACTTAAATTCAATGTTTGCCACTATAATGAAGAAAATAGAAGAAAACAACCAGAAGCAGGAAAACCACAACCAGAAGCAGGAAAACCAGATGAAGAAAATAGAAGAAACCAACCAGAACCAGATAAAGAAAATAGAAGAAACCAACCAGAAGCAGGAAAACCAGAAGAAGAAGTTAGAAGAAAACAACCTGAAGCTTCAAGAAAAATTTCAAGACAGCTTTAAAGCAATGCAAGAAAGCTCTAGCATCAACGGAGAAAGGCTTTTAGCGAAGGTAAATGAGAAGTTTGAAGAAATATCAGAAGTCTTCGACAAACGAGTAAACATCGTAGAACAAAGAGTCAGCGAGTTTGATGAAAAATTGTGCGGCCTAGAGAGAAAAGTAAGCGAAGAGTTACATGAATTAAAAGTGCAAATGGGCGATCTTCAAATTCGAGAGGGACCGGTGAGAGTTATCTCTGAGCACGCCTGCAAGATTAACACTGCGAGCTTTGACGGCAGCGCACCTTTTAATGTTTTTAAGTTTCAGTTTGAAACAGTGGCCAGCAAAAATAGATGGGACAGTGAAGAAAAAGCTATAGAGCTAATTCTGGCCTTAAAGGGGCAGCATCACAGATACTCGAAAGCTTACCAGCCGGCTGCAGAAATAATTATGAGGACATAATGGTAGCGTTACAACGCAAGTACGGTGGCGAGCACAAAAGAGAACTCTACAGAATGGAGTTACGAGCCAGGGTGCAGAAGGCAAATGAGACGCTGGAAGACTTATCCAGGCGAAAATCACCAGTTTCTGGACCAGTTTAAGATTGAAGCATTTGTGAATGGCATACGGGATCCAGATATTAAATATGCTGTTTGTGCTATGCAAAAATCATCTTTTGCAGAAACCATCTCGTATGCGCTAGCCCAGGAGACCGCAAAAGTCATCTCGAAGCCACAGGTATACAAGGTGCGATGTCTCGATACTGAAACTTATAACGAAGACAGTAGAAGCGAGATAAAGAAATTAGTCAAACAGATAATGGAGGAGGAAAAAAGTAATTCTCGCGCTAAATGCTTTAAATGCGGTAAGGCTGGCCATTTTCAGCGCAACTGTAGATCCGCAAAGAGCGGTCCAACAACACCAAATCACATGAGTCACCGTTACACTAAATCGAGCTAGTACTAAGGGGCAAGTGCTGGCTCCCACAACCGATGGCCCCACAATCTCCATTTCCGTTGTACAACAGAAAAATAGCAACCTAAATGTTTGCGGCCTTATAAACGGAAGTAAGCAAGTCCTCACCATAGACACAGGAGCATCGCAGTCAATTATAAGGCCCGATTTAGTAAAAGGGGCAGTGGAACCATTAAATAATGTAAGACTGTGCCCTGCTACTGGCGACTTAGCCACTGTCTATGGAAGAGCCAGGGTAAGAATGACTATTGCAAATATCAGCGCTGACCATGTATTTGTTGTTGCCGATATAGTGGATGAAGTTATCCTTGGTGCAGACTTTATGATAGCCCCCGGTATTAGTCTGCACATGGGCGAGCAAATAATGATCTGGCGCAATGTGGAGATACCCCTGGATGTTGGATATGATAGCAGGGCCACAGTGAGGAAGATATTTGCCGTTGAACGTTAGAAATTACCACCTCAGGCGGAAACTATAGTATGGGCACGTGTGAAGACAGATTGTGAGGATAACCGGTTGTGGGTGGTGGAACCAAAAGAACTAAAAGACGATATCATAACAGCAAAAGCCCTCGTGAAAATCTGCGATGATGGCAGAGTTCCTGTGAGAGTACTTAATTTGTCTAATAGCGAAAAAACTATTAACAGGAATTTTGAGATGGGTCGATGTGAGCCAGCAGAAGCCATAGTTAATTATGCGGCGAATACAGTATGTCCTAAAATAACAGCCACAGAAAGAGATTCATTAGCAGAACAGGTGCTAAAATGGGTGGCAGGACTAACACCTCCTGACAGAAACAAAGCAAAACAGTTGCTGAGAAAACATGCCTCCGTCTTCGCCCTAAATAATAAAAGCCAAGGTAGAACGGCAGTTGTTAAACATGAAATTAATACTGGCGAAGCGAGGCCTATAAAACAAGCACCCAGAAGTGTTCCCCTAGCAAAACGAAATGAGGTCAAAGAACTTGTCAGCGAAATGGAAAGGAACGGAGTCATTGAGCCATCCTCGAGTCCGTAGAGTTCACCAATAGTTTTATTAAAGAAGAAGGGCGGCAGTACTAGGTTTTGCGTTGACTACAGGAAGCTCAATGATGTCACCAAGAAAGACAGTTATCCGTTGCCTAGAATTGACGATACCTGTAACGAAGTTTGTCGTTACATAATAAAATTTCATTATATTATCATTATATTATATTTTTTTATATACATTTTTTTAATGTTTTAGTTTTTCTATAATTCTTTTATATAGTTAGGTTTTATAACTTTAATTATCATTCCTTTTGATTAATTTAACGTGGATATTGATTACCTTTATGATCATTATTATTTTTTTTATTCAGCATACTTAGCTATAAAAGAGTGGTAGGTCAATATTTGTACTCTTATTTTATTATACTTTTTCTCTTTACTTTACCACTACGCATGTAACTAAATTAGGCTTTCTCATTTTTCTTTCTATCTCTCCCTGATTTATCACCACTGCTCTACTCAGTTATATTCACCATTAAGTTGTCTTTTTTTATTCCTCACTCTCTGAGTTTATCGGAACAAATACTCTCGCAGGTACCTTGTGTCATAGTATTAGTATAGTAGTTCTATTTGTCTGTGTACTACTCTACTGGTGTGAATTGTTAATGTTGTCGAGCTCCACTACATATTTAGTTGAGTTTGATCTGTCATAGTAAGCGGACAGCCAGCACAAGCGGTATAGCTTTGCCCGCAGCCGTCACGAAAACAGACAAACCCATCTCAATGTAGTAGTGCAGAGGGCCTCTACTGATTCGTAATGGTCATAGAGCCCAGGCAATAGTAGTAGTGCACAGGGAATAAATTGGTGTTGAATGCCATTTATCCCAGGCATAGTGGTTTATGTAGATGTAGTGCAAAGGGTCTCTACTGATTCATAATGGTCATAGAGCCCAGGCAATAGTAGTAGTGCACAGGGAATAAACTGGTATTGAATGCCATTTATCCCAAGCGTGTTGGACCACAAAAGAGCGTTTTGAAATTCTAGAAGTCTCTTCTGGATCAACCGCCGAACGTTACCCACTGTACACGGATAATCCGCGCCACTTGGTTTCTTGCTCTGGATGCTGAATCAAAAACATATTAGTTTTTTTGTCTATTTTATACATAATATAATAAATTATATTAATAAAAAAACTTCTAATAATTGTGAAAAACGAATGCCTTTGATTTAATATTTTTATCGACCCTGGACAAGCTGACACTACTCAGGTAACACTGTTATAAATGGCGCCCGAGCAGGGACTGTGAATTTAAAGAAAATTTTATGGAAAATAACAATCCCTTTTAAAGTTACATAAAAAAAAAATAAATAAAGAACTAAACAGAAATTTATTCATTGTTTAATCTGAACATATATATTCTAAAATAAAAAAAAAGACATGAGTCGCGCTTTTATTAATTTAATAAAGAAAGAAGGTTTAACTGAAAGCCTAGAAGGCCCTGGACTATGCAGCGATGGTACTGTGGATGATGATGAGAAGTCGTTTGCGGAATTTCTTAGATTAAGGTAATCATACTCCCGATCAAGATGCCCTAATACACAATCTGAGACAAAGATACAATCCATCATCAGAAAAAGAACTAAAAGTACCCACAACAGGTGCCTCGCGGAGTTCGTCGCCCGTAGTCTTCACAGGTGAGAGTGGCAATGGTATTTTAAGTGACCCTGAGGTTTGTGATAAAGTTAGGAAGTGGGGTGTAAAATATGATGGAGGTAAGGGCCCATTGTGCTTTCTTGAGAGAATCGAAGAACTCGCCACTTGCTATGCTATACCTCAAAATGCGTTGTTAAATTATATGTCAGAACTTTTTAAGGGCGATGCTTTGTCCTGATATCGGAATAATAAGAATAACTGGAGGTCATATTCCGAATTCGTTGAGGACTTTAAATTATTTTTCTTACCCGTACGTTTTTTGAAACTCTTGATGATGAGATAAGGACTCGCGTGCAACAGGCAAATGAGAATTTTGTAGATTATGTAACTGCGTTGCAATCTCTAATGCGGTGGTCCAGTTTATCTACTCAAGAACAGTTAGAACGCATATATAGGAATTGTTACAAGATTTGATTGTTCTAGCTAAAGATTATGAAAGCATTCGAGCCGAAGAAATTTCTCAAAATAGAGTCGTCCGCCACGTGCAAACAGTAGTTGCTAACGGTCATAAAAATAGTGTGTGTTGCCCACAGCGAACTGGTCATAATCGAGACACATGTACAAGGCCCCAAGTATTTTTCTGTTGGGACTGTGAGAAAAAGGGCACTAAAACAATAGATTGCTGTAGGTCGGGTTCGGGAAACTTCAAGGGAGATCACTCTACAGGGGAAAGAGAGTAAGGTCTCTTAAAGTCAAGCCTTTCCCTATTATTATTACCCTGATGACGACTTACGCTTACGTATATGGCTCACGATAAAACAAAAGAACATTCAAGCAATTATCGATCCAGGAGCTACTCATTCCTGTATAAACTCCACCGTGGTACAAGAGTTACGAGTTCCAATCGTAGCCGCGGATTTTCTTACAATACAAGTAGCAGATAAAACTATAGTTACAGTTTTAGGATCTGTTAGCTTTTGGTTTATTTTTAACAGCGTTGTATACTGGCATAAATTTTTAGTATTGGAATCAACCATTGATCCAATAATTATTGGCATGAATTTCATTGTACAGACAGGTTGTGAACTTCATATTACTCCCTATTAAATCGCCAAGAGCACCAACGTTTCTTTAGTAACTACCCTACACGCAACCTCAGCCGAGGATAGTAAGATAGACACAATATCTGACCTACGTATCTCAGAATTTCTTGAAAAGGAGTTGCCACGTTTTGACTCAATTTCTCAACATTCTAACATAACCGAACATGTGATTACTATGAAACATTCACGCCCAATTCACCAACGCTATTTCCCCAGAAACCCTGCTATGCAAAAGATAATTGATGAACAAATTGATGAACTTCTAGCTGACGGCCGAATCGAACCATCAAAAAGTCCATACAGCTCCCCCATAGCTTTAGCCCGAAAGAAAAATAACGAATGGCGGCTCTGTGTCGACTATAGGCAGATAAATGAAAACTCAATTCGAGACGCATATCCCATTCCTCAAATAAACGCCATCCTTGAGAAGTTACGAAACAGCAAATTTTTCAGCACTATTGATCTCAAGAATGGGTACTGGCAAATCCCCATGGCCGAAAGAAGCAAAATTTACACCGCCTTCACGGTGCCAGGAAGAGGATTGTTTCAGTGGCGTGTTATGCCTTTTGGTTTACATTCAGCTCCAGCCACTTTCCAGAGAGCCCTCGATGCTGTAATTGGTCCAGAATTAGATTCTTTCGCGTTTGCTTATCTGGATGACATCGTTGTTCTTGGAGCTACTTTGGAGGAGCATCTGAAAAATTTAAAAATCGTTTTTGACCGTCTTATAGCAGCTAATCTGCGGATTAATAAAGATAAATGTTCCTTCGTCAAGAGAGAAATTCGATATTTAGGGCATCTAATCAGCGAAAATGGTATCCACACGGACCCCGAGAAAGTGAACGCTGTTGTAGCTCTACCACCTCCAACTACGCTTAGAGAGCTACGATCTTTCCTTAACACCGCAGCCTGGTATAGACGTTTTGTGCCTAATTTTTCAACCTTGACCAGCCCTTTGAACAGCTTATTAAAGAAAAGTAAAAAATGGGAGTGGGGAAATCGAGAACAGGTGGCTTTTGAGCAAATTAAACAGAAACTAATAGAGGCCCCAGCACTAACGTGCCCCGATTTTACCAGAACTTTTGTGTTACAAACAGATGCTAGTGACGTTGGCCTAGGTGTTGTACTGACTCAGGAATTTGATGACGGTGAAAAAGTAATTTCACATGCTAGCCGTACCCTTATCGCCCCTGAAAGCAACTACACAGTCACGGAAAAGGAATGCTTGGCTATTGTCTGGGGAATACGCAAGATGAGACATTATCTCGAGGGTTATCATTTTGGGATTGTGACGGATCATCAGTGGTTAAAGTGGCTCAACTCCATTCAGTCATCATCTGGTAGAATCGCACGCTGGGCATTAGAGATGATGCAATATGACTACGAAATCAGGTATAGAAAAGAAAAGTTAAACGTAGTGGCAGATTGTTTATCCCGATCACCCCAAACCAATCAGACAGCAGTTCTTCAAACTATTAAAAGAGTTGTAAACTCCCAAGACCCCTGGTATGAAAACAAAATTAACATCGTATGAAATGATCCTGAGAGACTACCAGATTACCAGATCGATGAAAATCAAAACTTACGGAGATACATATTTGACACATCGGCTCATAACGAAGAAGATCCAGTTCCATGGAAACTGGTGGTACCAAAAACAGAGAGGGAACGAGTCCTAAAAGAATGTCATGATGATGCGACGGCAGGCCATTTGGGCATAAATAAAACCATAGCAAGGGTTACGAAATTGTATTATTGGCCTGGAATATTTAGAGATATAACCTCATATGTCAGGCAATGTCAGAAATGTCAACGTTTTAAGCCATTACAACAGGTTCCTGCTGGCAAAATGCATACCTCCCAAGTATATCAGCCATGGCACACCATATGTTCAGATTTTGTAGGCCCACTGCCACGTTCTATTCATGGAAATAATACATTAATTGTTTTTCACGATAAATTTAGTAAATGGTCCGAGTTCGTTCCTGTGAGACAAGCAACTTCCAAGACATTCATTAAGGCATTTAGAGAGAGAATCCTGTCACGTTTTGGTGTTCCCTATGTTTTACTGACTGACAATGGGACACAATTTACGAGTCGCGATTGTCAAAGATATTTTAAATCTATAGGCGTGAAACAAATTTTTGCGGCTCCCTATTCGCCTCATGAGAATCCCACAGAAAGGATTAATAAAACCATAAAAACAATGATTGCCCAATATGCCGACTCAAATCACCGCAAATGGGATGAACACTTACCAGAGTTAACACTAGCCGTAAATTCCGCTAAACAGAGTTCAAGGAAGGGAGTTACGCCTTCCCAACTCTTTGTTCTACGAAAAAACGAGTGGTGAAAGTACTAACCTAATTCAAACGCTTGAAGAAAAGACCCAACACATGAAAGACGTTTTTGAAATTGTCAAAATTCATCTACAGATCGCAACAAGCAACCAGGCTACACACTACAATCTAAGGCGAAGAGAATGGGCCCCTAAAAGAGGTGATCTAGTGCTTCTAAGAACCCATGTACTATCAAAAGCTATAGACCACTTTGCTGCCAAGCTGGCTCCACGCTTTGAAGGCCCCTATCTGGTCTCCGAATTTATCTCACCTGTAATAGTACGATTAGTAAATCCTGGAACCAAGAAGACCAAGGGTACAGCTCATTTAAAAGACCTAAAGCCGTTTAACATGTAAGTTGTTTGAACTTGTACAAATGTAATTCCAAATATTTGATTAGCAGCCGAAGTCATCACTGCCAAAAGAAAATTCAACCAGGAGGGAGATGTAACGAAGTTTGTCGTTACATAACAAAATTTTATTATATTATCATTATATTATATTTTTTTATATACATTTTTTTAATGTTTTAGTTTTTCTATAATTCTTTTATATAGTTAGGTTTTATAACTTTAATTATCATTCCTTTTGATTAATTTAACGTGGATATTGATTACCTTTATAATCATTATTATTTTTTTTATTCAGCATACTTAGCTATAAAAGAGTGGTAGGTCAATATTTGTACTCTTATTTAATTATACTTTTTCTCTTTACTTTACCACTACGCATGTAACTAAATTAGGCTTTCTTATTTTTCTTTCTATCTCTCCCTGATTTATCACCACTGCTCTACTCAGTTATATTCACCATTAAGTTGTCTTTTTTTATTGCTCACTCTCTGAGTTTATCGGAACAAATACTCTCGCAGGTACCTTGTGTCATAGTATTAGTATAGTAGTTCTATTTGTCTGTGTACTACTCCACTGGTGTGAATTGTTAATGTTGTCGAGCTCCACTACATATTTAGTTGGGTTTGATCTGTCATAGTAAGCGGACAGCCAGCACAAGCGGTATAGCTTTGCCCGCAGCCGTCACGAAAACAGACAAACCCATCTCAATGTAGTAGTGCAGAGGGCCTCTACTGATTCGTAATGGTCATAGAGCCCAGGCAATAGTAGTAGTGCACAGGGAATAAATTGGTGTTGAATGCCATTTATCCCAGGCATAGTGGTTTATGTAGATGTAGTGCAAAGGGTCTCTACTGATTCGTAATGGTCATAGAGCCCAGGCAATAGTAGTAGTGCACAGGGAATAAACTGGTATTGAATGCCATTTATCCCAAGCGTGTTGGTACTAAAAACACTAACACCCTCACAATTATGACCAAAAAAGGGCGTTTTGAAATTCTAGAAGTCTCTTCTGGATCAACCGGCGAACGGATAATCCGCGCCACTTGTTTTCTTGCTCTGGATGCTGAATCAAAAACATATTAGTTTTTTTGTTTATTTTATACAAAATTATACATATATTAATAAAAAAAACTTCAAATAACTGTGAAGAACGGATGCCTTTGATTTAATATTTTTATCGACCCTGGACAAGCTGACACTACTCAGGTAACACTGTTATATACCTTAGACACGTTGGCTGGAACGGAATGGTTCTCTACCTTGGACTTGCAGAGCGGCTATTGGCAAGTAGAAATAGCTGATAAAGACAAGAAGAAAACTGCCTTTAGCGCAAGTGGTGATTTATGGCAGTTTAAGGTGATCCCATTCGGGCTCTGCAATGCTCCAGCTACTTTTGAGCGTTTAATGGAACGTGTGCTTAAGGGTCTCAATTGAAAGACGTGCTTAGTGTATCAGGATGACATAATCGTGATGGGGAAGACTTTTGATGAACACCTTAAAAACCTGGATGGAGTTTTTAAGCGTATAACTGCTGCAGGATTAAAATTAAGTGTTAAGAAATGTGGTTTGTTTCAAAAGGAAGTCAAATATCTGGGGCATCTTGTAACGGTAGAGGGCGTGTCAACTGATGAAGACAAAGTATTGGCAGTAAAGACTTGGCCTCGCCCACAAAATCTTCATGAGCTGCGTAGTTTCCTGGGCTTTGCACATACTACAGGAGATTTGTGCCAAACTTTGCTCAAGTGGCTGCTAGCTTGCACGAGTTGACCAGGAAGTCGCAACTATACCACTGGAGTGAAGCAGCGGAAAAAGCGTTCCAGAAGCTCAAGAAACTTTTGTGTATGGCACCAGTCCTTGCCTATCCAATAGCTGGACAGAAATTCATATTGGACACGGACGCAAGCGGCTATGGAATAGGTGGAATGCTTTCTCAGGAAATAAATGGAATAGAAAAGGTCATTGGCTATTACAGCAGGGTGCTCTCTAAGCCCGAAAGAAATTACTGCGTTACACGAAGGGAGCTTTTAGCAGTGCTGGAGTGTGTTAAACATTACTACAAGTACTTATATGGTCAGCATTTCATCTTAAGGACAGACCATTCTGCATTACGTTGGTTGATGCAATTTAAGAATCCTGAGGCCCAGCTTGCAGCTGGGTTGCACGTCTGCAGAGCTATGACTTTAGTATTGTGCATAGAAAAGGAGGAAAGCACAATAATGCTGATGCCCCGTCAAGACGGCCATACAATGTAGAGTGCAAGCACTGCACAAAAGTAGAGAAAATGGAGTGCGTCATTGATGTGCGGCTTACCCAAATTGGGTCAAGGGAAGATTGGTCGAAGATCCAGAATGACAACCCAATTTTGGCAAAAAATTATATTGGCTAAGCAAAACAACAGGAGACCGAATCATAATGAAATATCGGCAGAGAGCCAACTAGCCAAGTCGTACTGGGCCCAGTGGAATAGCCTGAAAGTAGAAGACGGCTGCTTATATCGATCTTGGGAAAGTACAGATGGCAACTCTACAAGAATCCAAAACAGTGGTAGACGCCCTTGGGAACAATTGGGTGTGTCGATACGGTGTTCCACTAGAACTATATTCAGACCTGGGACGAAATTTTGAATCGGCTATATTTAAAGAGATGTGTGACGTTTATGGTAACAAAAAAACGAGAACGACACCGCTGCATCCACAGTCTGATGGAATGGTGGAAAGATTCAATCGTACCCTAGAAGAATATCTCAGAAAGTGGTCAGTTCACACCAAAAGGATTGGGATGAGCATATACCCAAATTTCTACTGGCGTACCGGTCAGCTGTACACGAGTCAACCTCACGTAGTCCAGCAAAAATCTTGTTTGGGACAGAACTAAAACTGCCAGCAGGTTTAGAATTTGGTGCTAAACGTGGACCTGTGCACGAAGACAATGAAAACGTTCTCCAGGCACAAGAAGAACTGCATGAGCTTCATGAGTTTGTACGTAACCGCATTAAAATGACCAGCGATAAGATGAAAGCCAGATATGATCGAGCAGCAAATACGGAGGGATTTAATGAAGGACAAATGGTTCTACTATTTAACCCGCAACGCAAGAAAGGATTATCCCCTAAACTGCAAACCCACTACGAGGGGCCGTACGAAATTGAATGACGTGGTTTACCGGATACAGAGATATCATAATCCGAGGTCTAAAATGAAAGTGGTTCATAACATAAAAATGTAAACTTGAAGTTATAACATACACTAATGTAACTTGAATTTAATATATGTTCTTGTGTTAGTGACTTGAAAATAACTTTTTCCCTTATGCTAACCATTACTGTGAACTGAAACTGTAAAAATTTATGTATTAGTTAGTTTGGACTATGAATTGAAATATAGATTATTGTTAAATTTGTTTTATACAAAGACGTATCTGGTGATTTCTCAAAGCGATATTTTAACCAATTCCATTTCTTTCTAACCTAACTATTGAATCCTCATTGATTTATCCCTTAAAAACTATTAAGTATCAACATTTTGGCGCCCGACCAGGGACTTGATAACGCTTTTTTTAAATTTTGCTAAGTTGTTAAAAAATTTATTTCATATTTTGGTAAATTATTACAAAACAATATTTGACCAGATACGTATCTGAAATTCTAAGGATCAAGGTTCCGCCATTTTTTTTTTTTTTTTTGCCTAAATATCTGAACTAATGTCAAGGCTTACTCTTCTGAAATTACCTGAAATCAACAATGCCTCACTGTCACTGCATCCATTGTCGACGCAACAAACAGGAAAGAAGAAGTTTCCAATGCTGAGGTAACAGTGTAATTATTCAATTTTGTGCATTTACCTAGAGCTTGAACGTTATTCAAATTTTGGAGAAAATTCAGTAATTTATTCTGGATAACATTAAAGAATCCGCTCATTGCGAGAAATGATATACAAAATTGTTTATTGCACTTTGATATATCTGTATTTTATAAAATTATGGGTGAACACATATGGCTAGAAGCTTCGTGTACAATCGTAAGTAAATACGAAGATTGCTAGTGATATGCACAATATAATATTTACAACATTTGTGACGATTCACATATAAAACTTATTCTTATTCACTTATTTCAAATTAAGTTCGCAAACTTTCGAAACGTATTAAAGTTAAACTCGAAGATTTTCGTTGCATTCGCATTCAGTTTGCTTAAAATATATTTGTTGAATCATGTTTTTTTGTAAACAAGTAACATAGTTGGTGGCTTTCAATTCACAGTCGTTTCAAATAAAATATCTTCTAAGTGTTATCATTTCAACTAGAAAAATTTAGATTAAAGTAATTAACTGAATAATTCTTGTCTGCGGAACAATACTAGATTCAGAAAATTGTACAGTTCCTTGTCAACTGTTACACAACGTATGGACTTAATGAATAATACATTAAATATCAATACTGCGCTATTATTATTCAGGTTTGAGAATAACTGATCACACAATTGGTATCATTTAGTCTGGTTGACTAGTTAAGAAGAAGAACATAAGTGTTGAAATAGTTGCAGAGAGTAAAATGCGTGTGATTGATGTAAGCTTAGAAACACAAGATAGTTTTTATTAAACAGGAACTTAGACATGTCAGTTACAATTGTACATGGTTGTGACTAAAATGTCTCAAAATAAGTATACAGAGTTACCAATAGCGATAATAATTGTTCGTGCTATATTTATTTATTTTAACATCTCCCCTGAACAAGTATTCTGTATAGTTGTTTTGGCATTTCGTTTATAACAAAATTATTTGATTTTTATGTATCAGTAATTAAGTTAATTCATATTTACATTAAAGTTATTTCATATTCATTTAAAACTTTTAACTATGAATAGTTAAATTAATGGATACGATTCCGGTTCTCAACCAAATTTGATTACTGAGGAGCTTGCTCACAGACTTAGAGTGAAACGTCAGGGAGGAAGGTTGAACTTAAATGGCATAGGTGAAACAAGTTCATCTGCTAAATCAAGCATAAAAATTTCAGTTGTGTCAAGAGTAAACTCTTCTCAATTTTCTTCTAAATTTTGGGAATTGAGTTCAATTACTAATTCGCAGCCAGATCATATAATATGCACATTAGATTGGCAAATTCCGGAGAATATTGAATTAGCCGGCCCTTATTTCTTTAAACCACAAAAGGCGCTGAAGTATTTTTTGAATTTCTTTGTGTTGGACAAATTAAATCTAACAGTAACACTCCAGTTCTTCAGAAAACATTGCTGGGCTGGATTGTAGCCGGAAAGTATGCTCAGACTAAGGGCTCACAACAATCTGCGTGCTACGCGAGCAACGTTATTAAAATCTACAAGACGGTTGATGAAATTGTGCGAAAATCTTGGGAGCTTGAGGACAAATTTACTCGGATCGCCATATGAAAGCGTGAAAAGGCGATTTCTTGCGTTGGAACGGAAACTTTCTAAGAACACTGATATGAGGGAAATGTATAGGAAGTTGATGCAGGAATACAGCGATTTAGGTCATATGTCCGTAGGGGACAGTAAAATACTTAATTGTCCTCATTATTTCATTCCGCAACAATGCGTTTTACGACCTTAAAGTTCGGCAACAAAACTAAGAGTGGATTTTGACGCAAAAAGTCGAACTTCCTCTTAAATGTCAATTAATGACATGTTAATGGTTGGACCGACTATACAGGAGAATTTGTATTCGCTTTTATTTCGATTTCGGTTTAATAAATTTTTTATCACTGCAGATAATGAAAATATGTATTGCCAAGTTTTGGTAGACGAAAATGACAGAAATTTCCAAGTAATACTTTGGAGGCAGACGCCAGCGGATTCTCTTCAAATATTTCGTTTGAACAGTCTAACATATGGCACATCTTCATCGCCATACTTAGCAATATGATTTGTCGAATTGAGTTGTTTATACATTAAAACTTTGCCTATTGGAGCGAATGCAATTCGCAGTGATTTTTATGTTAATGATTTGCTTACCGGGTCTGATAGTTTAGAGGAGCTTTTTCGCATTCAAGAACAAGTAACGCAGATTTTGAGTTCTGCTGGATTCAATTTAACTAAATGGGTTTCAAATCACCCAAGCTTTAATGTTTCCGATTGCGAAGAAAAATTATTAGATAGCGTTTCTGAATGTACCAAACCCTTAGGAATTCATTGGGTTCCAAAAAGGGGTGTGTTCAAATTTCGATTGGAAGACAATTTTGAAAATTTAAAGGCCACAAAAAGGAACATCTTGTCTGTAGCAGCTAGGTTGTTTGATCCTCTCGGGCTTTTATGCCCAATTGTCACAAAATCAAAGATTTTATTTCAAGAGCCTTGGATTCAGAAGTTAGACTGGGACGAATCTATCCCTTTCCGATTATATAATACTGGGAGGATTTTAGGACAACTTTGATGAGCATTGATGCAATTGAAATACCAAGATTTGTCAATACCACAGCCATGGCTAAAGTTCAAATTCACGGTTTTTTCGACGCGCCCATTAGGGCTTATAGATGCTGTATTTATGTTCGCTGCTCGAATTCAAATGGCGTTACGTGTCGTCTTCTTACAGCAAAATCAAAAGTTGCACCGTTTAAAACAAAATCGCTACCACGACTCGAGTTATGCGCAGCACTTGTTTTAGCAAAACTGTGGTCAAAAGTTAGAAATATGATGAAATATGATATTGAGAATGTGACCTTTTGGACTGATTCGGAAATCACTTTACATTGGATTAAAACGCATCCTTCTTTGTTAACAACCTTTTTGTCCGACAGAGTTTCTGAAATACAAGAATGGCCATACCGTGTTGATTGGCGTCATGTGCCAACTAAAGAAAATCCGGCTGACATTGTGTTAAGAGGGTGTAATGTCAGTGAGTTAAATAACTGAATTTGGTTTCAAAGTCCTCTGTTTCTTTTAAAGAACGCTACAGAATGGCCAAGCATTTTATTATAATATTATAAGCATTATTATCATCGTATCAAAAATTTATATTCTTCGGTTTGTTGATGGTTTAAGAAAACGTAAAATAACGATTTCTACTGTTCCCAATTCTCAAGAGTTAAAATGGTCCTTTCTCAATACTTATGCCCACGAAATTGTCAAATTAAAACAATCACAACCACTACCATTAAACCTTCGGAGGTTAACACCCTTTATTCACAAGTTTATTAGTGAAGGTCGGCCTTTTTCGCTCCTTAGAGTAGGTGGGAGATTGCTCAATGCACTGTTACCATATAATACAAAATTTCCGTTGTTAATGCCAAAGCAAGAGCATTTTATCAAACTATATTTAAGATATTTGCATTTTGAGAGCATTAAAGTTTTAATATTATTATTAAGATAAGATATATGGCTGACAAATGCTCGCGAGGAATGTGGTAGAATTGTTAAAGAATGTGTTCACTGTTTTCGCTACAAGCCGAAGTTAATGTCCCAAGTAATGGGAGACCTTCCCGCTGATAGAGTGGGCAGTCTACGGCCATAGCTAGTCATAGGCGTAGATTTTTGTGGTCCCGTTAGTGTATCGCTAAGAATACGTGGAAAGCAGCCGTTACAAATGTGCATAGCGGTGTTTGTTTGCTTCTCGTCGAAGGCCGTTCACTTAGAGTTAGTATCGGACCTGATTTCAAATGCTTTTATTTTTTGTTTTAAAAGGTTCTCTGCCAGAAGAGGGCTTCCTCAACGGGTCCATTGCGACAATGCAACCAATTTCGTCGGGGCGAGCAGAGAATTGAAAGATCTGCAGATGGCATTCGAAGAACAACGAGGCGCTCTGGTATCGTTCGCAGCGTGATACAGGGTCGAATTCAGCTTCTTACTGCCTCGGGCTCCGCACTTTGGAGGGCTGTGCGAGGCGGCCGTGAAGCAAGCAAAACACCTTTTACGGGCAGTAGGCACCCCGATGTTAGCACTAGAAAAAATTACGACGATGCTGGCAGAAGTAGAGGCGGTGCTCAACAGTCGTCCACTAACACCGCTGTATCGACACCCCAACGATGGGAACGTGCTAACTCCAGCACACCTCTTAATAGGAGAGGGTCTGCGTTCGCTGCCGCCAGAATACGACGCAGGCGCGAAAGGCAACGCGTTGAAATCCTGGAGGTGATGGCGTCTACTCTCCGAACTCAAGAAAACGTTTTGGCGAGCTTGATCCGGGGATTACAACCTGGAGTAGCGAAATAAGGCCAAATGGTTTCAAGAAGGTCCCAATATCAAAACTGGAGAATTGGTCTTAGTTCACGAGGACAACTGCCACCCCAGGAATGGATATTCGGTGTAGTCGTCAGCGTCACCGAAGGAAGAGACGGCAAGGTCAGAATGGCAGAGGTACGCACGAAAACCGGCGTATTTAAGAGACCAATACACAAGTTGGATCCTCTTCCAAAGGATTGAAGACCTCTGGTCCTTCAATGGCGCCGGGATGTTGGGTCACATCGTTAACGTTCAGCTGTTAAATCGTATTTTCTTTAAAAGCTTTTATAACATAAACATGTAAACTTGAAGTTATAACATACACTAATGTAACTTGCATTTAATATATGTCATTGTGTTAGTTACTTGAAAATAACTTTTTCCCCTTATGCTAACCATTACTGTAAATTTTCAAAGTTAACTGAAACTGTTAAAATTCATATATTAGTTAGTTTGGACTATTAATTGAAATAAAGGTTATTGTTGAATTTATTTTAAACGAAGCAAGACGTATCTGGTGATTTCTCAAAGCGATAATTTAATCAATCCCATTTCTTTCTAACCTAACTATTGAATCCTCATCGATTCATCCCTTAAAAGCTATTAAGGATAAACACACAGTTCAAAAATTATATAATAAAATTAAATTATAAGTACGCAAGGCACAGCAAGCATTCATGCTTACTTCATAACAATCAAAATAATACTGAAAGAGCATCTATAATGTTGTGAGTAAACAAGTAAGAACGACTAAAAACAAAATTTGCATTCGTGTTTAATCGATGATTGAAACAAAGCAAAAACCAAATGTACAAGACGAAATACAGAGAGAACAGTAAAGAAATACGTGGGTTTGTGTGTAAATTTTGTCCAACCAATTTAATATTCATATATATCTCGTATTCTTATTTACAAAGTTAGTTGGTTAAATAGATGATGTTTATAAATTACACAACTAAGAAATATAGATGCGAAGAATGCTGATGAAGGTCGTAGCGGTTCAGAAAGTGCAGCATTTCATCCTGCTAGCGTCTATTTTTTCTTGTTTTCTTTAGAAAACGTCTGCATACATTTGTAAAATAAATTTGCTTTCTAAAAAAAGATTTTTAGAAATAAAAAATAAATGAACTTAAGCCAAAATAATGTCTATTCATTTATAATATTCACAGTTCAAAAAATAATATAATAAAACTGAATTGTAAACGAAAAGATAATATCAGACGGTTAAAGCCATGTGTTAAAAGAAACGGCCGTACATATCCATTGCATGATGCAATAATTCATGAAAACTGTTAAAGAAAAAAGGACAAATATAGACAAACCGCCAAAAATTTATAGAGGATTAACCTATTTATCTGGTCTATCAGAAAGATTAAAAGGCTGTGATATATATGACGCAGGAAAGTACCAATTATCCTTCAGGACGAGTAACTCAATACGACGATTGTTTAGTATTATGAAATCGAAAATTGACAAAGGAGAGAAAAGTAGCGTTTTGAATAGTATTAATTGTAATGGAAACGAATCCAGTAAGTGGGATATGACTTATGTTGGGACAAGTAAAACAAAACTAAAAACTAGACTCGCATTACATAAAAGCTATACACAAGCTGGTAGAACAAAAAAAAGCACTTGCTGCCCACTGTGCAATGAAAAATCATATACCGAACTTTGACGATGTGAGAGTATTAAAAGAAAAGAAAAACTATTGTAAAAGATTTACTTTAAAAATGTTACATTTAATTGACGTTCCATCAAATAAGAGATTAAATTACAAACATGACATCGGAAAATGTGCTCAAATTTACAGAAATATTGTTAGTAAACAAAAAACATCAACTCAGCTGTTAGTAGATAAGTGTTTACTGCACAAAATATACGCGACTTTGTGACTATCAGTATTTATAATTTAATTTTGATTAATTTAAAAATGTTAATATTTTTTTCGTTAATTTTATTTGTTTAAATGTAACAATGTTTTATGTATTGTTTTGTATTTTTGACAGTTTACCCTGAAGATGAATAGCGAAGCTATTCGAAATATTGGAAATAAAAATTAAAAAAAAAATTAAATAATCTTAAATAATATTAACAAAGTGTTTTAATTATCCAAAACGACCTTTAGCTGAACAAAGGAATTAAATCATTTATCACAAAATTACAAAATTATGATCATGACAAGTTAAATAAAAAGTAAACAGATAAGAGCTATGCCGTCTCTTATATACCCTTCACAATCTGCTTAAATCTGGGGGGCGTCAATTTTCTCACTTGATTCTTTTTTCTTATTGATTAATTCCCTATCACCACATCTATTTATTTTTTTGATTGGATCTGATCTGATCGATTGACATATTTATCAACATTAACACGGACGGACAGACGAACATCGCTCAATCAACTGCGACACCTACGAAGTAGTGGGCAATGCTAGTATTTTATATAAGTCATTTTTATACCCTTCACCTCGATAAGTAGAAAGTTATAAGTTTGTCATTCCGTTTGTAATTTCATTTTCGACCCGATAAAGTATATATATTCCGACTTCTTGTGAATAGCGAAGTAGATTGAGCGATGTCCGTCTGTCCGTTTGTGTTAGTATTGATAAATATGTCAATCGACCAGATATATATTGTCGAAATCAATATATCAGCATAATCGGTCCATGTCCTTCGAGGCATCATGAAAAACACCACGCTTACCTCTAATTTTTTAAAGCAATAAAGTAACTTCACTTAAAAAAAAATAAAGCAGGAGATAAAGAATTAAAAAATAAGAAAAAAACATCAAGTGAAAAAATTGGCGCTCACTCATATTTTCCGAGTTACGGAGCTCTAAAATTTTTAAATTTTTTAAAATACCAATATGGGATCTTTAAGGAAATACTAAAATTTTTTTTTAAAATTCTTAATCCATTAAGAGCCGATGGCATTTTTATGTAAAATAATACAAATGCAGTACCAATTTTTATTTTATTTTTTATTTCCCTGTCACCCAAATATTTGCTTTAATGATTGGAGCTACATCACCAAATAGATTTACATAGATGGTGAAGGGTATATAAGATATAAGCAGAATAAAGCACTCTTACTTGTTTCGAATTAAAAATAATATAATTGCCATGTCGAAAGTATACAAAGAATATTTGTACAAATTTCAAAGGTATGTAATTAGATGTACATATATAAAACTACAATTCCTTTTTGAGTGGACCACATTTATTTAAAAATTTACCTCTGTTCTTAGTACTTGCTGGTTGATATGATATTATACAGCCTGAACCCTACAATAATTTCAATTGTCGTTTATAAGTAAAAAGTTTCTTGTATAGCACATCTTTATATATTTAACACGATTGGTTTTAATAAATATCATAGAACTGTAAAAATATCAATATTTTGTTGTTTTTAGTATTTTTTATTTTAGTGGACAAGCAAATTCGTGTTTGTTATACTAACGCACATTACTGTGCTTATTATTGCTTCTGAGAAATACTTTAATATATTTTTAATTTTAAGGCAATCCAAACGAAAAATCTACGTGACCTTTAAAAGCATTATTTTACTCTCTAATAGTCTCATATATAGTAGTTAAAATATATTTTGTAATTATAAATTAGAGCTGCTTCTTTAAAAATCGCTAAAGTAACATCACTATAATACAATAAAATCAGATTTTTATTATGTAGCTGCTGCCTTCAAAATAATTTTGCAGCTGCGTACAAGGCGGCAAATGTTGCTAGCGTCACTTGCAGTCGTGTGTTCGTGTATCCTGTTGCGCCAAATGAGTTTAAAGCTTTAGTATTGTAGGAGTATATTATTTCTCATACATACATAAAAAAGCAGATTTCCCCTCACATTGATAATGTTTCTTATCATGTACATAGTTATAGTAGCAGGATTCATCTCTTGTGCTTTGCTTTCCAAACAATAAAATTACATTATTTCTGCATTCCATTGTCAAGAGAGACCATCCACCGTTTTACATGTAAGCGGAATAGATCTGTTCGCGACTACATATGTCTACATTAATTCTTTGCACATAATTATACATATTTATTTTAATGTTTTCTTCCATACATACTTATAATAATGTTACGAATAATAAAATCTGACAACCCCTGTTGTTGATTTCGTATGAGCGTGGTGAATAAATTAATGGTGTGTGTATAGAATAATACCACAATTAGCCAACAAAAGCTGAGCAACCTCAATGGTTGCGTTGGTAAAGGTGCGTGCTGTAAAAAATGCGTACAACGCAAAATAATAATTGTTATAACGCAATTAAAAATTAAGAAATCAGCAGTACAAACCTCCCGAGAGGCAAAAGACAATTATTGTGTGAAGCCATTGCAGATAATTTAGTGAAGACGTCTAATTTAATATAAGGGTAACAGATAATTGTCAAGACGCCTTTTATAATAAAAAGTAAGAACAGGAGCGGTTAGCGCTGGGAAGTGTTATGGTATAACAACAAAGTGTATGGCAGACGTGTGTTGTGGCTATTGGATTAAAGGGGATGACTGGCTTGAATAAAAGGAGTAGTGGAGATGTCTGTGGATGGTTACGGTAACTAAACAAGGCATCGAGTAGTTCATGTCTCGTCGGAGTAACACAGTAGTGTAACGTGGATGGCTGCGTTTGTAACAATAATGCATGTTTAGTAAATACGAGACCATAGGATTCACAAGACCCGTATGATCAAGAAGTATAGCCAAAGAAAGCCATAGATTAAGAATACAGAATTTTTAATGAGCCAAAGTGGTATTTGCAATTAAAAGAATCCGTACGTTCAGTTGTGGCCTACTTTCGGCGTTTCATTGTTTGTATAAATGTAATTCAACTCCACTCGAAATTTGTTGACTTGATCTCTAGAAATCATTATTTAGATTTATAATTTCTCGCTAGTTTATCTTTCTGCTGATTCGTTTCTATGCGTAGGATTTTTATTCCACATATTAAATATTCTATTTTGCTGTTTGGTGTAAATATAAGGAACTACTGATATTCCCATCGTGGCTGAGCTCAATGACCATTTTCAAATATTCATATTGGTAACAGCTGCAACGAATAAGTGAAATCATTGTTTCTTTCAAGAAGTACAGATATTTTAACTTATGTAATTTTTATTGTCTTTTGTGTTTATACTTCTTATTTTTACTTGTGCTTTATTTCCTTTACATATTTTCTGTCACAAAATATTTATTCCATAAGGTTAAATAAAATTAAATGAATTAAATTATAATAAAATGATAAGAGTAAGAGTGCTACATTCGGCTATGCCGAATCTAATATATCCGTCTCCATCTATAAGGATCTAGTTTATTGAAGTAACTCCAATCAAAAAAGCAAATATTGGAGTGATAGAGAATTAAAAAATAAAACAAAATATTTGGTACTTCATATACCTATAAAATTTTGCATAAGATTTCCATCGGCTTTAATTGGTTACGTAGCTCAGAAAATATGGGCGAGCGCCAATTTTTTTACATGATGTTTTTTTCTTATTTCTTTAATTCTCTAACGCCCCATATATTTATGTTTCCATAAAGATTTCTTCCAAAGCTTTAAAATGATACCAACATTGATATTTCAAAAAATTTGAACATTTCAGAGCCCCTTACACGGAGAATATAGGTGAGAGCCAATTTTTACACTTTTTTTACACTTTTCTTATTTTTTAATTCTCTATTACACCATTTATTTATTTTTAACTTAAAAAAGAAGGAGGTTATACAATTCGGCTGAATGTTGCTTTTTTTATATTTGTGCCCGCAGAACTCAGTCATTTCTGATCCGATTTTGAAATATGATAGATTATGCTTACAGATTGGTCCCGTTTTAAAAACAGTTCATAATCTTAAAAAATAGAGGGTGTCCCCATACAACATACACATTTTTTACGTGTATTATGAACTCTAAAGGGCGATTCTGTAAAATTTAAAATTACTGCGTATTACTACAGCTCCCAAAAACAAAAAATTATACAAAAATAAATCTAAAAATTAGAGGGTGCCCCTATAATTGATGTAAATTTACTTATATGGGCCTATATTTTGAACCGTTATAGACAAACGCTTGCAAATTGGACAGAACGTCGATTGCTATGAATATTATAGTAACAAGTATAATATTACAAATTATAAATTAAAGGGAGCGTATATGGCCATACTTTTAACAGTTGTAGATAGACGCTTGAAATTTTCAACCGAACCTGTATAGCTAAGTCCGCTATAACAACAAATATAAAATTTAGATTTGGAAGTTAAAGGGTGTTCCAATAGTTAATGTAATTTTGTGTATGTGTCCAAACTTTCGAACCGTTATAGACAGAACGCTGAAACTTAAAAAAGACCTGTATTGCTAAATCCGCTATATCAACGAGTTTATAATTTGAATTTAGAAATTAAAGGGTGTCCTGTAATTGATGAAGATTTATTTATGTGGGCCTATCTCTTGAACCGTTATAGATAAACGCTTGTAAATTTGACGCAATGTCGATTGCTATGGCCGTTATAGTGACAAGTATAATATTACAAATTATAAATGAAAGGGTGCGCCAGTAGTTCATTAAATTGGATGTATATGGCCATACTTTTGAACATTTGTAGATAGACGCTTGAAATTTACAACCGAACCTGTAAAGCTAAGTCCGCTATAACAAGAAGTATAAAATTTGGATTTGAAAGTTAAAGGGTGTTCCAATAGTTAATGTAATTTCGTGTATGTGATCAAACTTTCGAACCGTTATAGACAGAACGCTTAACTTAAAAGAACCTGTATTGCTAACACCACTATATCAACGAGTTTACAATTTGAATTTAGAAATTAAATGGTGTCCCATAATTGATGATGGTTTACTTATATGAGCCTATCTCTTGAACTGTAATAGATAAACTCTTGTAAATTTGACGCAATGTCGATTGCTATGGCCGTTATAGTGAAAGTATAATATTATAAATTAAAGGGTGCGCCAATAGTTCATCAAATTTGATGTATATGGCCATACTTTGGAACAGTTGTAGATACACGCTTGAAATTTACAACGAACCTGTATAGCTAAGTCCGCTATAACAACAATAATAAAATTTGGATTTGGAAGTTAAAGGATGATCCAATAGTTAATGTAATTTTGTGTATGTGGCCAAACTTTCGAACCGTTATAGACAGAACGCTGAAACTTAAAACAGACCTGTATTGCTAAATCCGCTATATCAACGAGTTTATAATTTGAATTTTGAAGTTAAAGGGTGTCCCATTATTGATGAACATTTACTTATATGAGCCTATCTCTTGAACCGTTATAGATAAACGCTTGTAAATTTGACGCAATGTCGATTGCTATGGCCGTTATAGTAACAGCTGATAATATTTAAAATTATAAATTAAAGAGTACACCAATATGGCCATACTTTTAAATAGTTGTAGACTGACAATTGAAATTTACAAAGAACCTGTATTACTAACTCCTCTATAACAACAAGTATAAAATTTGGATTTGGAAATAAACGGGTGTCCCAATAGTTGATACAATATGGTTATGTGGCCGGACTTTTGAACCGTTATAGACATACAGTCAAAATTTACAATGGACGTGTTTTGCTAATGTTTTGCAATGGACATGTTTTGCTAAGTCCGCTATAACAAGAATTTAGAAATTAAAGGGTGTTCCCAAAATTAATGTAATTTGTTCTATATGGCCGTATTTTTTGAACCGTTGCATACAAACGCCTTAATTTTAGACAGAATGTCCACTGCTTTATTTGGTATAATAAGAAGTGTAAAATGTTATATTATAAATTAAATAGTTGATATAATCTGTTGTATATGGGCAAACTGTTCAACCGTTACAGACAGACAGTTAAATTTACACAGTACCTGATTGCTAAATCTACTGCAACAGCAAGTATATAATTTCAATTTTGAAATTAAAGAGTGACCCTATAGTTGGTGCAGTTTGATGTATATTGCCAAGCTAGTGCACAGTTAAAAAAGTATAAAGTTTGGAGATATAAGTGTGTCCGAATAGTTAATGTAACCTAATTTATCTGCCCATACACTTGAGATGTTATAGGCATACATGTGAAATCTGTCTTGAAGTCGGTTTTTTTTCGCAAGAATTATTGTGATTGAAGTTACTTTATTGTTCCAAATGACATGAACAAATAAGAGGTAGTTTTGTCTGCTGCCTCGAAGGACATGGATCGATCATGCTGATTTCCAATAGCACCTCCCTCGACACTATATCTGATCAATTGACATATTAATTTTTTTTGTGACACTAACGCAGACGGACATTGCTCAATCGACTTCATTATGCATAAGAAGTCAGGATATATATACTTTATGGGGTCGGAAATTACACACGGAATGACAAACTTAAGGTACGGTCACATTTGACAAACATTTGCCTAAAATTTGTTTGCTGTTGTTTGCCCTTAATTGTTTCAAAACAATACAAAATTTGTTTTGTGGTCATACTACGCAGATTTATTTGCCTATTTTTATTTGTTCAAACAGCTACGAAATAATTTCAAATAAAATACAGGCAAACATGTTTTGTGTGCGGTCACACCTAAAATAATTTTTGGCTTAAAAATATATTTAATCAAACTGAAAAAAAGCATAAATATATTTGTCCAGACACTGCTACGCATGGGATGTCTTCATTGCCATTCAATTTCTTCGGCATTATTTCGAAGTAATTGCAAATAACACGTTTAAAATATTATTAAATGCTTATTACAAGTGATGAAAAAAAATTGCTTCTGTTAAATCTTTAATTGCAGTACAATATACTACATAAGTTCAAAACAAACAAACAATAACCATTTTTAGTCGGAACAAAAATATGCAAATGTAGAAAATTTTTTTCCATCTAGGCAGATTCTGGGCGCATCCTTTTAAAAGTCGCTAATCAAGTTTTTACTTTGTTCTTATAATATACTCTTCCTACACTTTGTACGAGAAGTTAAATCCTAGTTTTTTATTAAAAAATAAAAAATCAACCGCTGATGCAATAAAATAAATAAAAGTTGGTCAAGTAATGATTACTAATATTATATTTATGTATACGCATGTAATACGTATACAGATTACAATTAAAATAAGTATCACACATAATGGCAATGTGAGAGGAAAATTAATAATGAATAACTCCCATGTATGAAAGTTCCAAATAGGCAAAACAGTATATAGGAACTGCGAGTTTGAACTCACTTCCGGCCAAAAAGTGTATGGAATGTATGGAAATCATGCAAAAGCCATAAATCATTCATGCAGAAGCCATTAATGTCATGCAAAAGCAATTAATGTCATTATTAATGGGTAATAAATTAGGGGGAGTGTAAAAAAGGGTCTAGCACGTGTCTCATTAACATAAGGAAGTCATTAATGTCAAGTACGTAGGCAATTAAAGAGTGACAAGGGTCGCATGAGTGTAGTTGTGAAATGCAGGTGTGCATTGATCTTGTGTATAGGGATTTGGTGAGAAAAAGAAAATATGTTAATTTCTGTTTAAGGTTTTATTGAAATGATCGTGATTTGAATAATTAAAAATGCAGGTGTGCATTGATCTTGTGTAAGTGGATAGAATAGTATGATGGTATGTACTGATATTGTGTGTAGGGATTTGGTGATGAAAGGAAAATATGTTAACTTCTGCTTTAGGTTGTATTGAAATGATCGTGGTTTGAATAATTAAAAAGTGTAAATAGTAATATTGGGGAATAGAAAATCTTTAGTGAATAATTAATAAAGGTTGTGTTATTTTCAAATGTATTATTTTTGTTTGTGCGTGGATATAATAGTATTGTGGTGTGCACTGATCTTGTGTATAGGGATTTGGTGAGAAAAAAGAAAAATGTGTTGATTTCTGTTTAATAAGAATAATATTTGGGAGTAGAAAATTTGAATTGATTGAAGAATGATGAGGGTTGGAAATGTAAGATGAATGCAGGTGTTAAGGTTATTGAATTTTGAATTTGGTTTTCAATAAGCAGAAGTGATATGAAAGAAAAAAAGTATAGAAAAATTTTGTTTTTAAAAATTTAAAAACTAAAAATATCTATACAATAAGGATTGTATTTTTTTCAAAGAGTAATAAATTCTGCCAACTAATTGCTTAAATGTGAAGTGCTAGATGACGTGGGTTGGTATATTAATAAGTGTGACAATGTGATCACAAGTATATGGAAGGAATAGAGAAGCCAGACACAGCAGGTGTGTTGAGACACAGTTATGTTAAAAAATATAAAACATGTTAACAAGTGTAGTTAGAGATAGCTAAGAAAATATATATTTTTTTTTTCATAGGAAAAACAAACAATCAAGGTAAAGGTGACGTAGCGCCACAAACGTAAGATAAATGCAGGTGTTAAGGTTCTTGAACTTTGATTTTTTGTTTTCATTAAGCAGAAGCAATATGTTGTAAGAATGTTGACATATAATAGGAATTTGACTGTATTGAATTTTTTTAATGAGTAAAATGAGTTCGATTTAACATACAATAAAAAATTGTATAGCAATCGGAAATTAATCATCCAGATATTAAAATGTGACTACTATTTCCGTTATTTATTGTTATATTGTACTTATACTGGAGATTAAAAAATGCTTCATCAAAAATAGATCATGCGGGAGTTTGAAAAGTGATTCTAATTACATATATTATGATAATATTTTACGTAGATAGATGATTAAATACTGTTTGTTATGCATTTTCTTTTTCAAGTATAACGGGATATTTTTTGCATATTTTTTAGTACATGTCAACAAGTTAGGTTTTTGTTAAATTAAAAGGTACATTGAAGTGTAAAGATCGTATTGTTCTGAAACAAAAGAAATTAAAGCGTCTAAATAAATTAAATACGTAAAAATAAATAAAGTAAAATTTTGTTAATATATTTAATAAAAAAGACAATGTCAGCTCCACAAAAAAAAAGATTGGCAAATATACAAATAAAAAGATTATCAATAAAAGAGGCTAAAAACTTAATTTCGGCCAAAAAACATAAGTCTGAAAAAAGTACAGAGGATAATATTGATGCAAAGATTAAAGAACATGAAGATTTAAGTCAATGCTCAAATGTCAACAGTATTGAAAGTTACAGTTTTTATAATTCAAGTGATGAAAGTGAACAAAATGAATTTAATTTGTGTGAAGAACTAGCTAAGTGGGCAATTGAATTTCAAGTTAGCTTTGTTGCAATTAATATACTATTATTATTGTTGCTTAAATGCAATATAAAAGTTCCAAAAGACGCTAGGACACTTTTAAAAACGCCTACTTCAATTGTCGAGAGAAAGGTTGGTTAAGGGACTTATATCCATTACGGTTTAAAAAACGGATTAACCGATTTTTTGGTAAGAAACGAGTGGAAAATGTGGGATATTGTTTATGCTGACAAGTTTTTTAATATTAAAGTGCGTTGTTTTGTTATGGATGCTCCAGCAAAATCCTTTGTTTTAGGAACTAAGGGGCATAGTGGTTACTATTCCTGTACTCGCTGTACACAGAAAGGACAAATAGTCAAGCATCGTCTTATTTTTCCGACCGAAAGCGAGTGTACGATTCGAACCAACGACACCTTCAGAAATCGTTTTCAACCCGAACACCATTTGAAGCGGTTAATTTCACCATTAGAAGAACTAAACATAGATATAGTTGCACAGTGCTCTCTAGATTATATGCACGTTGTATGCTTAGGCGTAATGCGAACGTTATTAAATGCCTGGGTAAAGAAAAAAGGCGAAGATTATTCTTTAGTGCCATGGAAATGTGAAACAATTTTGTGTTTTAATTCAAATAATATAACAAAGGAGTTTCAAAGAAAGCCACGCAGCCTGAAAGATCTTGAAAGATGGAAGGCTACAGAGCTAAGACAATTCCTGATTTACACAGGTCCTTTTATATTAAAAAATATTTTAAGTACAGAAAGATACAACCACTTCTTAAAATTATCCTTGGCTTTAAGAATTTATTAGATGTAAATGTCTGCATGAAAAACAGCAACTGTGCTGAAAAGCTATTAAAATCATTCGTGAATGAAGTTCCATTATTGTACGAGTCCAGCTTTTTAACGTACAATTTTCACTCATTGTTACATATTCATGAAGATGCAAAACTTTATGGGAATTTAGAAGACATAAGCGCTTTCAAGTTTGAGAATTATTTGCAAAAAATAAAACGCAAAATAAAAAAGGGACATAACGTTGCAGCTCAAATTTACAAAAGGCAGATAGAAAACAGCTTTTGCTTCGAAAAGGAGGAAGAACTAAAGCAACCCTTTTTAATAAAATACAAAAATGGCAAAATTTTAAACGTAACTGTTAACGGAATGCTTTTTTCCTTACGAGAACATGACAATTTGTTCAGGATAAAATTGTTAAAATTGAAGAAATGAGTACAGAAGAAAATGTTTTGTATTTTGTTGGTAAAGAAATAAGTAATGTGACGTCTCTTTTTTTCCATCCAATGAATTCAAAAAATTCCAATATATATTGGGACATCGTCTTTGATAAAACAACTAAATTTAACATTAAAAATATTAACAAAAAAATTATATGTTTGCGTTATTCTTCAGACCACAGCTACTGTTTTACACCAATAATAAGCAATGTCCACAAATAATCTCTTGGCATCAGAAGACTTTCAATATGCGTCAAACAATATTACAACATGTAAGTAAAACATTCATCAATATTAATTTTGAACTTTATTCAGAAGATCTTATTTTCAGTGCAAAATGTGTACGTCCCCCAATCGGAAAGCTTTGTGAATTTATTTATTTCTTAGAGCTGCTGTTCGAAAAGTTTATTCGGATGAATTAGCCACATTGTTCAGCTGGAAGGGGACCAGCTCTAAGCCTAGTGCCGAAAAGTGCTTTCTAATAACAAAAATTAAAAGTAAGTTTATATTTTTTAATGAAAATATTTAACAAGAAAATATTTTGTTTCAGATATTTGTCATCTTAAATATAAAAGCACAGATAAAGACATGAATGTTATTCTGCATTTTGTGCATGCTAAAGATAGAGTGACTAAAAGAAAACGTAAAGATAAGAGTTCGTTTTTAACTTGAAGCCTTAAATAAAATGCAAATTTTAAAGTACAAACATTTTTGATGCAGTTCGTATTAATGAATTTATTTATTTAATTATTTATTTTTGTATTAAGATTTAAAAAATACAAATTAATTATTTTATGCAAAAAAATAATTATTATTAGTTATTTTTTGTAAATAATGCGACTTCAAGCATCTGTGAAATAAAAGCAGGTGTTCCGCAGGGTAGTGTGCTGGGTCCTGTGCTTTACACCATATTTACTTCGGATATGCCGGTTTCGGAATATGTCACTGTCGCCACTTATGCTGATGATACAGCTTATATGTGTAAATGCCGAAAAATCTAAGCATATTACTTTCACACTAAGAAGAGGTGATTGTAATCCAGTTTTCTTAAATAATGCAGAAGTTCCGAAAACAAATTGTGTAAAATATCTAGGTATGCATCTAGACAGAAGACTAACGTGGAAAGATCACATCAAAGCTAAGAGAGATCACCTCAATATCAAAACTAAGCGAATGTATTGGCTGCTTGGACCCAGCTCTGAAATAAGTCTAAATAATAAAGTTTTACTATATAAAGCCATACTAAAACCAGTCTGGACTTATGGTATACAACTTTGGGGTACAGCGAGTAATAGTAATATTGAGATACTACAACGGTACCAGTCAAAGACTCTTAGATTAATCACAAATGCACCGTGGTATCTAACTAACAAGAACATTCATAAGGACTTGAATGTATCAGAAATTAAAGAGGAGATAAATAATTTTAGCTCTAGATATCTTGAAAGACTTAGTAATCATTCCAACACACTTGCGATCAATTTACTGGATGAAAGTTACGAAATTAATAGATTGAAAAGGTATCATATATTGGATCTTCCTTTTAGAAAGTAATATTATATATATGTATATAATGTGAATATGTAAAAAAAAATAAAAAAAAAAAAAAAAAAAAAAAAAAACTGGATCTCTTAGTGTGCAAATAATTTATTTCCGTAAACATTTTTTTATATTAAACTTCTATCTTTTAGAACTTTTTTTTAACGAAAAAAAATATTTTTTAAATAAACTTTGATGTCTGATGTACATACAACACAAATATAAACTTAATATTCTTTCTTTGTTATTTATTGTTCATACAAACGTGATTTTTTAAATCGCTGCAGTGTAAACATAGGACTCAGAAAACCGACTAAAAAAGTTAAGAAGAGAATAAAATACAAATAGAAATATGACTAATAAATGACTCAAATTATAATCATAAAAGACGTAAAAAGGAGTCTAAATTAATACAAATATGGCTGATAAATGACAATAAAATGACTCCTAAACATACTAATAAATTGCTCATAAAAGACTCGTGTGCTGTTAAACGATGACTCGAAAAACAATCACAAGCGAAGGTAAATAAGACTAATACATGATCAGAAAGCGATTCAAAAATGATCATAAAACTACTCGAAAAAGAGTCGAAAATGATTCTAAATAAATATAGAAAATGACTCATAAATGCCTTTTTAAGAAGAGTCGCGGGTAGTCACACTTTTCTCCCGACAAAAGTATCTTATATGATCAGAAAGGAAGCTCATATTCTAGCTTTTTAATCGCGCAGAAGAATTAAAAAAGATCCGAATTTGATTAAAAATTTCCAAAAATGCTAGCTGGGAATGATCTTGTGTGTGTGTGTGTATGTGTGGGTGTGTTTGTTTGTGGTCAATTTACGTTTTAGGTTTGTTTGAAATGATCGTGATTTGAATATTTAATAAGTGTAAATAGTAATATTGGGGAAATAGAAATGTTTATTGAATGATTAATAAAGATGTTCTTTTTCAAATGTATTTTTAGTTTTTATTCACTACTCTATATTTAAAATACTGTATGTTATTAGCCCTGTTTAGTGTAATATTCAATATCATTTATGTATATGAAAAAATTGTAAACATTAAAAAGTTTAAGTTTTGTATAAAGACTCCAAAGTCGAGTTTCTTTACGATTATGACGGCGATTATTACTGCTTAATATAATGAAATAGCGGTTTAATGAGGATGGTTATATTAGGGATAAAAAAAATGTTATATTTAAAATCTTTTATTTTTTATTTGTATTAAACAAACTTTGGGCTATATAATAATTATTTCTGTTTAGTATGCAAAATTATCACGTTGTTGTTTTAGTGGTTATTTAATTGTTGATTTCATTATAATTAATTTTTATATAAATTCGGTAAAAATTCAATAAAGTTTGACAGTTTATTATAAATTATACAACGATGAACAGCAACACGGAATTAATTACATCTTTTAAGAAGTTAAATTCAAGGCAGAGACTTAATATCAGGGATATGATAGATTTGGAAGACTATCACATAACTGGAGCAGAGCGAATAACAACAAAATATGGAGAATCTGTTGTAATAGAGTAGGGAACGAGTATATTTTACCTTCCTAAGAGGTTTAATTCGTTGAGCGACAAAGATGTTGAACTCTTATCTACAGGCGCTTATATGATTACAAAATATCCTCCGAGTGATAATAGGGATAGCTCACTCTGCAGGTTGGAGTTAAAACCACTTCCTCCAATGAGAGACTATTATCCTTTCAATACATTTAAATGAAATTTTTTTAAATAAAGCAATCATTACTATAACAAAAAAGAAAAAAAAAACGGTTTTGTTTTTTCATTTACAAATAATTGAATTCAGGCTATAAGAGTTGTCTATGATTAATCTATTTACTCAGTATTAAATAAAATTTTAACCTAGAAAGATGAATACTATTGAAGACTTTCTACAGAAATTTGGAAATGACATTTTCGAAGAACATTTAGAAGAAATACAAGCGTTTAAAAATAAATATAGTGATTGTAGTATTTATAATATAGCTTGCGCACACGATACTTCAAACGGAGATGTTGTTGGTATGTGTGGATGTTATTTTTTTCATAAGAGAAAACTAAAAGTGTTGAAAATTATCGAGAAGTATAAAAAATTATTCAACCTATTGTCATCAACTTCCATAAATGAAAAAGAAGAGTAATAGAGATAAGTTTTTTACTCCGGAACTGATGAGTTTTTATTTCATTTTATTTTTATTTCTTTACTTTAAAATTAAGTAGAAACTGCAAACATAAGTGACCACAGTTAAAAGAATTACTTTTCTGATATGTTTTATAGTTGTACTTTATATTATATCCTAAATATCTTAATACTTCTAGAGGTGGTTGAAGATTTCCATAACTGTCGAAATATTCCACATAATCGTTATCTTTATACTAGGCTACCCAATGTGTGCCATTTCCTCTATGAGAGTCTAAATTGATTATTCCGCATTCAGTTTGGCGTGGAGCTTTATGGAGTGTATCTTTCATATAAACTCCCCTAAAACAAGGAATATACTTTTATCCAAACCTTTTCAAATCCACATCAGTAAGCGGTCTATTGGGTAGCTGCTGTATTAGTTTTTTGATGTATTCGTTTTATTTTAAAATATTCCATATCCCTTCTTATAAGGTTTGAGATAGAGACCTTTTCCCATTGCTATTGCCTCTAATGTTCTATTATGACGCTTATTCTCCTCGAACTGCTGCTTACCATTGCTAGCTGTAGTAATAGCTAGCAATCGACGAGCCACCAGAAGCTAAGGCACCCAGTGCTCCAAGTGCTGTAAGTATAGGTACAAGCGGTAGAACACCCCCAATTTTAGGAACGGTAATAACTCTTGGAATTTTCACTTCTGATGATTTATCAATAATTTTTTTTGCAGTTTTTATTGCCTTTTTAACATTTGTTGGTTTTTCATTTCTTAAGACCAAAGTTGCTGATTTAATTGCATTGCGAAAAAGGTTTCGTTTGCAAGTTTTTTTAAGATTATTCATTTTAACACCTAAACCAAATTTAACTTTAGACTTCATTGCGTTAGTTACAAGGTATGCATTTATTTTTTCTCCAAGTGTACTATCTTTAGCTTTGACTCTTTTCCAAGCTTTATCGGCTAGTTCTCTATCAGCTTGATGTCGTTTATTAATATCAGAGTTCTGTGAATAAGCAATATCATGAATTTTACAAGCAGCATCCAAGGGATTATTTCCTTTATCTCCCCTTTGAAAACGTTTATCTAATTTCGTTCCAGGTCCGCAAAATTGATAACCAGGTAGGTGAACCTCAATTGGTAGCGAATTAATTAGTTTATTTAGTAGTCCTTCTCCACTAACTACCCGTTGTCCAATAACATTTTTCTTTGTGTACACCTTCATTTATAACATATAGTTTCTGAAAATATGTACGTAAGTAGTAATCAATATAAAGAAAAAGATGTTCACTTGCTTTAACTTTTCATTTGTAATGATGCGTTTGATTAAACAACATTCAAATATATTAGTGAGAAATTTAGATTTCAGTAAAAAAATAATGTAACTAAACATAGTTGCCTTTAACCAAACTCTATAAGAGCATTAATAAAGGGACCGTCCAATTGCGGAAAAACTAACGTTATGCTTAGTTTGATTGAAAGCCCTAATGGATTGAAATTCAGAAATATTTACCTTTATTCTAAATCTTTACATCAACCCAAATATCGGTATCTGCGAAAGCTAATATCCTCGGTAAAGGGTATGGGTATATATACATTTTCAGAAAGCGAAGATGTTTTATTACCTAATGATGCTAAAGCAAATTCTGTGATGATATTTGATGATGTTGCATGTGAAAAGCGAAACAATATCAGATCATATTTTTGCATGGGGAGACATAATGATATCGATGCATTTTATTTATGTCAAACATATACACATATTCCAAAATATTTAGTACGTGATAATGCAAGCTTAATTATAATGTTTAAGCAAGATGAACTAACATATATATAAAGATCATGTTGGAAGTGACATGAGCTTCGAAATGTTTCAAAACATATGTAGAGAATGTTGGAGGGATAAATATGAATTTCTTGTAATAAGCAAAGATGATGAAATAAGTAATGGACGTTATAGAAAAGGTTTCGATATATTCATTCAAGCTTAGTCATAATTGATTGTTAAACTGCTTCAGACGTATAAGAATTTATGTTGATGCTATTTGTTTATCACACATTACGAGCTATTTTAGTATTAATATAATCTGTTTATCTGTTCAAAGAAGCTGTTTAGCTGTTTTAAAGAAGCTGTTTAGCTGTTTAAAGCAGCTGTTTACCTGTTTAAAGGAGCTGTTTACAGAAGCTGTTTATTTGTTTAAAGAAGCTGTTTAGCTGTTTAAAGAAGCTGTTTAAAGAAGCTGTTTAAAGAAGCTGTTTATCTGTTTAGTTGTTTAAAGAAGCTGTTTAGCTGTTCAAAGAAGCTGTTTATCTGTTTAAAGAAGCTGTTTATCTGTTCCCAGAAGCTGTTGAGCTGTTCAAAGAAGCTATTAAGCTATTTTAGATATCATAAACTTTTTCAATAATTAAGTCTCTTAACAATAACATGGAGGAAAATGTATTAAAAGAGTTGGTAAAATCCAGAAAAATTTTAAAACAGAAATTTGAAGGTGTTAAGCGCGGGGAAACAGAAATATAAACAAGTTAGAAAATACATTTAAACCTCTAACAGAACTGTTAAAAAAATTAGTCAAGTTATCTAGCGAAAGAACATTTAAACCAAACGAGGTTGCAAGTCTAAAAACTACGTTCAAACATGATAATATAACTAAGAACAATGATAATGGTATTATGACTAGCACCCCGAAGAAAAAAGAATATTTGGATTGGTCCTCAAAATCAAGAGGCGTAAAAGAAGAAGAAGATGTTGACCTTACAAAAATCAAAATGGTGACTGGAAATTTGGAAATTCGGATCTAAAGATAAGTGATAAAAAAATAATGATAGGAAATACATCTTGGGCGTTAACTCCTGGTCTATACTCATTACTCTTTCATAAAAGGCCAGAGCACTATGACTCATCAGAATTAGATATATATATAAACGAATTTTGATGGATACAAGTGCACACAGAAGAAACTTTGATCCTAATAATCAACTAAAAGGAAATATAGGTTATAAATATAAGGAAATAATTAATAAGCTATTTGCTACTAATCACATTGGTGAAGGTTTAATGAAAGTAAACCTTAATAAACCAAACTATATATACTGGGATGATCCTAATGAAATAGTAGACCGGTTAAAGCTGTTGGTGGCATCACAACAAGCTGGTAACAAAAACCATTCTAATGAGATAATATCAATAATTGAGGAACTAAAAGAACCAAACATAATTGAGTAGTCGTAGTAATAATAAGAATGACTGTTGATAAATTTGGCCATTACTTCAAAAAGCATAGTAGTGACTTGAAAACTAAAAATCTTTTAAAAAAATTTAGTTTAACCTCGATGGGAGCAATATAAACGTAGAGAATAGAAGAATTATAAATATAGCCTCACCGTTGAACGAATTTGATGCTGTTAATAAAACTTATATGATTTTAGAAATCAAACGTATACAAGAAGATTTGAAAAATTATATAAGCGAAGCATTGCAATATTCAAACACAAACTTTATAAACAAGTTCGAAGAAAGAATTAATAAAATTGAACAATACATTTCCAATAATAATGAAACGGAAAAACTTAAAGAGGAGTATGATTCCCAGTTGAATATAATTAAAAATAACATAAAATTGTTACAAGATTCGTTGACAAAGGATATTGATAATGATGTTAAAATCATTGAAAAAGCTGTGAATGATCAGATATACAGTGCAAATAAAGACTTTATAAACAGTATCGAAGAGAGATTTAATAAGATTGAGGATTATATTTTTAAGTGGATTAATAACAACTGTATTAAAGTGGATGTTGTAAAAAAACAAAATTATCATAATATAAGCAAGCATATTTAATATTCAAGAGTAACACAACGCACATATAATCTATACAGACATGAATACTGATAAGAGAGAAATAGTTAATGAACTACATTCACGAGCGCGGAAAAACTTCTTACGACGTCGAGTTATAATGAAGGGAATAGACGATCTCTGGCAAGCTGATTTGGTAGAAATGAGGAATTATTCATCTAAAAACAATGGATTTAAATATATGCTAACAGTCATTGATACATTTTCAAAATAAGCTTAAGCCGAATCACTTAAGTCAAAAACTGCAGCAGAAGTTTGTAAGGCATTTCACAAAATATTTCGTATGGGGCGTATACCTAGGAATTTACAGACAGATGATGGCAATGAATTTTTTAATAAGGAGTTTGGAGCATTAATGAGAAAACATTCAATAAATCATTACTCTACATATAGTGTTATGAAAGCTTCAATTGTTGAACGCTTCAACAGGACATTGAAAGAAATGATGTGGAAAGAGTTTAGTAACAATGGATCTTATAGATGGATTACCATTTATAAAAGTTTGATAAATCAATATAATAAAAAAATACACGGAACGATCAAAATGGCTCCTATTCATATAACTCATGAACACGAAAAACATTTACTGAATAATGTATACAATCATTTAAAACTGTTTAAAGCTTCACAGTTTAATGTTGGAGACTATGTACGTATTAGTAAATATAAGCACGTCTTTGAAAAGGGGTATACACCAAATTGGACAACAGAAATGTTTAAAATTAGATCGGTACAAAATACTTACCCAGTCACATTCATACTCGAAGACTATGAAGGAAATGAAATAAAAGGTGGATTTTACAAGGATGAGTTACTACGCACTCATTTTTCTAATACATTCTTAGTTGAAAAAGTATTAAAAAAGCATATGTAAAATGGTTGGGATTTCCAAGTCAGCATAATTCTTGGATAAGTAAAAATGAAATATTGTAAAACTAGCAATAAGTTAAAATAAATACATATATTAAATAAAAACAAACTGTAAATAGCGTTTTTCATTTATTTACATTCAATCATTCGTTATGTCAATAACATTAGCACTGAGCGGGAATTCTTCAATTTTAACGCCAAATTTCTTTCCGCCAATAGAGTTAGCGGCAGATTATGAATGTTCTCTAATTGATTTTCATTCATATAATTCGATTCCCAACGTAGACTATGATAATAATCTTTTCCATATTGGAGATCAAATAATTGAAATTCCTATAGGTTCTTATGAGTTGCAAGACATAGCTGATTATATAATCGCAGAATATAAAGAAAAAAATGATAATAAATCAATTGTCGTTGAAGCCAATAATAACACTCTACAAATTGAAATAACATCCTCACATGATACAATTTTCTTTGATCGAAAAAGATCTGTTGTTAGATTACTTGGTTTTAGTGGTAGTGTTTTAAAGCCTGGTATAAAACATTTGTCGAATCAGCCAGTAAATATTCTAAAAGGTAATGCTGTGCAAGTTAAATGTAATATAATACGAGGAGCATATATGAATAATTTTCCAGCACACATACTTCATGAGTTTGCAGTGGTTGTTCCTCCAGGTTATAATTAGACGTTATCCCGAATAATCTAATCTATTTACCAGTGAATGTGAAAGAAATAACATATCTCAAAGTTTGGATTGTTGACCAAGAGGATCGCTTAATAAACTTTAGAGGAGAAGAAATAACAATTAGATTGCATTTGAGACCAAGGGAAATATGATTATTTACAATAAAACGGCGGAAATAAAAGTTAGCGAAAACATTCCACTAGAAACTGTTAAAGCTAAAAGACCTAAATTAACAGAAGAAAATAAAAGGTTTCTAAAATTACTTAATTTAAAAGTAATGAAAAATGTCTGATATACTAAATGTTATGGAAACTCCTACTTCGGATGAGAATATAATAAAAAAGGATTATCATAGTTACGTACCATACATTCAATCATTTAAAAATAATGATGAGATACGAATTACTCTGCAAAATCAAGACTTGCATGTCCTTCCTAGTGAAAGCTACTTGTATATAGAGGGAAATATAAAAAACTCTATCGGGGAGATCACTCCAAATACCAGACTAAGAAATAATTGTGTTGCGTACTTACTTGATGAAATACGTTATGAAATTAATGGTGTTGAAATTGATCGTACACGATACTTGGGAATGTCTAGCACAATTAAAAACTATGTTTCTCTTAATGAATTTGAAAGCAATATGATGAGAAATGCTGAATGGAGTGTTTCTGGAGACTTAGACATGCAAATATTTAATTTTTATATACCCCTTAAACTATTTTTGGGATTTGCCAAGGATTTCAATAAAATAATATTAAATAGCAAACATGAACTCATTCTTTTACGGAGTTCAAATGATGAGAACGTTTATTTCTCAACAAATGATAAAGAAAATCTTACTTTATTGATTACGAATATTACGTGGAGAATGCCACACGTACAAGTCACAGACTCTAAAAAACTGCAAATAATGAAGATTATTAAGGATGGTATCTCTTTACCCATAGCATTTCGGAGTTCGGACTGTTTTAATCCTACATTTTCTGGCGGAAGAAACCATATTTGGAATGTTAAGCTATCAATTAACCGAGAGAGGCCTAGATTTCTATTATTCGTGTTAGAAAACAATAAGAAATATATTCACTCTGATTTAAAAAATATAAAAGTACATTTAAATTCAGATTCTTATCCGTACGATGATTTAAATTTAAAGATTGCAGAGAATCGTTATGCTATTTTATATGATATGTATGCGAAATTTCAACAAAATTACTATATGAAGCCTGCACAACCACTTCTTTCCTGTGAGAAATTTAAGGAAAACCCAATTGTCGTTATTGGTCTAAGCTATCAAAATGAAATGATTAAGAACGGGCCTATTGATGTGAAGATTGAGTTTGAGACTGCCATCCCGATTCCTACAAACACAAATGCTTATTGTTTAATTCTCTACGATCGCTTGATAAAGTACACTCCATTAACTGGAATTGTCCAGAAAGTTATTTAATCTTTTATTAGTAATGAATTTATATTACTTACTTTTTTCTTTTTTTTTTCTTTCCAATAAAATAAACACATAATAAAATTTTCATTATAACTTAAAACAATGGCATTTTTATTTTTTTAAATAACTATATACAGGTCTGTTCTGAAAATCACGTGAATTCAAATCACGAACGGTTTTAAAATCACGCAGACTATTTGGTGCTGTTCTGCAAATCAATTGATTTTCAATTTTTCGGCGTGGTTTTAATTTTTCGAAAATAGGAGAAAACGGTTTTTTTTAGATTTGTGTTGTGTTTTTTTTACATTTGTAAATAAAATATTATAAGTGATTTAAGTAAGTTAAAATGTGTGGAACTAAAATAAATTAGTGAATTTTTATTTGTTTGTAATACATGTGCTTTCATTTACTTATTGGTGTTAATCGAAGGGCTTTAAATTTGGCGTTCAAATAAAATTAAAAATGTGAAAATAATTGCAAAAAGTTTAGGGGGTTGCTACTATTTTATATTTTGCACTTAACTTTTTCTAAATTAGATGCTGGAAATTTAGCATAAATAAGATAAATCTTAAATGACATTTTGTACTCTGACAATTTTGCAACACTAGAATATTCTTTGAAACCACAAACCAGCTAACCGCTAACGAGAAAGAGAAAATCACGAGCATTACTAATAAAGCAAGACAATTTTTTATAAAATATGCAGTGTCTTTGAAAATTTATAATTAATTTCGTTTTTATGTGTATAAAATCTAATTTTTTTGCAAAAATAAGAAGAAGACATATCGTTTTATATATATTAAGCCATTACTATTATTTTCTAAGCGAAATAATTAGAAAAAACGAGCAAGTGATTTCAAATCGGCAGTCACTTTGCTTAACGTTTTAAATCACGTGATTTCAGTATATTCTGTACGCAGAACACCTTTTGCGTGATTTGAAATCACTTTGACAAAAAGTGATTTGTAGAACAGACCTGATACATATTATTTAATTTAATTTTTCTTATTATTTAGTTTTATAAATATTTTAATAATTTATACAATTTGTTATTGCTTTGTTATGTCTTCAATTTCCTTAATTAACATATTCAATTCATCTTCACCATTACCACTATCTAATTGGTAATGGTGCCAAGCATATGTATTTATATGATTATTCATTATTTTACGCTTAGTAAATGTATACATACACGCCATAACTGTTTCTTTAGAAAATAAAACATTTTTATAAATATCTATATTATAATTGTCTACTATACACTTTTTAACTCCCTTTGCCTTTTTTACATCTTTTTCATTTTCAACTGTAAATGCGTAAACTTTAGGAGCTAAACCAACAAACTCTGTAATAAATTTACCCTCCGTTTCATCCTTTATCATACCTAATACTTTTTTATTTAAAAGAGGAAAACCAAACGGATTATTTTCAGGGTATGATGAAGTATCAAACCGATCTTTCAAATCATTTTTTATATCACTATAAAAATCATCTGTTTGAATAGAATATATGAATGAGTCTGTATCCATATAATTCAAACTTATTTTATCCTCATATTAGGTTTCATGTATCCGTAGTGAAAATCATACATTTTTCATTTTGATAACTCTAGAACACAAAAACCTAAATAGATTGGTTTGGAGTAATAAGTTGTGGTTTTATTCATTTGCACAGCCCACATTGTTTCAGTGAATTGTGATATGCTATGGAAATGTGGTTTTGAAATTAATTCTCCAATTCCTATATGATTGCAGTTAGTGCGACCCCATTCACTTAGCAATCGTACATCTTTCCTTTTATCTAAATTTTCCATTGTTTTTCCGTACACTGCATTATTTAAGAGCTTATTAAAGTATTTTTCAAAGGTGTTTTTAGATTTTTTCTATACTCTGTATTTAAATCAATATACGTTTTTAACCACGATTTCTGATTGAATTGGAGAATTCGATATACTTTTTCTAAAATCAATCCATTATTTAAACATTGTTATAATGTTTTATAATCTGCTACTAATTTTTCATGCTTACTTCCACCAGTAACCTTGTTTTCAGCACAAAACGGTAAGTCATTGTGGCGATCATGGCACTAAACAGGGTAAGATAAATCAACCTCATATATAGAACCTACTTCCGAATTAGGCGAAATATCCTTTGGATGAATGAAATCATTTGTCCAAGTAAAACCACCATGTGGAAGATATTCAGACATTGCCCAACCATAGAGGTTATTTGCATCTAGATATAAAATATATTCAGAAGGCTTTGTCTTATCATAGTTACTTAAATACTTATGATTCGATTTACTATATCTCTTACTACACTGTGTGAGGCCACCTCGAATTCCACGTTTACTAAAATTATACATTTCAAGATCAGTTAGTAATTCTAATTTAATTTTTGTATATTTTAGCATAGCGTCCCATGAAAGACCTGGGATTGTGTAGTAGTGGCATGGGTCAAGATTATATATTCTCTTGCAAACTCTTCGAAAATTTTCAAAAATATCCGTTAGCAAGAGAACATCAGTCTTTAAATAGACCTTCATGTAATCCCGTAAAGAACCACAATTAAATTTCTGCCATACCTTTTGAGCATGCACATAATCTTCTTCCGAGCAGTTTTTGTCATTCAATTTGCTATAAAACAAGTCAGCTGATGGAAGTTTGTTTTCATTGAGTTTTTCGAATGTGTTAACATACTCATAAGGAAAAACACCCTTTTGCCTCATGAGAATAAACTCTTCAGAATTTGAAAAACTTCTTCGAACGGACATCAAGTCATCGTCAGATAAATTAGAAGCTAAAACATCTAAGCTTGATGCCATGAATCTATAAGAATCTAAAAATCTTAGCTCGATTTTCTGCTGTTCTTTTTCTTTTCGAAATTTATCGAGTTCTTTTTCTATAACAGCGTACGGAATTTTTTTAGAAATTTTTTCTTTACGCAATTCGTATACTTAAATATCAATTTCTTCATCAGTATATATACGGATTTTATGGGATAGCGAAATGTACTGCTCTTTGTTTAAAGGAATAACGTTTGTTTCACCTTTAAAATTTAATAAATCTTTCACAAACAAGTGGCAGTCGTAAGATGAAAAATTGTGAAAAAATATCGGTATAAATTTAGGTATTTTGTAATTTAAATTAAATGAGTTATGTGCAGCTCCTCTATATTTTCCCGACATATGGCAGTGATCCCTTACAGGTGGTTCATTACCTAAAGTTTTACCGCATATGTGACAATGTATGGCACTATTGAAATTTTCACTTTCTAGGGGAGTTAGAGATTGCATAGGAACAATTTTTTCGAAATAATTTTTATAAATGTCTTTACATTCCCTAATTAAACTACTTACAAAGTGTTTGCCTACATTTACGTCCCTATCACTATCTACAAATATTTTAAACCTATTTAAATTTTGATTAAAACTACAACTAATATTAAAGGCATATGCGCACGGTATATGGTTCTTAACAAAATTGGAATTATTTACACTATTAATTCTTACAGCTATATCCTCCAGCACACATTCAAAATCGGCATACTCTGCGAAGGGGACATCCATCTGCCTCCCAAAATTTTCTTCTTCTTTTCTTCTTCGAAATGCACCTACCGCACTCTTTCGCTTTGTGTATTGCCATTCTATCTGGCAAATAGGTGTAAAGCAGGCATGCGTTACATATATGCATTTGTCTATTATGATGAGCTAATTGCGTTAATAATAGTATAGAAAGAAATTTAGAATATTAACAATTGTAATTCAATAAAATAGTTTATAAAAAAATTACCTTGATATATTTTTTATTAATATATAATGATATATCTCGCCGAAATCACTTTCCAAAAGCATTAAATTTATGTGGAAGCGCTTTTCTGTGCTGGTTATATAGTATGGTCCAGTTGTTGTTTCCGTTTTTTTATCATAACCAAACACATTAATGCTAATATCGCTATTATTTTTTTCAAATATATTAATATCCTTAATATCTGTCGGAAACTTCATTCCATTGAAATTAAGTATTCTTCCACATTCCAGGCTTATGATTGGACTAGATATATCATTTATTTCGCACGGACGGTCGCAATGTTGATTATCTCCGTTGTAGAAACAATAAATGTCGTTGTTTCTTACATTAATACAGCATTTTTTCTTTGCCAGCTTTGTCGGTGTTGGAATATGTTAAGAACCAGAAATCGGCGATGCTTTGTTAATATTAATGTCCAGCCAGTTTAAACGGATGAGCGTCCACCCTGAGTCTCTCTCCTGAAACTCAGACATTTTTGTTTTTATCGTTTCAATGTGCGTTTTTAACGCAGTGTCCACATCATCTGCTCTGGACAAACGCATCATTTCAGTTATGTGGTACATATCTGTTTCTGGTTTTAGAGGATTTGCTGGTAACTTATATCTAGCCGATAACTCAATGTTGAATTTAATAACAAATTGATCCGTTAGGCTGTCGTTGAGCAGTTTCAATAAAAGCTTATGTCCTTCCTCTAAGTAGCTTTCAACATTTAAATTATTGTCACCTTTAGGAAAACGGTATGCCAGAAGCCGCGATTGAAATTTGCTCTTCAGCAGCTTTTCTCTGTTTTCCACCGCTTTAGCAACATTCGGCTTGTGTACTGCTCCTACGCAATGGTTAAACCATTTTAATGTTGTCGCTTCCTCGATCTTTCCTCTAGCTGCCTAATTTTCAAAGGAGTGTGTGGCGCCATCAACTCTTCATCATGTTGTCGTTTTCTTGATCCAGTTCGTGTTATATCCCGATGCTGTAGAGGCTGCTGTTCTTTACCACAAGTGTTAGGGATACATGGGAGAAGAAAACACAGGGATTGTGTATTTCCATGTGTTTTCTTAAATATATATAGCGATTGTAATTATTTTCACAAATTTCACATATGAACTTATTAGACGACATTTTCCACCAAAAATTATTTTTTTCTTTTTTTGTTTGTTTCTCGTTTAAAAATTTTGTGTGATAGCGCACACAATAAAACTTTGTATAGTAGCGGACACGATATACTAAGTATAACTTACTATCGCAACACACTTCATATAATGTTAAGAACTAACTCTGTCTAAGTTTGTATGTATGTATGTATGCTCACCCACACCCTTATTTATTATTCAATAAACATTTTTATTTTCCCAATATTACTATTTACACTTATTAAATATTCAAATCACGATCATTTCAAACAAAACCAAAACTTAAGTTTACCACACACACACACACACACACACACACAAACACACACACAAGATCATTACCTTTACTCAGTTTCTATCTCTATAGTGTTTTATTAAAAAATTTAATACAGATAAATTCCTATTAGCTGTCTACATTCTTCAACATATTGCTTATGCTTAATGAAAACAAAAAAAAAATCAAAGTTCAAGAACCTTAACACCTACATTTATCTTATGTTTGTGACGTTACGTGACCTTTACCTTGATTGTTTGTTTTTTTTCCTATGAAAAAAAATAATATATTTTCTTAGCTATCTCTAACTACACTTGTTAACATATTTTATATTTTTCAACATAACCGTGTCTCAACCTTCCATATACTTGTGATCACATTGTCACACTTATTAATATACCAACCCACGTCATCTAGCACTTCACATTTAAGCAATTAGTTTGAAGAATTTATTATCCTTTGAAAAAAAAAAAAATACAATCCTTAGTTTTTAGTTTTTAAAAAACAAAATTTTTCTTATACCTTTTTTTTCTTTCATATCGCTTCTGCTTATTAAAAACTAAATACAAAATTCAATAACCTTAACACCTGCATTCATCTTACATTTCCAACCCTCATCATCCTTCAATAGCCTACGTGAATAAAGTTTTTAAACACATTTATTAATTATTCAATACAAATTTTCTACTCCCAAATATTATTCTTATTAAACAGAAATCAATACCTTTTTCTTTTTTCTTACCAAATCCCTATACACAAAGTCAGTATACACCACAATACTATTACATCCACTTAAAACAAAAAAAAGGAAAACCTTTATTAATTATTCAAATCACGATCATTTCAATAAAACCTAAAACAGAAATTAACATATTTTCCTTTCATCACCAAATCCCTATACACAAGATCAGTACATATCATCATACTATCCATTCACAATACCAGTACATATCATCATACTATCCATTCACAATACCAGTACATATCATCATACTATCCATTCACAATACCAGTACATATCATCATACTATCCATTCACAATACCAGTACATATCTTCATACTATTCCATCCACTTAAAAACAAAAAAAAGAAAACCTTTATTAATTATTCAAACTACGATCATTTCAATAAAACTTAAAACAGAAGTTAACATATTTCCCTTTCATCACCAAATCCCTATACACAAGATCAGTACATACCATCATACTATTCCATCCACTTACACAAGATCAATGCACACCTGCATTTTTAATTATTCAAATCACGATCATTTCAATAAAATTTTAAACAGAAATTAACATACTTTCTTTTTCTCACAAAATCCTTATACAGAAGATCAATGTACACCTGCATTTCACAACTACAGTCATGCGACCCTTGTCATTCTTTAATGGCCCTCGTACTTGACATTAATGGGTAATAAATTAACAGGAGAGTAAAAAAAAGGTCTAGCACGTGCCTCATTAGCATAAGCAATTAAAAGTGACATTAATGGCTTCTGCAACTTGATTTATGGCTTTTGCAACTTTTCCATACATTTTGGCCGGAAGTGGTTTAGAACGCACAGTTCCTATATACTCAAAACCATGCAAGAATATAGCATTTTTTATTGAATTGAATAATTGAATATATCAAATTTCGGAAAATAGAGGAAAAACACTTGTATATAGTTTTTAAAAAAAGAAAAAAAATTCAGTTTACATTAATTGTAAAAATAAGCTTTCAGCTTAGGACTTAAAGAACACATTTCATTCAATATCATACGAAAGCTATGCAAGAATAATTTAGGTTCTTAAAATGGATGAACATTAAGGACTCTTAGTTCTGTTCCCACACTTCGAGTTGGAGGATGAATAATTTCGATTTTGATGTTCATATAGCCGACCTTTTTTGTCTCTTTAAGCTTTTAAAATGTGCGGGCACTTTGCAAATCCTTATTAAAGTTTAATTTATGTTGGTTAAATTTCAGCGTGCTAAATTCTTGTTTAATATAAACTAATCGATATTGATTCTTGAACTGAAAGCATGTTTCATGTTGTCATATATAACTTTATTTAAAAGTTATTTATAAGCATTTTAGAACAAAATGAGTCTAAACCTGATCATAAGTTAATGTGCAGATATATAACAGTATGTAATTTAAAACTTTAAACCTCTATAATTCCCGAACATGCCTTCGGTAGAAACGAAGATAATTTTAGTTAGTTTTTGAAAACAAAACTTGCTTTCGTTTTAGAATGATTATTTAAAGAACAAAAATGTTGAATAAATAACTCAGCGGCAACGCATATTTTCCGAGTTATACACTGCACATTTTTTTGTATTAAATGATATATTATATTAAGCGCGGTATATATTTCGAAAAAATGACCTATTGTGGAATTTTTTATTATATAAAATCCTTAAAAAAAATTTTAATATAACTTACTGCGAATCTATTTTAAACCAATACTTAACTAAAAATTTATAAAATAAAATTTTAATTTACCTTTTCTTCTAAAAATTGCATTTTGTTCACTATTATCTATAATTTTATTTTTAATTGCTTACTATAATTTTTTTTTGTTAATACATATATATTATAAAGTTAAAATGTTCAGCGAGTTTTTCCGAAACGTAATAATCTAGTTTAAATACTAGGCAACATTGATGATACAACTGTTATTTGTCTCTGTTACAAAAACTTTGTAAGAACAAACATTTATTTGCCTAAAAATGAGTCAAATACTTGCCGTCGAGTGGTCACACTATGTTCACATTTAGAGACATTTTTATTTGCTAGCAAATAATTTTATTTCCCCAAAATCAGCTGTGGTATAGTTAGCTCCTAATAAATATATTGACCACAAAATACGGCAAACAAGTATTTGCTGTTTTCAGGTAAATGTTTGACTAATGTGACCGTACCTTTAGATATACCTAATTAAATTAAACAACGGGAATTGTCTATTATATTAATTAATTTTCAAGATAACATCTTTTTTTCGTGCCATTTTCTAATATCCCGATTAATTATTTAAATCACCGATATTGATTATTGAGACTAAACATTATTTTCCAAACAATATAGCAAAGACAAAAATCAAAGTTTAAGCAAAAACCACAATAACCAACAGTAATTCTATTTTTCTTTCTCCACTGTATAAGGCTGACTTTTTTTCGATTCTTTTATACAGTTGAAAGAGCATCAAAAATGAAATATCACAAAACATTACGATAATTTATTTATATGCACGGGCACTTTGCAAATATTAAATTAAACAACGGCAATTTTCTATTTTATTAATTAATTTTCAAGATAAAATCCATTTTTCGTGTTATTTTCTAATATCCCGATTAATTATTTAAGTCACCGATATTGATTATTGAGCGTCAAAGTACGTCTCGATGGCCATTTCGTTACCGCTTACTTAACTCTTCAGGAAACTTCTGACAATCATTTTAGATAAACTAAGAATTTTTTCCAAACAATAAAGCAAATACAAAAATCAAAGTTTAAGCAAAAACAACAATAACCAACAGTAATTCTATATTTCTTTCTGTATACGGCTGACTTTTTTCGGCTTTTTTTCCACTTTTTGTGCTGAAGGGTCAAAAAAAGATTTCCTAAGGCGAAAAAGTAAATTTTAGTTAATTTAAAAAATGCACGTTTTAAACTCTGATTGAAAAAAAAAACTTAGTATAAAAAATTTCCAATAAAAGAAATACTACATTTAATAGTGACTTGTTTTAAAGAATAACTGTTCTTTCCTCTGCATTGATTTAATCGCTTCATTTTTTGGCCATTGGGTTAAATTTCCACTCAAATTTTTTTTGTAATTTAAATTTGCAACTATGTCCTTGGATCGGTTTATCCGTCAAGCAGACGATATGGTTGAATCCGAGGCTGCTCTAAACGATCGCAAGTTTCTAGTATCGTCTCTGGAAATACATAGACTGGAACTCGAGTTCAATTGGATTCGAATCAAGGAAGCTTATGAGAAATTTCTACGAGATGTCGAAACGGAAGCTGACGCAAAGAAGAAGCCATTAGATGTTGAAACTTTTAAGACGAAATATAGAAATACTTATACATCATATTGCAATTGTTTGGTATCGTTATCAGAGTTGTCTGACTCCCTTCGGAAACCTACAGTTTCAAACGTTGATCATTTCCTTCAGCCGAGCACTAGTTCGGCCTTTCAGCCTGCTGAATATATATGTTCACATGGTCTCCATCTTCCGCCAGTGGAAATTGAACCATGGGGATTATTCATCCTGGCCAACATTTCGCGAATTATTCACCGTGGTTAGTGCCTAACGCAAAAGATGAAGGTGAAGCAGGGGATATCGTTAAGAAAAGTCTACTAACGAAGCAAGGTTTCGATTTAGCCCGGCAAAAACGTTCCTTATGATATGAAAATCGAAGAATTCAGTCATTCCTGATCCGATTTTGAAAATTTTTGGTAATATGATAGATTATTCTTACAGATTGGTCCCGTTTTAAAAACAGTTCATAATTTTAGAAATTAGAGGGTGTTCTTATCAACATATGTATTTTTTAAGTGTATTATGAGCTGTAAAGGGCACTTCAGTAAAATTTAAAATGACTGCGTATTACTATAGCTCACAAAACAAAAAGTTTTACAAAAATAAATCTAAAAATTAAAGGGTGTCCCCATAATTGATGTAAATGTACTTATATGGGAATATCTTTTGAACCGTTATAGACAAACGCTTGAAAATTGGACAGAATGTCGATTGCTATGGCCATTATAGTAACAAGTATTAATATTGAAAATTATAAATTAAAAGGTGCTCCAATAGTCAATTTAAATTTATGTTTATGGCCATCCTTTTTAGCAGTTGTAGACAGACGCTTGAAATTTCAACGAACCTGTATTGCTGGGTCCGCTATAACAACAAGTATACAATTTGGATTTGGAAGTTAAGGATTTTCCAATAGTTGATCTTATCTCAAGGATGTGACCAAATTTTTGAACCGTTGTAGACAGAATGCTGAAACTTAAAAGGGACTTGTATTGCTAAGCCCGCTATATCAACGAGTTTATAATTTGAATTTAGAAATGAAAGGGTGTCCCATTATTGATGAACATTTACTTATATGAGCCTATCTCTTGAACCATTAAAGACAAATGCTTGCAAATTGGACAGAATGGCAATTGCTATGGCCGTTAAAGTAACAAGTATTAATAATTAAAATTATGAATTAAAGGGTGCACCAATAGTCCATTTAATTTGATGTATGTGGTCATACTTTTTAACAGTTGTAGAGAGACGCTTGGTATTTACAACGAACCTGTATTGCTTAGTCCACTATACCAACAAGTATAAAATTTTGTTTTGGAAGTTAAAGGCTCTCCCAATAGTTAATGTAATTTAATGTATGTGACCGAACTTTTAAACTGTTATAGACAGAACCCTGAAACTTAAAAGGGTCCTGTACTTCTAATCCCGCTCTTTCAACGAGTTTATAATTTGAATTTAAAAATTTAAGGGTGTCCCATAATTGAAGTAGATTTACTTATATGGGCCTATCTTTTGAACCGTTATAGACAAAATGCTGAAACTTAAACGGGACCTGTATTTCTAATTCTGCTCTATAAGTTGAATTATGAAATTAAAGAGTGTCCCATAATTGATGTAGATTTACTTATATGGGCTTATCTTTTGAACGTTATAGACAAACGCTTGCAAATTGGACAGAATGTCGAATGTTATGGCTGTTATAGTAACAAGTATTAATATTTAAAATTATAAATAAAAGAGTGCCCAAATAGTTCATTTAATTTGATGTATAAATTAATTTAAGTTTCTATTTAGATTTTATTTAATTTATTTATTGTTCGAACTTTACGTTCTGTTTTCATGAGTCTCCTTAAAAAACTAAACTTAAAAATTTTATTTATAAATAAAGTAGCCAACAGCTACTGCATTAAATGCTGATACCGCAACTCGTGTACTGATCAACTTACTTAAAAACCCTCTGCCTTCAGTATAGTATCCGTTGTAACAGACGCACAGCCAGCATAATGTCGTTGAATATTTGTGGCAAGCAAACTAAAAGGGAATTAACCCATTATGGTTCAACTGCCAGTTTATAAAGCAACGTTGATTACGTTAACTCCTCCCTCACTCAATTGAGATCCGTCCTCGGTTCTCTTAAGTTTATCAATGGACGCTTGAAAGATAAGACCTTCGCGTTTCTTCATTCTTCTCTCGTGCAATTTGAGTACTAAGCAATATACGAGTAGAGTACCAATTACGACGAGAGCGGAGACAATCGGTCCCACAATAAGTTTACCCTCGAATTGTGAAATGTGCCGCAAATTCTCAATACCAATTCTCCGAAGGTAAGGAAGGCTCAATATTTCCTGGTGGCCAGTAATGTTAACACAGATCTCGTTATCAAACGTGAGAAGATACGTTCCGGTAACTAGCTGCTCTGAATTACCAATAGTTTTTATTACCGCCGTGTTATCATTGATAACAATGATGCTATCCTCAACCACGAACAGAGGTTCCAGGTGACTAGGTCTTGTGTTGCAGTGGGCTATTATTAAAACTGTGTTTTATTTGATAATAATATTATAAGACAAATGAACTGAATAATAATAAAACATTTTTTCTAACAAGGAAAAATGTAGAGAATACAATTTCAAAACATACTAAAAGTAAAATGTAATATTTGTTTAGGCATGAACAAGTAGAAAACAAAGCTACTGTCTTCAAAAATTACAGTTGGTTCTTCTTGTTTGCAGTTTAAATCATTTAAAACATTTCTAATCCAAACAGCTTCCTTAGCGGCTTCGGATAATGCAATAAATTCTGCTTCGGTTGTCGATAACGAAACAGTTGTTTGTTTCTTGCAAGCCCAACTTATTGCACTATTATTAAGTAAGAAACTGTATCCAGAATTTGATTTTCTATCAATTTTGCACTCGGCCCAATTAGCATCAGCATAACCAATAAGGGTATTTTGATAAGCTGTACTTTCATTGAGATTTAAAAACAATGTTTTTGTTCCCTTTAAATACTTTGCAACACGTTTTAATTCATTCCAACCTTCTTTATTTGGATTACACGTTTTTCTGGCTAGAATCGAAACGCGAGCACAAATATCAGGTCGAGAATTGACTGCAATGTAAAGTAACAAACCTAATAAGCTTTGGTATTCATCATTGCGTAACAAAAGCTCCGAGTCAGTTCTACCATATGATGGTTCAAGTGGATATTTCGATGATTTTGCATCTTGTAAACCAAATTTGATAAGAATTTTCTTAATATACTGCATTTGACGTATTTTAAATTGATTTCCTTTCAGTTTTACTATTTCCAGCCCAAGATAATAGAATATTTCACCTAAACTATTAACTTCAAATTGGCTGTTAGGTATTTTTAGTACATGTTTAATTAAAACTTTATTCGTAGTGGCACTACCAAATCGTCAACATAAATAAGAATATAAATATCTTCCCCATTGACGACTTTGCTATACAAACATGGATCTGATTTACTTTTTCTGAATTCACCACTTACAAGCACATCATTTAAAGCTTTGTTCCAAACGTTTGCTGATTGCTTAAGTCCATAGAAACCACGTCTTAGCTTGCACACTTTGCTTTCATCACCATCATTAAAACCAGGCGGTTGTTTCATGTATATAATTTCTTAGATGTAACCATTTAAAAAAGCACACTTTATCCCTGTGTTCCACATGCAATTTTTTAACACTAGAAATTGATAAAAGTATACGAAATGTAGCTTGACGTACCACATGTGCAAATATCTCATCATAATCACAACCATATTTTTGATTAAAACCTTGAGAAACTAAGCGCGCTTTAAAACGTTTAATCTTACCATTAGCGTCTCGTTTTGCTTTGAATGTCCATTTACAACCAATTACATTACCACCTGGTGGCGCTGGAACCAAATCCCATGTATGGTTTTTCGTAAGAGACTCCATCTCCTCCTTCATTGCAGATTCCCATTCATATTTTTCTTTTGATTTTATGGCTTGTTTGTAAGGTTTGGATTCAATTATGTCATTTGTCTTTTCAATGTCATTTGAATGAATTAAATGAGCTGAGTATTTTAAAGGAGGCACACCTTTGTTTCTTCTTGACGATCTTCGAAGTGTTGGTTCGATTTCTTGAATTTCTATAACAGATGGGTTAGTAGTCGTTTCAGAATTGGTAAAATATTCAAGGTCATCTGTAATACTGCAATAAGAACTATCATCAGATTCATAATCGTTATCAATAGCCTTAGACGACACAGTAACTTCTAAATATTTATCAGTAACACTTGAAATGATTCTATTTTGTAAGTAGTTAGAATGCATAACAGCTTCTCCCCAATAAATTTTCGGTAAATTGGCTTCTTCCAACAAACATCGAGCCATTTCAACTAGATAGTGATTCTTCCTTTCAGCTACTCCATTTTGTTGAGGACAATAAGGAACTCTAAATTGAGTCATAATACCATAACATTTTAGAAATTCAACCATCTTTTTCGATTTACATTGCGTTCAATTATCTGATCTAATACACATGGGGACCTTTCCAAACTTGTTTTTTACCATTTCTTTATAATGTCTGGTTTTATCAAAAACCTCGGACTTCTCGCACAGCAAATAAATAACAGTATATCGGCTGTATCACCAATGAACGTTAAAAAATACCTTTTCTTTCCTGGAGTTATATTTTGCATGGGTCCACAGACATCCGAATGAACAAGCTAAAGAACTGCTTTAGATTTATGTAACGATTTCTTTGGAAACGGATTCTTTGTAAGTTTGTATTTAGCACAAACGTCGCAAGTTGTTCGAACGCCACAGTCTATAATTGTAAAATCCTTACTTAGCTTACCAGATTGCATTCCTTTTATAGCGTTAATGTCTCTGTGTCCAAAAAGCTTGTGGTAATTATGTTGACAACTTTGTTAGCTTCGTCATGCTCTTTAGTTTTTAGTTGATAAAAACTGTTGACACACTCAGCAAAACCGAATTCAATATTATTTATATCAAGAATTTTACATATTGTTTCCAAAAACAAAAACTTGAAACCTTTTGCTGATAACTTCTTTACTGACAGCAAGTTTCCTTTAAACGATGGGATATATAGAACATTTTCGACGGTTATGATTTCTTCATCACCTTGTTGATTCAGCATTTTTAACCTGCAGTCGCCTTTTCTATTTGAATAAACTCTATCACCATTTGCAACAGTTACTTTTTCGTGCCATGACTTATCTAGATTTACAAACTCATTTTCGTTACTAAAATATGACAAGTGGCACCAGAGTCAACTAACCAAATATCATTTTCACCATTAAGAACAAAACACAAATTATTTTCTTCGTTTTAAGCAACTTTATCTTTTTGATGCTTCTCATTTTTAAATTTCCAGCAATATTTACCTTTAAATTTCCAGCAATCTTTACCTATTGACCTACTCCACGGCAATAGTGGCACACAATGGGTTTGATATTATTCTTTTTAAATTTATTTGTAGTTTTTAATATTATGTCTTCAACGGAATTTCTCCTCTTGTGCTTTTCAAATTCTTCCACCAGTTTATTTTCGACAACAGTCATAGTAAGATCCTTCTCATCTCTTACTTCTAATGCTGTTATTAGAGTATCGTTTACGGTAGGTAGACTACTAAGTAGCATAGAAATTATCCAAGACTCAGAAATTTGTTCACCAAGTGATTGCAATTTGCAAAACAATAACTTCATTTGCGTAATATGTTTGTCCATATCTTCTCCTGGGTGTAATTTCAATTCAGAAATTGATCTCATTAATTTAACTTTGTTGCTAAGTGTTCACTTTTCATGGTATGCTTTAAGAATATTCCAGGCATCTTTAGCATATTTACAGTTGGAAATGCGGAACACTTCTGTTTCATCAACAAAACAAAGCAAAAGAACCCTTAATCTTTATTTCACACGCGAATCTTACACAAATTTTAACTATAGAAGGTCCATAACCTATTAAAACTGTGTTTTATTTGATAATAATATTATAAGACAAAGGAACTGCATAATAATAAAACATTTTTTTTTAACAAGGAAAAATGTAAAGAATACAATTTCAAAACTAAAAGTAAAATGTAATATTTGTTTAGGCATGAACAAGTGGAAAACAAAGTATATTTTTAACAGCTACGCTTCCAGAGTTAAGTTGCTGAGCACATGTGGCGTGTAATAACTCTTTGCAGAATGTTGATGTAAATGTTGTAGTACAGTTCCCGATGGGAATTGTCTTGTTTCCACAATCGGCTATATTGTTGTACGTACCGAGATGCAATATCGTTTCATTATGTTGAACAGGTAAAATAATAATTTTCTTACATTCTAGCTTAATTTTAGGGTACTTAATAAAGAAAATCTAATAATTATCATCAAACAGAACTTTTACATAAGATACTTCCATCATCTCAGTAACCGTTATATTTGTGGAGGGTTTTATATTTATAATTTTGGTAAAATCTTTTGAATCCAGGAAGGCCGGATTAATTATACCTATCTTTGCAAGGGTGACGGCTAACATCAGGGTTTCAAGCTCAGAAATTATTATCCTGTTTCTCGGGAGCAGGGTATCATATAAATGGCCGGTGTCTATTTGTTTAATTTTAGAATTTTTTAATATTGTAATATGTTCGAAATATACATAGAGGAAATAAAACACAATAATCTTTGGTGTTTGCGTCGCGACAACGTTTTTACAACTCTACCCATATCTTTTATTCAACTTCTTTTTATATTATTTATTAATAATAATTTCTTACATATTAATGTGGTGTCATGAAAGTAATGGTAATACGAGATGCTAATGCAATAATTAAAGAATGCCAAAATATATTTAAAGTCACACGGTATTGCAATAATTTAAAGTCACACGGTATTGAAATAATTTAGAGTCACACGGTAATTTGATATCGATATAATTTGGAAATGGAATGTTATATTAAAAGTTTATTGGACATTATACCTTCATAACACCACCCCTCTTAAATAGAAAGGTCTTATAGCGAACATTGATCAGATGGCAGCCATAAGAGCTTTCTTTACAAATGCTATATAATATGCATTTCTTGAAGAGAAATAATTATAATTTATATTTATTTACCAAAAAAAATATTTAAATAATTAATAAAAAATAAGAGTATTTGCATATGTATATACATATATATGTATATATTTTTGCTTAATTCATAAAATTTTGTTTATATAAATTCTTGTAGTTTAATTTGATATCTTAAAAATAAATTATTATTATTCTACCTTTTTTCTTATTTTATAGTTTTTTTGTTATTTACTGTGTTATTTTATTAACATACTTGTTACTATGTATTTCTCTTTAGACTATTTAGTTTTCTTTTTTTTCATATATGTTTATATAGTTGCTAATTTAAGCCTATTTTTATGAACTATTATTTCTTTCTTTTTATCAATTTGTAAAGTGCAATTGTTTTTGTTATCGACTTTTATTACCTTATATGGACCTTTATAAACGTTTTCTAATTTATGACCTTGCTCATTTTTTATAAAAACTTGATCATTAATTTTAATTTGTAATGCCTTTGTATTTTTATCATAGTTTAGTTTTTGTAAATGTTTTGAGTTTTGCAATGCAGATCTTGCATTTTCATTGGCAATTTTGAGTCGGTATCTAACTTCTTTAACATAATCATCAAAATTATATAAAGGTTCTATGATTTTTGAATTCAATAAAGAAAAAATTTCTGGAGTTTTACCAAATATCAATTCAAAAGGGCAATAACTGTGTGTTGTTGATGGGGTTGTGTTGTAACAATAAGTGAAATAGGGTAACCATTGATCCCAATCATTAAGAGACTTAGATACATATGATCTGATAAATTCATTGAAGGTTCGATGTGAACGTTCAACTGTACCCAACGTTTCATGATGATATGGTGTTGAATTTACTAAGTTTATGTTAAGTAGTTTTAATAATTCCTGTAGTACTTCATTTTTAAATTCAGTACCCATATCAGTTAAAATTTTATGGACGGGTCCATAAATAAGAAATAAATTTTCAAAAATTGCTCTTGCTACAGTTTTAGCAGTTTTGTTTGGAACTGGGATGCTTATTAAATATTTTGTTAGATCACACACTATTGTTATTATGTATTGTTGTCCATGTTCGGTAATAGGTAATGGTCCTATCGTGTCAATCACTACTGTATCAAAAGGTCTCATTGGTGTTGGTGTTATAATTAGGGGTTGTTTAATATTCCTATTTGTTTTGTTCCGTTTACATGTTTCACAGGCCTTTACATACTTTGCGACATATTTAGTAATATTTTTCCAATAAAAATACCTTCTAATTTTGTTAATCATTCGAGTTATCCCTGGGTGGCCACCTAGCAGGGGGTCCTCGTGGAATTTTCTTAATATTTCTTGCTTCTCTGTTTCATCTGTAATTTCTGTAACTGATGGTGTAAGCGCTATTTTAATGTGTTTTAAAAACTTATTGCCCAATTCTTTAAAATCTTTTATAGGTACCTTTTCAAACATCTTATCATTTAATCTCATTTGCAATTTTTTAATGTGAATATTATTGGCTTGCAACTCAAGCTCTTGGAAAAATTTACCTAAGTCTATTTTTCCATTAATAACATAAACATTAGCTTTAAATTTAAATATAATTTTACTTCCTCTTTTAACATCACATCCTTGGATGTGGGTTATTATATTGGGAAGCTTTCTAAATTGGCGCGCCGATATATTTTCATAAATTTTTGGTTGGGCTTGTTCTCTATCTTTCTCTCTTTTCTGCACTTGTTGCTTGGACCTAGTTGTTACCATCATTACATTACAGGCTTTTATATCTTCAAAGGTAATTCTTGACAATGCGTCAGCTGCGTAATTTTCTCTCCCCTTAATATATTCTATATCGAAATTGTATTCCTCCAGATCCAAACGCACTCTCATCAACTTAGAAGATGGGTTTTTCATCGAAAATAAATATGTTAGAGGTCTGTGGTCTGTTTTAATTATGAATTTTCGTCCATAGACGTAAGGTCTAAAGTGATTAATAGCCCAATGAATGGCCAGAAGTTCTTGTTCAATAGTTGCCTTATTACTTTCGCCTTTTGTGAATGTTCTTGATGCATATGCTATGGGCAACAATGTCCCCTCGTGTTGCTGACTCAACACGGCACCACATGCCAACTTACTTGCGTCTGTGGTAATGTAGAATGTTTTTGTGAAGTCCGGATACTGTAGGATTGGTGGAGATATTAGGGTGTTTTTCAAATAATTAAATGAATCTTCGCATTTATCCGACCAATGGAATGGTGCGTTTTTTTTTGTTAGATTTGTTAATGGTTTACTGAAATGTGCGAAATTTGGAATGAACTTTCTATAGTAGTTAGCAAAGGCCACAAAACGTTTAGTTTCATTACCATCCTTAGGCCTAGGATAATTTTTAATAGTATCGCATTTATTACTGTCCGGTAAAATTCCCTGGGACGTACATTTATGACCTAAAAATGTGACCTCATGACAAAAGAACCTGCATTTATCAGGATGCAATGTAAGATTATACTTTCTGCAAGTATGAAAAACTTCTCTTAAATTTTTAATCATATGAGCTTTAGAGCATCCGATTACTATAATATCGTCCATATACAAAAATGCAGTTGACGGTTTTAAACCAGCAAATGCTAGTGACATCATTCGTTGAAATGAGTTAGGTGAGATTTTGAGTCCAAAAGGTAACCTCTTAAACCTAAATGAACCTTTGGGTGTTGAAAAGGAGGTAATATCCCTCGAACCATCTTCCAATTCGATTTGGTGAAATCCAGACATTAGATCCAATGTTGAGAAGTATTTAGCTCTTCCAAGCTGATCGAGTATATCGTCTATTCTTGGGAGAGGAAATTTGTCGCACAAAAGTTTTTTGTTTACCTGTCGATAATCAATTACCAGACGCCACCTCTTATCACCGCTACCTTCCAAAGATTTCTTTGGAACCAATAACACTGGACTGTTATAAGGCGAAACAGAGGGCTCAACTAAATCACCTTTAATTAACTTATCAACTTGCCTCTCAATCTCTTCTTTCTGTGTTTCCGGAATTCTATAGTTTTTTATATATATCGGTGTTTCATCCACTATACGCAATTTTTGTTTATAAAAATTGTTTGTAGATACCGGTTCGGTTTCCAACCCAAACACGTCAGGAAATTCGGCACACAGAGCCAAAAGGTCATTCTTTGCAATTCGCGGGCAATTTACCATCAGTCTTTCTAAAATCTCATTAGACCTAGAATTTTTTATAGTTGTGTCTATTGTTTTAGTCTCGTATTGAGACAGAGGCTCATATTTTATATTTTTTAAGGATATTATTTTCGAAGAATTAGATACATTCATTACGCATACCACCGGGCTATTGAGATTTGTAATAGTATTTGGGATAAAGACTTCCTTTTCTACTGTTTGATGTGGAATAAATATATCGTCTATTCCCTGTTGTAATTTTATTTTCCGTACCACCTCTGATCTTGGTGGTATAACAATAGTGTCTTGAATCGGACCTGTTACTATGGGGATTTCCATTTGAATGGTGCTATTTATGGGACAGATTACCAAGAAGTTATCCCTTGAATGGAAGTCAATTATACAATTGTGCGCCCTAATGAAGTCAAGTCCCAAAACTCCATCGCATGGGATTGAGAAATCATCAGGTACAACGTGAAATTCATGTTTTAGTTTAAAGTTGTTGAGGCACAACCAACCTTGAGTTACGCCGATCGTGAATTGACTACCCTCGCCTATGCCTTTTAATTCATTAACTATATTACCGTCAATTGGTCCTTTAACACTCCCATGTTTTAATAAGGAGATATCTGCGCCAGTATCTATTAAGAATGTTAGTGCCTGTATACTTCCCGTAAGGGAGAGGTTAACAAAAGCACTGAGGTTCAGATTCAAAGTCAAGATATGTCCTATTCTTCCCCCAGTGTTATCTGGGGGTCCTCGGGGTTTCCCGAGACCCTATTCATAACCCTCATGTCCGCATACTGTCTGGAATTAATATGTTGCCTACTAGTTCTACTGTGGTTGTTATTTGAGTTTGGCCGGTAATTGTTTTGTCTATTAACTCTTCGGGGGTTTCCCCTGTTAGTTTGCTGGTAATGACGATCTCCACGGTATGTATGAGATCCTTGATTGTTATAATTCAGGCGCCCATTTGGGTATCTTTGCCTGCCCCATCGGTATCTACCACGCAGTTGTAAGACATTTGATACACTTGATTGGTGTATATCTGTGCTCATAATTTTTTCTGTTATTTGGTCTATTGTATCAAAGGTAGCTGCTTCAATGATGATTCTTGTTCTATCATTATTTAGATTCTTCGCGAGGGCTTTTACAGTTGCCTGTACGGCATACTTGTTTGCTATTTGTGGTGGTAAGCCATCTGAAATATATGCGTTTGATAACATTTTCGAGAGCTCGTCTATTTCTTGGGCATATACGCTGTTTGGTTTTTTTCCCTGGCGTGCGGTCATTAATTTGGATACTAATATGTCAGTGGAGTCTCCCTTTACTACCGTTTTCAATTTGTCTGCAATGGCTGCAATGGACGTTAAATCGTTGATTGATATGCGAGCTGTCCCGCTGATTTTTGTCTGTATTATTTGTACTGCAAGATTTTCATGGGTTTCTTTCAGTGATTCTAACAGGTTCAAAGCATCAAGAAATTTTTGAAGGTTCTTAAATTTACCATCAAATTCCGGTAGGATTTTAGTGGCTAATTCTATGAATTTAATGGGTTCCATTTTTGAGTCCGCTAGGTCATGGTCAATGTCTTCAAACTGTTCCCAGATATTCGAGTTTTCCAATATGCTCCCATAATCTATCTCCTCCAATGTTATAGTTACGCATCCATTCTCCCTGATTATTATTACTAGTTCTTTTTGTAACCGTTTCTCTATTGACTGAACCTTTGTCTTCAATTTGGTTATTAATTCAAAAATCTCTTGTCTGTGTTCGGGTGTAAGGTAATAAGCAGTGTTATTAAAAGTATTTACTATTGTATTAAAGTGGATTTCTATTAAATGCAGATGATATTCTATTACTGCTCTGCTAGGCAGTTTCTGTTTGTTTAAACATTTGAAGGACCGGAGGAATTTGCTTTGATTTTCATGAAATTGTTGAGATAACTGTTCCCAATTAGGGCATTTTGCGTTTTGCATTTGCAATGGGTCAGGTTTTGATAATGTCAGCTGTTATAGTCAGACATATGACTGGAATAATTTTCCCATATTTATATTTCCTTTTTCTCTTAATATTTTGCCAAATCGTACTCTTAATAATTTATTGTTAAATAATTACTATTGTCATATAAAGGTTAATTATAACAAGTTAGATGTTTATTTTGTTTTCAATAAAAATATTTCAAAAAAAAATTCTGCATTTGACACTATTGCCTATCTTAAATAATTATACTATAATAAATTTTTCTTTTGTTACTTATCCATTTTTTTTTTTTTTTGTTGGTGTTGCTGGTGTTGATATTGGTGTTGTTGTTCCTGGAGTACAACATTGGCTTCTCCTCGGCGTGGAGAGCATACATCCCATGGCGTGGGGATGCTTCTTCCTTCTCTTTTTTTTTATATTGTTATTAAAACTTTGTTGCAATGTTGAAACTGTTTTCTACTAAATTTATTTCTTACATAGTTATATTTTTTTTTTTTAGCTTTATTATTTTTTCACGTTTTAAAGCTCTAAAGCTGGTTTTATATTTTTGCAGAGTTCTTCTTTTGTTCTTGTTTTTTTTTTTTTTTTTATATATATTATTATTTTTATTTTCTGCTGTTTATGCAATATTTATACAATTCACTGTCTGTATAAGTTCACTTTATTTGTAATATATTAATTTATGAAATAGAATTATTAATTATTAATTATTTGATTTATAAAAGATATTTTAATTTATTTTATTTTATTTATTACTGCACTGTTAAAAGTTTTTTTTTTTTTTTTTTTTTTTTTTTTTTTTTATAATACATTTGCTGTGGTTCACTTATACTTGGGGCTGTCGGTGTTGTCCCCTTTGCATATCTTTGATTGTTTTGCATACTAATTTAACCAGGTAGATAATTACCATTGCTACTGCTAGCAACAGAGCCATAATTTCGATGTGACTCATGCCCTCGGTTGTCTTATCAACGTTGTCCTCCTTCATAGTTTCCAATATTTTTTCTAATTGTTTATTGTCGTTTTCTTCCTGATTTTTCCCTACCTCGTAGCCTTCTACTAGCAATGGGATGGTTGACAGTATTTTTTTCCACCAAGTCATTTTAGCTTAGTTTAAGTATATATTTTTTTAAAGGTTTTGTTTTTAATTTATCATTTTTAACAGAAACTTTATATGCATACTTCTTGAATCACTTCGTCATTCTTTTAAATTTTTCATTCATCTTTAACAAAAAGACAAATTATTTTGTTTTAGTTCACGTCTTAATTAACACTTTTCACTTGTCACGGTCGCCATGTAATATGTTCGAAATATACATAGAGGAAATAAAACACAATAATCTTTGGTGTTTGCGTCGCGACAACGTTTTTACAACTCTACCCATATCTTTTATTCAACTTCTTTTTATATTATTTATTAATAATAATTTCTTACATATTAATGTGGTGTCATGAAAGTAATGGTAATACGAGATGCAAATGCAATAATTAAAGAATGCCAAAATATATTTAAAGTCACACGGTATTGCAATAATTTAAAGTCACACGGTATTGAAATAATTTAGAGTCACACGGTAATTTGATATCGATATAATTTGTAAATGGAATGTTATATTAAAAGTTTATTGGACATTATACCTTCATAACAATATTACGTTTACTGTTTCCGTTAACTGATTTATTTGGGCTTGTGTCTTTGTGTTGATATCAATTTGCCTGTTTTCTGACTCTATTAGGTGTCGTTGGTTAAAAGTGACTGCTTCGAAGTCATCAAAATCAGAGACGACTTTTAAGGCAGTGCCCAGAATATTGATGCTTCTAGAGTGTCGATGGTGAATGTTCAATGATGCCAAAATGGTCTTGATTCGAGCTATGTCCGAGTCCAAAATTTTTACCATGTGAGATGAAGGGAAATGACTTGTCAAATGTTTAGTTTCATCAGTTATCTTGGAGAACACCGTTAAGTTGGTCGTATGCTGTAGATAGTCGAAGTCTTGCCATATGATTACATTCCCGTCCGCAATGGGGATATAGACGGAATTAGAATAGTCAGTTAATTTTGGTGTGACCCTCAAAGTGGAAGCATCAGAAGCCAAATCCTATGGGAAAATAATAAAAGAGAAACCTCAGCAAAAGCAACTAACGAAAAAAATTTTGGAATGTAATTCTGAAAGAGGAGCTCCTACCTTAGGTTGTCCTTGTGGACCACCCTCCCTCTAATTAGAACCATGGTTCCCAAATCTGCTTCTACTCTTTCTTCCGTATACAAAGGGGTTTATTTGTTCCCTAGACTCTTATTGCTTTTTATGAGCACACGGTCTCCTACGTCAAAGATTCTATTTTGTCTGGAAGGATTGTGTATGTCAAGCTGGTCTCGTGGAGCCTTTATAATTTTATCCTTTATTTATTTTCTGACTTCAATTGTCGAACTATGAATAATGTCTATAGGTATAGGTCGTCCAATGTTAGCGGTAGCTAACATTATTAGCTCTATTATGCTGTCAATGTTTGTCTCAAACATTAAACACCTAGCAATCTCTGTGAGGGTGCTATGGAAACGTTCTACCTGACCATTCGAAGTGCTATGGAGAATTGGTTTCTCAACATAGAAGTGATGGTTTCAGATTTTAACGATGGCTCATCGTCACAGTATATGCTTCTTGTATCCGGGAAGAGGTCATTAGTTGCATGATTGGGATTTTTAAATCTATGATTGTACGAGATTGTATCGGTTGAAGTATTTTTTGTCTGTGGAGAATATGTCGATACGCAGTATTTCCCCTACTAAGACGGTATTGGGGTTTCACCCATCTCCTGCACACGCGGATGTCTATCATATTTGGCTCTTGTACAGATCCTACAATTTGCCACAAGATCTTTTGCTAATTTGGTCATCTTTGAAAAATAATAATCGTCAATAATCTGTTTTATATTTTCCTGAGCCGCCCTATGGGCACGATTATGTTCTGCGTTTACTATTTCCATCTGTTCGTTCTTATCAAAAATATCCAATACCATTTTCCTACAGTGCCAAAATCTAGATCTCACCAATTCGTGCTGAATACAAGCTAGCGTTGGAAGATCGCAATGTATTGCATTTACTACTCCTGGATTCACAGCCAGTTTTACTTCGTCGATGAGTGTTTTCTTATCGGTGAACTCAATCACGTTACGAGTTTTTTCCCCGAAGAGTATGAAATTTCGTTTATGCGCGAACTTGCCTCTTCTAGAACTACTTGGTTTCGAAAGCAGTTGAGTAGCTTGTCCGTTGCTTCAATCGCGCATGTGAAAGACACTTCGCTATGGACTGTAGCCATATCAGAGAGAACTTCTTCTTCTAGGGCGTGAATATTTTGCCGTGACAATGCGTCGACGTCATAATTTTCTTTGCCAGGCTTGTGGAAAACCTTAGCATTGTGTTCATCCACAAAAGATTTCCATCCTTTTATCTTAGCGTTTGGGTTTCTATCCGAGACTGCAATCGTGAAGAGTTGGTGATCTGTGTAAATGTTTAAATTTTTAACACCATAGAGATAGTTTCTAAGCTTCTGTAAAGCCCAAACTATAGCTAGCAACTCGCGTTCGTTAGTTGCAAAATTCAGTTCTCTGACTTTCAAAGTTCTGGAAATCATAGTGATCGGTCTACCACCTTGTGATAGGACTGCCCCTAAACCCAACGAAGAAGCATCCGTTATTAGATCGAATGGCTTTTTAAAGTCTGGGTAGAGCAACATGACTTCCTCTGAAGACAATATTGCTTTCAATTTATTAAACGGTTCAACCTGGTTTTCGTTGAAATCAACTTTAATCCTTTTTGATTGGTGAGCGCCCACCTTTCCGTTGTCACCCTTCAGAATGTCGGTCAGTGGTTTTGCTATCGAAGCAAAATCTTAAATGAAACATCTATAGTAGCTTGCGAGTCCCACAAAAAATCTGACATTGAACAGGGTGGTGGACTCTTCATAGTTGCGAATCGGTCTTACTTTATCAGGTCTTGTTTTAATGCTATTTCTGGTCACAACAAAGTCGAGATGTTCAACGCTTTCCTTAAAAAAGTGTGACTTTTCACGTAAGACTCTCATATTAGCTTTATGCAATTTATCCAAAACCTACGCAATGTGGTCAACATGATCGCTTTCTGAGAATATTATAACATCATCTACATAAACGTAGCATGCGTTCCCTATTTGCTCCCTAAGAACGGTATCGATAGCTCTTCAAGCCGAAAGGAAGCCTGCAAAATTCATACTTCCCATTCCCAACAGAGAATGCCGTTTTTTCCTATCCTGCTCTGCGAGCGATATTTGGTGGAAGCCTGATTTGAGATCGAGCGTTGTAAAATAACTTGCCTTTCCAAGATTTGATAAAATCACTGTAACGTCTGTAATGGGGTACCTGTCGTCAATAGTTTTTTCATTTAGTTTCCTAAAATCTATAACGAGCCGTTTATTGATGTTTCCATGTTCGTCTTTGCTCTTATTGTCAACAACCAATATAGGATTGTTGTAGGGGACCAAGATGGCCTAATTATACCATTTTCAGCAAATTATGAATTACATTATTGACAAAGTCGGCCACACCCATCGGGTAAGGGTAAAGCTTTGAATAAACCGGATTATTATTATCCGTGCGAATAATGGCGACAATGTTTGTATGAAAGGGTAGTGACTCATTAGGGCTTGAAAAAACTCCTAATAGGTTTTTCATCATTTTCTTAAATTTTTCAGTAACATTGTGGGTTACTATTATATCCTCCACTTGTGTGAAATTCACATTTGCTCACTTTAAAAATTTTTTTGTCTCCGAACCGCTCTGAGTACGGATTTGTTTGTTTTTAAAATCTAAATTTGCATTCACCTGCGTTAGCAAGTCAAGGCCTATTATACCGTAGAATGTCGAAGCGATGGCAAAATAAAAAAAGTATTATTCGTATTGAATATGTTAACGATACAATTTTCTTCAATGGTATTGAAACCATGATTGACTTAACCAAAAAAGGGTTTTCTACTGGGGCTACACTCTTTAGTCCCCGGAGGTTTTTAATATAGTTTTTGGAAGCCCCTGTGTCTACCCTTTCTATGAATGCCAGGAGGGAGTCCTGCCTAAAAAATTTATCTGGTCAAATTCTTCTTCATCGTCGATTTCCGATGTAACTAAATTTGCTTGTTGTTCGTATTGTTCTTTTTCCGTTGAGACATTTCCTTGGGAAATGTAATTAATTCTCTGCTGTTTCGGTCCAGTAAACCTAGCGGAAATTTCATTCTGACGCTTCACTGCCCGAACAGGAGGTTGGTTGCTATAATAACCCTGCATAGGCTCCCTGTACCGCCAAGATGGCTGATTCTTATAGTTTTGAGAAGTAGAAGGACCATTATAATTACCAGATTGAAATCCTGTCGACTGCCTGAAGCGAGATAAATTATCTACCTCCATTGGGATGACTTGTTGTTCTTGTTCTTGGCCCCTATTGCTAAAACTTTGACGTTTGAAAAAATGTGGGTTCCTATTTGTCTGATTTTCTGCATTAGTCACTCCGTTTCGTGATTTAAATTCAACTTTCTGTTTTTCTTTATCTTCTAGACATCAAGCATAATTACTGGCAAACAAATACAAATACCGTTCATGATTAGCCTTAACCTCCTGGGCTAGTGCCAAAGCATGGCTTTATCGTACGTTATAATTGTTTTATTTGCCAACATAGTCAGTTTCTTCTCAATCTAGTCGTAGAATTGAAAAATTGTCATATTTCCTTGACGAAGAATTGAGAGTTCCTGATCGATCAAATAAATTGGTCGTTTATCAGAATAAGTGAAGTCAAAGCGGGCTATAATTGCCTTAAAATTTAGAACTGTATTGAAAGAAGAGAGCATCATATCAGCTGCCCCCTTTATTTTATTTCGAATGATTGCCACAGCCTGATAATGCTTGGAACTAAATTGTAGTTCTCAAAAGGGTTATAGGCCGTATGTGCGGCCTGACGCCATGAAACGTAAGTTTCTGGTCGGCCATCAAAGTCCGGTAAAGATTTTACAACGTCAAGTGACTCGTCACATTGACGTCCCTGTTCTATTGTTACTTTCTCGTATGTTTGAACCTCAGGAGTCTGAATAACGCACTCGTCAACTTTTTTCCTAATAATTTCTATCGCTCTATCGAAGGCATGCTTTTGGGACTTGAGAGCCGTGGCGATGGCTACTTCCACTATGGCTATCAATTGTTCTGGTGTTGCCAATGTTCTACCTGTGCAAAGATTCACAAATATATTTAATTTCTCATAAACCAAAAGACTCTATTATTACAAATTTTGAAAATCACTAAACATAACCTACAAATAAAACATCGCTTTAACTTAAGTGGTCATTGATGCCTTTTGAGAGTTTCTCGAGGTTACAAATATTCGTCAACGCAGCCCAGGCTATTTCGAAGCTCTGGTGACCCTGTTTTATTTTATCCCAATTCCTCTCAAGTGGGGGTATGTTGCACTCACAGAATTTCAATGAACTTTCTTTTTATTTTCCTCATTCAATTTATAATCGTTTTAGCCTTTAGTTCCAGAGTTTTCTTGTTACTCACTTAAATTTTTGTATTTTTTAATCTTAACTTTTAGAAAAAAATTTTAGCTGATTATTTGTCTTTCTTATTTTATATTGAAAGGTTTTTGTATTATTTAGTGCTTAAGTCATTGGAAAAATTTAATTTTTAATTTTTTCTATTTACCCCACTTTTTTATTGTCTTAACTTTTTAGTTTTGTATATTTTTTATTTAAATTTCTCTTTATTTTTAAACTTGACTTTTTAGCTTTTACAATCATTTCAACTCTTATTTTAAAGTCTTCTTTAAAGTCTTATTTTAGGTTTTAAGATGTTTAGTTTATAGTTTCTTAAGCTTTTAACCTTTTGTTTTTAATTAAAGACTTTTATGTTATTTAGTTCTTAAGTCAAGTTTTCTCAATTTATTCAAATTTCAAAAGTGTTTTTTAAAGGTTTATTAAACCTTTTAGCTTTTAGTATTTTTAATTTTATGTTAAAATTGCTCACTTTGTTATATTTTTAGGGTTGTTCTTTTTTAAATAACTTTAAGGTTTTTTAACTTTTGGGGTTATTAATTTTACGTTCAATTCTTCACCTAGTTTTAATTTCAAAAAATGTTTTTCTTTATACAAATTTTTTAGTTTTATAACCCAGTTGAGCGCCAATTAATTTAAGTTTGTTTTTAGATTTTATTTAATTTATTTATTGTTAGAACTTTACTTTCGGTTGTCTTTGAGTCTCCTTAAAAAAACTAACCTTAAATATTTTACTTATAAATAAAGCAGCCATCGTGTACTGATCAATTTACTTAAAAACACTCTGGCTTCAGTATAACATCCGTTGTAACAGATGCACAGTCAGCATAATGTCGTTGAATATTTGTGGGAAACAAACTAAAAGGGAATTAACCCATTATGGTTCAAGTGCCATTTTATAAAGCAACGTCGATTACGTTAACTTATATAGTCATACTTTTAAACAATTGTAGACAGACGATTGAAATTTACAAAGAACCTGTATTACTAACTCCGCTATACCAACAGAATTCTGTTAGGGACAGCAATGGCAAATATATCTATGCTGCCATGAAATAAAGAGCACATGCTCTTATTGATTCGGAATCTAGGGTACCTTTATTTTGAAGCGTTTATGTAACTTACTTAAACTTCCCTTTGAACGAACTAATGCTTAAATTTCGAACTTGAAAAACGCAGTTTCTACCAGAGTGCAGCGTAAAAGTTCATTTGTGCTTGGTACTAAATTAGAGGACAGAGTGGCAATGCATGCCATGGCTCTGGTGGTTCCACATCTTTTCCATCGCAAACTATGTCGATAACTTCATTTGCTGGCCTTCCTGATATCCAACTCGCGAATCTCATTGTCATTACAGTTCAAAAATTGATGTTTTGATTAGTGGTGATATTTTCCCTTCTATCATAGGTTTAGTTGTTAAACAAAAGGTTTTTAATTCATTGATTGCGTAGGAAACCACCTTCGGGTGGACTCTTACTGATAATATGATCCGTAGCTCCTTTTTAACTTCCAATATAATTCTGATTGGGAGGAGGAGAATCTTCCGAAGAAGAACATCATGTCTTCATCCGACCAGGCGTGTGAGGACTTATACGTTCGAACAACAAAAAGAAATGTATATGGTCGATATATTGTTTGTGTTTCATCTAAAGTTTTTCCTCAGTTTTTGACGATAGGGAATTCTAAGTGTAGCGCAATGGCATAGTTTGTTCGTAACAAGGAACATGAATTTCATAAAGTGGTAAGGAATACGAAGTGCTTGGCCATATGGTCAGACTGGCAACTCCAGATTCTTCTCCAAACCCTGAATTTTATTACCTGCCACACCATGCTGATAGCCTGATAGTACAACGACCTAGGTCCGTGTTGTATTCAATGCATCTTCCATACGAAAATTCTATTTAGAGATAACCCAAATAGTCCTATTTTTAGTTACGAGCTGGGAACTTTCGGTGTCAACTGCGCTCCATATTTGGCTATTCGAACTTTACTGTAACTAGCAGACGACTTTATACATACTTTTTCAGCAGCTAGTCAATCAGGTTAAAAATTAGCTTATTTTAGCTTTGCAGTCAGCTGGGTTCTTGCTAGGGAAGTGGAAATTCAATTCTCATGAAATTATGGCTGATATTCCACCTGATCATTTGTTACTTCCTTACATTGGAAGATAACAGTTGTGTAAAGTCTTTAGGAATTCGCTGAAATGCGTGCACAGATGATTTTATTTTTCAGCAAGATCTTGACAATGAACATGAACGATCGTATTCGTGCAGTCCGGGAACACAAATACTGTTTAAATTAACTTGCCCACAACCATTCGCGAGGCGCCTGCTTCTTTAAGCATTGGTGTAAACATTTCCAATAGTACCACCGCACGTTCCTTCATGTCCATCCCAGATTAGCAAACGACTTATTATTTAATGGATCTCGTTCGCCAACGCCAAAACGATCCGACTTTTACTTAGAAAGAAGTAGGAAAAGTTCAAGCAAGCCTCCCTCCACGAAAACCAAAATTCATAGATCCTATTCTCCACCATCGACTTCCAAATCGTCTTTGACAGCAATCCTGCTTCAAAATACAATTTTTCTCTTGCATACACTCTTGCTGAAACCCGAATCCAAGACAGCTCACGCACGTTGCCTGCTCGACTCCGGCTCTCCCGTTAGCAAGGTTTCCAAGAAACTGATTGACCAGCTCAGCTTAACGGCATATACGTTGCATGGGAAACCATGTGTCCAAACACTTTAGGATCTAGATATGACACAACATCAAAGATAGAGTGCACGTTTTTTGTAGATAGTCGAACCTATTTTCGTAATCCATACGAATCACTTCCAGAAACCTGCAAGAAGAATTTTCGGGACATATTTCTGGCAGATTCAAAATTCTACAAATCCGCTGGTATAGACATCGTCATTGGATATTTACCCGAAAGATATACAAAATGGAGTTATTTCGAAATTGGGGTTTCCTACTGCACAAAGTACTCTTTTCGGGTGAGTTATTTACGGTCCATGCGCCGTATAAGTACGAAATGCACTTAGGTGGGAGGCAATGCAAAATAATGAACGTAGGTATATACTTAAATTTTTTTTAATTACTTCATTATATTTTTTACTTATTTTACTGCTAACTAGCTATATTCTGAAATGTCTTTTATGAAGTTAAAACATATATATACATTGAGATATATGTAGTTTTACGCTCATATTATATGAATTGTTTTGATGTTTTAGTTTATTTTTTTTTTCTAGCAGTATTTCGACATGGCCATATGGCTTGTTTAATTTTCTTACTGTTTCTATTGCATATATCCTGCAAGGTTAATGGTAATGTTAGGGCCAAAAACCTTAATAAACATTTGTTGCACGTTTCGCGACTATAGAGAGTTTGCTTTCTTTCTAATGTACATGTAAGTTGAGTTCTACGTTTTCAATTTGGTAGATACGTTAAACGCCTACCTTTGAAAGGTTACCAATTCGGCCGAATGTTGCTTTTTTATGTTTGTGCTTGCAGAACTCAGTCATTTCTGATCCGATTTTGAAAATTTTTGGTAATATGATAGATTATGCTTACAGATTGGTCCCGTTTTAAAAACATTTCATAATCTTAAAAATTAAAAGGTGTCTGCATACAACATACATAGTTTTTAAGTGTATTATGAACTGTAAAGGGCACTTCTGTGAAATTTAAAATGACTGCGTATTACTATACCTGCAAATAACAAAAAGTTTTACAAAAATAAATCTAAAAATTAAAGAGTGTCCACATAATTGATGTAAATTTACTTACAGACAGAACGCTGAAACTTAAAAGGGACCTGTATTTCTAATCCCACTCTGTCAACGAGTTTATAATTTGAATTTAGAAATTAATGGGTATCCCATAATTGATATAGATTTACTTTTATGGGCCTATCTTTTGAACGTTATAGACAATTGCTTGCAATTTGGACAGAATGTCGATTGCTATGGCCATTATAGTAACAAGTATTAATATTTAAAATTATAAATAAAAGGGTGCCCCAATTGTTCATTTAGTTTGATGTATATGGTCATACTTTTAAACAGTTGTAGACAGACAATTGAAATTTACAAAGAAACTGTATTTGTAATCTTTCTAATTCAATTATTTCAAAAATTTTTTATTTTGTTTCATCGGCTCAGACAACGAATTATACGGTTTCCAATCCTCTAAAGCACTCCAAACTTAAATTTGTGATAAAAACACCTACGCTGCCACCTGGTAATTGATTGGCCTTAGGCATTGTAATGAAAAAATAAAACCAATTATAAATATGATTATATAGATGGGGCAAAATTGTATTTAAAACTTTATTCCACACTTTTCACAATCGAAAGTCCAATATTATTGCTGATATATAAAACAATTATAAATTTTTAAAAAATAATAAAAAGAGGAAGTACATTAACAAATTTTATGGATTTTATTGATATTACATATACTTTGGGTTTAAATATGTTGATTTTAAAAGGTTGTTTTTAACACATTCGCGGACAGTACATTTTTGTACTGTCCCTTTGTGGGACATAGTCTATATCTTCTGATTAACTAAAGATAATTAATCCAGGATAAGGGAAAATTCATTAGAATCAAGAATAAATTATATTTAGTTATGCTTTTTAACAATTTTACTTAATTGCTAATGCCGTCATTTCCCAAGCACAAAATCAAATCAGTAGCACAGGACACGAAAGGAAAACCCGTCTTGACGGTATTAACCGACCCAACGCAGTTATGCAAAATGTTTTAATGTATCAGAACCTAAAAGTTTTGAAACTTACGATTAAAGACTTTATTTTTAATAAATTTAAGATAAAAAGTGAAACAAATGAATTCTAAATAGAATGAAATAAAAGTTTTTTTTCAAAAATAGCAAAAAAAATCTATTAAATTCAGTACTTGAAAGAAAAAAAATAAATAAATGCATATCAAGCTCTTGTTGCTTTTGGGTTTCTTTACGGTTTGGTCGTAATGTACCTGTAACATGTGTGTTATATGACAGCAGGGATCGAGAGAGTTCAACGCTTTTGAAAAAGTTGTCCATAATTAGATGATGACCTTTGTTGATGTATGGAGATAATAAACGAAGAACAATATCTCCAACTTTGGAGCTTTGTTTTTTTGTACAGCTCCTTGATATATTTTTATATTAAAAACATAACCATTGCTTGCTGTGAGCTTGTAGAGTTTAATTCCATATTTGGCCTTTTTACCCTTCATATATTGCCGGAAATGAAGGCGTCCACGGTGTAGGATAGTATGCTTCCTGAAAACTTTTTATAAATAGATCCAGCAATGGCTTAATTTTTTCAGCTTTGTTTCATCGTTTCTTTCAGGGGAGCAACTCAAACACCGTAGCAATTGTTCAAATCTACGACCAGTCATTGTATTATACGAATCTTGGGTGCTTTGATTCATCCTTGGAGCAGACAAGGGCCCAGAAACTGATACATTTCTTCGTTGCATGTGGACTATTGGAGCAGAGGTTAGACCCATATATATTAGTTGAACTTACCAACTTCATAATAATATCTGACGTAAATATCGTATCAAAAATACCTCTCGGAGTACAAGCTTTACCAACATCGATTTTACTCAACAGTTTTAAATTAAAATTTAAAATTAAATTGAGGTATTTCTGCTGTGCTTTCCAATCACTGCTCTTCGGAATCCATTGCCGGACATGACTCCTCATGTTCTTCTAAATATGCAGTATTATTTGAGTTAGCATCACTAGAATTGAATAAATTATCCACTATATATTTTTATAGCATTTCTGAACAATGAGACTTAGTAGGTTTATTTTCTTGATCTAGGATTTCATCGCAGTTTTCTTTATCTGGTTCATAATTTGGATCGCTGCCATGCCTCCATCATCACTAAATGGATCACTTACAGATTCTTCGCCGGAATCAATTTCCTGCAATAGTTGCAAAATTCTATATCTCTTTTTCCTGTATTCATCCATTTTTTCTGTAAAAATTCACTGCACGAATAGCAAATTTTTTTATTTATAATATATACAAGTATAATTTTTTTTTAAATGTTTCAGGACTTTGTTTTTCTCAACAAAATTTACTCACCTTTATCCGCAAATTATTTACTTCTACTTTGTGAAACGCAATATATGCAACTGGACAGAAATAAAAATATCAAATGAAAACTAACGGGATATCCCGTCTTGCCTCTGCTGTATATGCTTAATCACAACATGTGTTTTTTGAAAATTTATTGACCTTTTGAACTTTTTTTCTATATCCCATTCAAGATAATTTATTGGGACACTAATTTAAGCAAATCATAAGTTAACATTAACTTTACTAGGGGAGCTGCCGGCTTGTCACAATGCTTAAAAAATTGATGACGGTAGATGCCGTCCTGTCCCATCATTTTTGTGTTACTTCGACGGCATATGCTGTCTTGTCCGCGAATGGGTTAACGAGTGCTAAAATTCTATGCATTTAATAATTTGGCATCTAAAATGCCATGTTCAAAACTGATAATTAACTATTATGAATAACACAACTTTCTTTTAGCTGATAATGAATTAAATTTATCTAAATCTATTGATTTTATTTTGGGTTTAGATTTACTTATATGGGCCTATCTTTTGAACTGTTATAGACAAGCGCTTGCAAATTGTACAGAACGTCGATTGCTTTGGCCTTTATACATACAAAATATATAAATAAAAGGGTGCCCAAATAGTTCATTTAATTTGATGTATATGGCCACACTTTTAAACAGTTGTAGACAGACCCTTGAAATTTACAACGAGCCTGTATTGCTGGAAGTTAAAGGGTCTCCGAATAATTGATATAATTTGGAGTATGTTGCCGAACTTTTCAACCGTTATAGACAGAACGCTGAAGCTTAAAAGGGACCTGCATTTCTAAGCCGCTATAATTTGAATTTAGAAATTAAATGGTGTCCTATAATTGAAGTAGATTTACTTATATGGGCCTATCTTTTGAACTGTTATAGACAGAACGCTGAAACTTAAAAGGGACCTGGTTTCTAATCCCGCTCTGTCAACGAGTTTATAATTTGAATTTAGAAATTAAAGGGTGTCCCATAATTTATGTAGATTTACTTATATGGGCCTATCTTTTTAACGTTATAGACAAACGCTTGCAAATTGGACAGAATGTCGATTGCTATGGCTGTTATAATAACAAGTATTAATATTTAAGATTATAAATAAAGGAGTGCCCAAATAGTTCATTTAATTTGATGCATATTGTCATACTTGTAAACAGTTGTAGACAGACGATTGAAATTTACAAAGAACCTGAAACAAGTATTAAATTTAATTTTGAAATAAGCAGGTGTCCCAGAAGTTGATGTAATTTGGTGTACATGGCCGAACTTTTAAACCGTTACAGACAGAACGCTGAAATTTACGAGGGACCTGTTTTGCTAAGTCCGCTATAACAAGAAGCTTATAATTTGAATTTAGAAACTAAAGGGTGTTCCCAAAATTAATGTAATTTGTTCCATATGGCCGTATTTTTTGAACCTTTAGATACAAACCCCTGAAATTTAGACAGAGTGTCCACTACTTTGTTTGGTATAATAAGAAGTATAAAAAATTTTAATTATAAATTAAAGGGTTTTACAATAGTTGATATAATTTGATGTATATGGGAAAACTGTTGAACCTTTATAGACAGATGGTTGAAATTTACACAGAACCTGATTGCTAAATCTACTACAAGAGCAAGTATATAATTTGGAAGTTGAAGAGTGACCCTTTAGTCTTATTTAAGTTATTCTACTTAAAAACTTAACAGTTTTTAAGCTAATATTTCTACTCCGAAATGCCAAAAGAAAATGTACAAAATTTCTGGGTATGACCTATATACAGAGATTCGCCTAGGTTAAAAAGGAAGGGTCATTTATAAATTGTTTTTCGAAAACACATGCTGTAAGGAAAGCGACAAAATACTCTTCTGCACTGGGAAGTGCAAGATACTAGTGATTCTAATCAAGGCTCTAGTAAGAGCAGAAAGTCAGGACTTACCCCTTTTACCTTTTACTCGGTCTAGTCCTAACGTGCAACAGTCCGCTAATCCTTTATCTGCTAGTGTAGTTCAATCGTTTTTCGCCACAAAATTCAACAAAATTCTGTTAGGGATGGCAATGGTAAATTTTTCCATGCTGACATGAAATATAGAATACTTGCTCTTATTGATTCAGAATCTGGAGTACCTTTATTTCGAAGCGTTTGTGTAACTTACTTAAACTTCCCTTTGAACGAACAAATGCGGAAATTTCGAGCTTGAACAACTCAATTTGTGCCAGAGTGCAGCGTAAGAGTTCATTTGTGCTTGGTACTAAATAAGAGGAGAGAGTCGCAATGCATGTGATGGCCCTGGTGGTTCCACATCTTTTCACAAACCTTCCATCACAAACTATGTCGAGAACTTTTTTGCTGGCCTTCCTGATATCCAACTCACCGATCCTCATTTTCATTATAGTTCAAAAATTGACGTTTTGATTAGTGGTGATATTTTTACTTCTATCATATGTTCAGTTGTTAAACAAAAGGTTTTTAATTCATTGGTTGCGTAGCAAACCACCTTCGGGTGGACTCTTACTGGTCCTATAACCTGTAGCTCCTTTTGAACTTCCAATAAAATTTCTTATTTTTGTGAAATTTCTTTGGATAAAGAATTACACGCTTTTGGGAGGAGGAGAATCTTCCGAAGAAGAACATCATGTCTTCATCCGACCAGGCATGTGAGGACTTTTAGCTTCAAACAACAAAAAGAAATGTATATGGTCGATATATTGTTTGTGTTTCATCTAAAGGTTTTCCTCACTGTTTCAGGATAGGGAATTCAAGCCCAATGGCACAGTTTTTCCGTATCAAGGCTAGGCTAATGCGAAATCCCAATTTTAAACATGAATATCATAAAGTGGTAAGGAATATGAAGAATTTTATTATCTGCAACACCATGCTGATAGCCTGATTGTACAACGACCTAGGTCCGTGTTGTATTCAATGCATATTCTCCCTATTCAAATGGCTTGAGCTTGAATTCTCTGCTGCATAAAGCCGACTCTACAAAACGATTTAATTTTGCTGATTCTAAGGTGGTGTTTTTACCGATTTGTTTTTTAACGCAGATATTTAAAAAAATGTATAGGCAAATCTTGGTGAATACTAAATATAATCCATACCAAAGAATTTTATTTAGAGATAACCCAAATAGTCCTATTTTTATTTACGAGCTGGGAACTTTAGGTATCAACTGCGCTCCACAGTTGGCCATTCGCACTTTACTGCAACTAGCAGACGAACGTTAGAGATACTTTTTCAGCAGCTTGTCGATCAGGTTGAAAAATTAGCTCATTTTAGTTTTGCAGTCAGCTTGGTTCTTGCTAGGGAAGTGGAAATTCAATTCTCAAGAAATTTTGGTTGATATTCCACCTGATCATTTGTTACTTCCTTACATTGGAAGATAACAGTTGTATAAAGGCTTTAGGAATTCGCTGAAATGCGTGCACAGATGATTTTATTTTGCAGCAAGTTCTTGAGAATGAACATGAACGATCGTATTCGTGCAGTCCGGGAACACAAATACTGTTTAAATTAACAAGCCCACGACCATTCGCGAGGCGCCTGCTTCTCCAAGCATGGGTGTTAACATTGCCAATAGTACCACCGCCCGTTGCTTCATGTCCATCCCAGATTAGCTAACGACTTATTATTTAACGGATCTCGTTCGCCAACTTCAAAACGATCCAACTTTTACTTAGAAAGAAGTGGGAAAGGTTCAAGCAAGCCTCCCTCAACGAAAACCAAAATTCATAGAGCCTATTCCCCACCATCGACTTACAAATCGTCTTTGACAGCAATCCTGCGTCAAAATGCATTTTGTCTCTTGCATACAGTCTTACTGACTCTGGCTCTTCCGTTAGCAGAGTTTCCAAGAAACTGTTTAACTAGCTCAGCTTAACGGCATATACGTTGCATGGGGAAACCGTGTGTCCAAACACTTTAAGATCTAGATATGACTCAGCATCAAAGATAGGGGGCACGTTTCGTGTAGATAGTCGAACCTATCTTCGTAAGCTACACGAATCACTTCCAGAAATCTATAAGAAGAAGTTTCGGGACATATTTCTGGCAAATTCAAAATTCTACAAATCCGCTGGTATAGACATCGTGATTGGATATTTACCCGAAAGTTATACAAAATGGAGTTATTTCGAAATTGGGGTTTCCTACTGCACAAAGTACACTTTTCGCGTGGGTTATTTACGGTCCACGCGCCTTATAAGTACGAAATGCACTTAGGTGGGCAATGCAAAATAATGAACGTAAATATATACTTACATATTTTTTACTTACTTTTATTTATTATATTTTTTTTACTCACTTTTACTGTTAACTAACTATATTCTGAAATGTCTTTTTATGAAGTTAAAAGATAAATATACATTGAGATATATGTAGTTTTACGCTAATATTATATGAATTGTTTTGATGTTCTAGTTTATTTTTTTTTCTAGCAGTATTTCGACATGGCCAATATGACTTGTTTAATTTTCTTACTGTTTCTATTGCATATATCCTGCAAGGTGGGCGGTAATGTTAGGGCCAAAAGCCTTAACATACATTTGTTGCACGTTTCGCGACTATCGAGATTTTGCTTTCTTTCTAATGTAAGCTGAGTTCTACGTTTTCAATTTGGTAGATACGCCTACCTTCGAAAGTCATTATGTTCACACTGTTTCCTTTTTTAACCGACTTAAAAAAAGAAGGAGGTTACCAATTCGGCTGAATGTTGCTTTTTTATGTTTGTGCTTGCAGAACTCAGTCATTTCTGATCCGATTTTGAAAATTTTTGGTAATATGATAGATTATCCTTACAGATTGGTCCCGTTTTAAAAACAGTTCATAATCTTAAAAATTAAAGGGTGTGCCTATACAACATACATATTTATTAAATGTATTATGAACTGTAAAGGGCACTTTTGTAAAATTTAAAATAACTGCATATTACTATAGCTCCCAATAACAAAAACTTATACAAAAATAAATTTAAAAATTAAAGGGAGTTCCCATAATTGATGTAAATTTACTTATATAGGCCTATCTTTTGAACCGTTATAGACAGAACGCTGAAACTTAAAAGGAACTTCTATTTCTAATCCCGCTCTGTCAATGAGTTTATATTTTGAATTAAGAAATTAAAGGGTATCCCATAATTGATGTAGATTTACTTTTATGGGCCTATCTTTTGAACGTTATAGACAAACACTTGCAATTTGGACAGAATGTCGATTGCTATGGCTGTTATAGTAACAAGTATGAATATATAAAATTATTGATAAAAGAGTGCCCAAATAGTTCATTTAATTTGATTTATATGGTCACACTTTTAAACAGTTGTAGACAGATCATTAAAATTTATAAAGAACCTGTATTTGTAATCCACAAAATTTCTAATTCAATTGTTTTATATCCATTTCTTTCATTTTCTATTGGAGTTCTACTTCAAAAATTTTTTATTTTGTTTCATCGGCTCAGACAACGTATTATATGATTTCCAATCCTCTCCAGCACTCCAAACTTAAATTTGTGTTAAAAACACCTACGCTGCCACCTGGTAATTGATTGGCCTTAGACATTGTGATGAAAAAATAAAACCAATTATAAATCTGATTATATAGATTGGGCAAAATTATAATTAAAACTTTATTCTACACTTTTTACAAACGAAAGTCCAATGTTATTGCTGATATAGAAAACAATTATAAATTTATAAAAAATAATGGAGAGAGGAAGTACATTAAATATGTTGATTTTAAAAGGTTGTTTTTAACACATTCGCGGACAGTACATTTTTGTACTGTCCCTTTGTGGGACATAGTCTATATCTTCTGATTAACTAAAGATAATTAATCCAGGATAAGGGAAAATTCATTAGAATCAAGAATAAATTATATTTAGTTATGCTTTTTAACAATTTTACTTAATTGCTAATGCCGTCATTTCCCAAGCACAAAATCAAATCAGTAGCACAGGACACGAAAGGAAAACCCGTCTTGACGGTATTAACCGACCCAACGCAGTTATGCAAAATGTTTTAATGTATCAGAACCTAAAAGTTTTGAAACTTACGATTAAAGACTTTATTTTTAATAAATTTAAGATAAAAAGTGAAACAAATGAATTCTAAATAGAATGAAATAAAAGTTTTTTTTCAAAAATAGCAAAAAAAATCTATTAAATTCAGTACTTGAAAGAAAAAAAATAAATAAATGCATATCAAGCTCTTGTTGCTTTTGGGTTTCTTTACGGTTTGGTCGTAATGTACCTGTAACATGTGTGTTATATGACAGCAGGGATCGAGAGAGTTCAACGCTTTTGAAAAAGTTGTCCATAATTAGATGATGACCTTTGTTGATGTATGGAGATAATAAACGAAGAACAATATCTCCAACTTTGGAGCTTTGTTTTTTTGTACAGCTCCTTGGTATATTTTTATATTAAAAACATAACCATTGCTTGCTGTGAGCTTGTAGAGTTTAATTCCATATTTGGCCTTTTTACCCTTCATATATTGCCGGAAATGAAGGCGTCCACGGTGTAGGATAGTATGCTTCCTGAAAACTTTTTATAAATAGATCCAGCAATGGCTTAATTTTTTCAGCTTTGTTTCATCGTTTCTTTCAGGGGAGCAACTCAAACACCGTAGCAATTGTTCAAATCTACGACCAGTCATTGTATTATACGAATCTTGGGTGCTTTGATTCATCCTTGGAGCAGACAAGGGCCCAGAAACTGATACATTTCTTCGTTGCATGTGGACTATTGGAGCAGAGGTTAGACCCATATATATTAGTTGAACTTACCAACTTCATAATAATATCTGACGTAAATATCGTATCAAAAATACCTCTCGGAGTACAAGCTTTACCAACATCGATTTTACTCAACAGTTTTAAATTAAAATTTAAAATTAAATTGAGGTATTTCTGCTGTGCTTTCCAATCACTGCTCTTCGGAATCCATTGCCGGACATGACTCCTCATGTTCTTCTAAATATGCAGTATTATCCGAGTTAGCATCACTAGAATTGAATAAATTATCCACTATATATTTTTATAGCATTTCTGAACAATGAGACTTAGTAGGTTTATTTTCTTGATCTAGGATTTCATCGCAGTTTTCTTTATCTGGTTCATAATTTGGATCGCTGCCATGCCTCCATCATCACTAAATGGATCACTTACAGATTCTTCGCCGGAATCAATTTCCTGCAATAGTTGCAAAATTCTATATCTCTTTTTCCTGTATTCATCCATTTTTTCTGTAAAAATTCACTGCACGAATAGCAAATTTTTTTATTTATAATATATACAAGTATAATTTTTTTTTAAATGTTTCAGGACTTTGTTTTTCTCAACAAAATTTACTCACCTTTATCCGCAAATTATTTACTTCTACTTTGTGAAACGCAATATATGCAACTGGACAGAAATAAAAATATCAAATGAAAACTAACGGGATATCCCGTCTTGCCTCTGCTGTATATGCTTAATCACAACATGTGTTTTTTGAAAATTTATTGACCTTTTGAACTTTTTTTCTATATCCCATTCAAGATAATTTATTGGGACACTAATTTAAGCAAATCATAAGTTAACATTAACTTTACTAGGGGAGCTGCCGGCTTGTCACAATGCTTAAAAAATTGATGACGGTAGATGCCGTCCTGTCCCATCATTTTTGTGTTACTTCGACGGCATATGCTGTCTTGTCCGCGAATGGGTTAACGAGTGGTAAAATTCTATGCATTTAATAATTTGGCATCTAAGTTGCCATGTTCAAAACTGATAATTAACTATGATGAATAAAAAAACTTTCTCTTAGCTGATAATAAATTAAATTTATTTAAAGCTATTGATTTTATTTTGGGTTTAACTATTTTTCACACTGATAAGACAGGGTAGTTTTTGGAAGAATGGCAACCTACTTGCCCAAAATATGGCCTTTGCGTTTGTGGTTTGTAGTAGCTATTCGATGGACAATTGCATCGCCGTACTTCATACAACCAACCAAATCACATTTATTATAATAGGTAGTAGCGGCTCTACAACAAATACAACATTGGCTAAAACAACATGGCTTTTTATTGTTGTTTTGTATGTTGGAAATGTCAAAAACATAAAGAGAAGTAAAAGATAATTGCTCTTAATCCAAATGCTTGTTGTTAGTGTTTTTTGAAATTCGTAAACAAACAAAGTAAAATACAAACAACTTTTGACATTTCCAACTACAAACCAGTTGGGCGGAATAAATAAGAGATCATTGTAAAAATCACCACCGATATTACTACTCATATATAATTGCTTGGTATAATTTGGAATTATGTTATCGATTGTTTTTCGTATAAAGTCAAGAACAAAAATACATCATTGAAACCAAGAGGCAAACGCTATCTTTAAAAAATATTCGACACACTTCGATTAACCTGTCATTATATCTGTTAAGATTATCATCCGAAAAATTTGGTTATTGAACCTCAACTGGGACGAACCACGTCCTAATGATATTATATCCATAGTTGAACAATTATTTTTTGAATTTTATTTGCTAAATAATACGAGTACTTAATTCCCCGGCTTATCTATTCTACAGAGTATGTTATAACTTATCACGGTATTTTCGATGATCTAAATCAGCATATGCCGCTGTAGTGTATTGTCGCAAAACATCATCATATGGTATAGTTTCTAGAAACATAGTGATGGCTAAAATTAAAGTGGCACCCATAGCTTTGATTTCTACTCCCAAGTTGGAACTATGTGCTGCCTATCTTTTATCCCAACTTTTTCAGTGCTTGATCCCTGTGCTGGATATAAGGATGAAAAACATTGCTTGCTGGTCAGATAGTAAAACTGCATTGGCATGACTGTCATCACATCTCAGTAGCTCATAGAACTGGATTCATACTAGAAACTCTTCCTGAGGTAAAATAGAGGTACGTACCTACTAAATTGAATCCTTCTGATTGTGTTAGTAGAGGAGTTAATCCTAGATATCTTGTTGAAAATGAAAGAATGTAATGAATGGCCAAAATCAGTGAAATATATTCACACTGATGAGGAGATACAAGTGGATAAATTTTTAGCATTACATACTGAGAATTCCCTGTTTTCAGATGTATTTTCCAATATAATTGAGCGTATATAAAATTTTCTACGCATAATACGAGTCTTGGCTTACTGGTACAAAGCAAATTATTTCCTTAAATCTAAATCTAGGCATAATTTACCGCTTAATGTTGATGAACTTCTTACTACAGATTATAATTTTTAAAAATACTATCAGTATTTGCAACTTCCTGAAGCCATAAAATTTATAAAGAAGAATACTCCTATAGCTAGCAAAAAATTGAGAAAAGTATCATCGTTTTTGGATGATTGCGGTATTTTACATGTTAAAGGTGACTTTCCAAAGCTGATTTTCTTAACGATAGTCAACATCAAACAATTCTATCAAAAAACTGCCCTGTGCTGACTGCCATTTAAGCAACCTGCAAGCGAGACTTACCTTGATTATTGCTACCCTCAGTCAGAAATATTGGATAATTGTTGTAAAAGAATTGGTCAAAAGAGCATACCGTCTGTTAAGGGCCTGTAACCGCTACAGTACTAAAAGTATTGAGCCATTAATAGCTGTGACTATGCTGCATACTGGCTGAAAATCGTTTTTCATTGGCTAAAAGTCACCGATTTTATTGTCACCGCTTTCTAAAATTTTTACGCCTTTTTGGAGCTAATATATCTGTATTAAGGTAGACAAAAAATTAAGTTAAACTATTGATACGAGGGCTGCTCTATATATTTCTGGCCTAATAGTGAAAATGTGAATATTTATAATAAAAATGGTGAAGAAATTTGGTTTTTTAGGGTTGAGTGGACTGTATATTAGAGAATACCAAATTTTCTTTAAAATATATATCCCTCGAGACCTCGAGAAATATATATAAGTAGATTATGTGTTGTGTTGGGAAAAATAAAAGGGTTATATTAGTGGAATATCTAACTTAAGTAAGGGTGTGTGTGTGTGTATGTGAGCTCACCTTATGTTTTGTGTATGCGCCAATAATATGGGTGAGTGATTTCAATATTAAATAGTTAGAACAATTTATATTAATTATTTATAATTCAAGAAAAATATGTTGAATTGTTTTTAGTTAGCCAATATTGTAACTTAAAATATAGAATTTAAAACAGCCAAGAATTTACTTGATCTTAATTAGATAGCAAATTATTTATAATTTAAATTACAATTCAATTACAAAATTTTATTAGTTTTACAACAAAATTAGGTTTCACAAAGTTTACAATTTGGCTTTTAAGTATCTATGTTCACTTTGCTTGATGAGCAAATGGCTAATGATTAAAAGTTATTTAAATCTTAACATTGTAGCAATTAGTTTTCAATTTACATGTAATTTTCGAATTGTATCTTCGAATTTATCTAATTCACAATAGTGTGGATTACAAATATTTTATATTCAATTCATTCTTTCATTTAGTTCATTTATTTTACGTTAAATTCAAATATAAAATATGTTAAAAAAATTATTTATAAATTTTTGGTATAAAATCATTCGATTTTATACAGTCCGGCCCCCAAGGTTTAGCAGGTTTGCTGTCTACAAAGGACTTGTGCCAAAGACTTGATGGTTTCCGATATTATTCGCTGGTCCGGAACTGACTGCTTGGATGAAGCTTCGGTGTTAGATTTTGGTGTCCGTTGGCGTCTGCTTTTACGTGAAATTGTTGAAATGTGACGACTGTTTTTTGTTGAGTGTACAAAGCTGCTGCGCCAAGGTCGAATTTTGTTAAGTCGGCTTCGAATTCCTGGATGTAAGAGCATATGATGATAGCTACCGCATCTCTTGCAAGTATCCATCGATGGGCATGCTCGGAGATCGTGGCTTTTTGCCAAACAATTGACGCAATAATTATGTTTACTGACAACGTGATTTCTTGCTTTTACATTCATATTTAAGAATCGTCTGCAAAACCGGATTGAGTGGAAGTGTTTGCACAACATACACTGATACAGATCAGGATCGCGTTTGGTCGGATGATGTTTGCGTTGAGAGTGTTTGGAACTGTAAGCAAATACAATAAGTAGAAAAAAAGAAGAAAGGAATAAATTTAGATTAGTGAATAAATAAGCTTAGTTGATACGGGCTAAAATTTTTCTTAAACAATATATAATAACTGAGAAAACATGAGCCTAAGGCACAGTTTCATTAATAAGTGGTTAGTAACAGAGTTTCATGATTGGCCTTTTAATAAGTCCGGTGGATGTTTTAACGCTCGCAATGCGCACATGGTCGTCTGTGCCAGTGAAAGTGGTCTCAATTCTTTCCAAGCGCCATTCGGATGGGGGAAGTAATTCATCCATGACGACTACCAAATCGCCTGCTCTCAAGTCCCTTGATGTAGTTTTGAACTTGTAGCGTTTGTGGAGGGATGTTAAATAGTTTTCCTTCCATCGTGTTGCTAACTGCTGGTGTATTGCTCTTAGCCTTTCCCACCGGTTTATGAGTCCTATGTGTTGAATGTTCTGCTCGGGAAAACTTGTAATTGGGGCGCCTCTTAAAAAGTGTCCCGGCGTAAGGGCTGATACGTCGGCGGGATCCTCTGATATTGCTGAAATTGGCCGTGAATTAAGAACTCCCTCAATTTGAGTTAAAATTGTTGAAAACTCTTCAAAATTAAATTTATATGATCCTGTAACCCGTTTCAAGTGAAATTTCAAACTTTTAACTGCTGCGTCCCACAAACCTACCATGTGTGGGGCATGAGGTGGGATAAATACCCATTCGAACCCGTGAGTAATATATTTTGAAGTTATGTCTGCTGAAGCAGATTTTATGAACGAGTCAAATTCTCTTTTCAACTGTCGACTGGCTCCGATGAAGTTTCTACCATTATCAGAGTATATCCTGTAAGGGAGTCCCCGCCTCCCTACAAAACGAGAGAATGCTGCTCGAAATGCTTTTGTGGACAAATCAGAACATGCTTCTAGGTGTATGGCCTTTGTGCTGAAGCATACGAAAACACTAACGTAACCTTTAATTGAAGGTGCATTTTTTAGAGAAGAGCTTTTAAGATCGAATGGGCCAGCAAAGTCAAACGGAGTAGATTTGATTTGAGAACACGGCTTTTGCTTATATATTATGCAAGTTTTGCAATGTCTTATAATTTTTTTACACGAGATTTTAATCGGGATCTGTAGAACTCTGTTTGAACCATAAGTATCATTTGATTACATTCACCATGAGCAAGAATTACGTGCAAATGTTCTAAATAGAGTTGACAGAATCTTGAATTTCCTGGTAAGATTATGGGGTAGCGTTCATTATATGTGAGTGGTGCATTTGAGAGGCGACCATTGGCTCTTAGGAGACTATTTTTGTCTAATATTGGGTTTAGAGTTTTAAGAGAGCTCTTAGGAGATATTTGCAGAGAATTTGAGATTTGTTTAATTTCATCCGCATAGTGAGATTTTTGGGCTAGCGTTATTAATCGATTTTTTACATAATTGACTTCTTTCTGAGTAAGGTCTATTTGGCGTTGAGACTTTTCTGAGCTAAGTTTATCACGACTATGATTATAAAAGCGAAATACATAAGATATAACTCTTAGAGCTTTATTATAGGAGGAGAATCTGTCTAATATATCTTCTGAATGAATAGAGGTTTGGAGACATTGAATATTTTTATTGGTATCAGGAGCGTTAATAGGAGTAATTTTTGGCCATTCAGAGTGTGGCTTAATTATCCATGACGGTCCTTGCCACCATAAAGAATTATTTGCGAGTTCCTAGATCTGCCGGATTATCGTGTGTTCGAACATGACGCCAAATTGCACCGGGCAGGGTATTATGAATTTGGCCCGTCCGATTAGCTACGTAAGTTTCCCAAGTACATGGTGGTTTGGATAGCCATTCGATAACAATTGATGAGTCTGTCCATAAAAAAATTTAACACTGGGACAAGTTAAGGGATCCTACAATGTATTTAACTAATTTGGTTAAAAGTACAGCGCCGCAAAGCTCAAGTCGGGGCAAGCATATGGATTGTAAGCGGGCCACTTTGCTTTTGGGTCCTATTAAGTTCGAATATGTGACTTGAGATGAAGTTTGACACCGCAGGTATACTGTGGCACAATATGCCGATTTAGATGCATCCGAGAAGCCATGAACCTGAACAACATCTGTGGGTTTATACTGTAACCATCTTGGAATTTTTATTGCATCTATGTGGGAAAGGTCTGTTAGTAATTTTTTCCATTTGTGTAGTATATCGGAGCTAACGTTGTCATCCCACTGGAGCCCTTCAAGCCAGAACTGCTGCATTAGAAGTTTGGCTCGGATTACTATGGGAGTTATCCAGCCCGCTGGATCAAAAATAGATGCAATGCCAGATAATATTTTTCTTTTTGTTATATTTTGGGACTCGGGAATTGGGGAAAAGGAGTAACTGAAGGTATCAGATAGAGCATTCCACTTGATCCCTAACGTTTTTGTTGCGCTAGTTTCTAGGAAACGAAGGAGATCTGAATCGTACAGATCTTCGGTTGTGATACGAGAGAGTAATCGACTATCATTGGACGTAATCTTTTTTAAGTGAAATCCAGCAGATTTAAGAGATTCTATTATTTGAGACACGGATTCTTCTGCTTCTTCTATCGTATGTCCGCCTGATAATATATCATCTACATACGTTTCGTGGAGTAAGGTTTTTGTTGCCCTGGGATATTTTTCCTGACAATCCTCGGCGAGTTGATGAAGTGTACGAATTGCCAAGAAGGGCGCACAGTTTACTCCAAATGTGACAGTCTTAAGTTGGCAGTCTTTAAATGGGCCAGTGTTATTCCTTTGATATAGGATGCGTTGAAATTTATTATCTTCGGGGTGAACTAGAATTTAGCGATACATCTTCTGAATATCGCCGCTAAAGACGTATTGGTAGATTTGCCAGTTAATAATGATGGTGATCAAATCGGCTTGTAGAGTTGGACCCGCATGTAAGATGTCGTTAAGAGAATAGCCCGATTTAGTCCTACGAGATTCGTTAAATACTATCCTCACTTTTGTAGTTTTGTGTTCTGGGCGAACTACTGCGTGGTGAGGTAAATAAAATGAGAAATATTTACCATCAGAAACCATTTCACGAGATGTTGTTGGTTCCATTTGGCTAAGGGTTAAATACTCTTGAAGAACGTTGTTATATTCCTTTTGGAGTTCAACAGTTTTTGAAAGGGACTGGGCTAATCGAGTATATTGCGCAAGAGCTAAAAAACGAGATGAACCGAGAAACACTGAAACAGGAAACTCTTTTTTTACTGGAAGTCTCACTACGTATCTTCCACTTGGTTGTCTTGTCGTAGTTTCCTTGTAGAAGTTTTCACAGTACTGGTCTTCTGCCGAAAGAATGCGGTTTAATGGCAGCTCCTCTTGTTCCCAAAATTTGCGTAATGTATTGTTTAGAGAAGCGGTTTCAGAAGGTGTTGCTGTAATAGTGAACGCGTGCACGATATTTGTTTGTGTTGGACCGCTTAACACCCATCCAAATATGGTGTTATAAGCCGATGCTTGGCCACATACATTTTTCTTAATGCCTTCAATATTTATGTAGTGTTCCGAGTCATTACCGAGAATGAGATCAATTTGAGACGATTGATGGAAATGAGAATCTGCCAGATCAGATATAGATAGTTGAGTGAAATCAGGAGGTTGAAACGAGATTGAAGGAATTTGTTTTGTGAGTTTGGGAAGTATAATAGTGCCAATGGTGAACTTTAAATTGAAACGCTTGGCAAATAGAGTGATATTACATTCTTTATTTGCGACTTGCGTTTGTCCACCTATTCCTACAATTTCAACGTTAGCTTTGCGGTAAGGTATTCCCAACAGAGATCTTACTCTCTCTGATAAAAAGGATCTTTGAGAACCCGGGTCAATTAGGGCTCTTACTGTATACAGTTCATCCTTGTGCTCAATTTGCACTAAGGCCGTTCGGAGTAGAATAAAATCGTTATTCATAGAGAAGTTTGCCTGAATTTGAGAATATCGGGAAGTTGACGGTTTGTCCTGCCCGCTTTCATTTCTAGGACTTTTAGGAGGTTCTTTGAAATTTTTTGTATGTTCATTATTAGAGAATGGTTTAGATTCGGGCAAATGTAATAGAGAATGATGATCAGATTTGCAAATAAAACAAGTTTTACTGGTGGAACAATTTGCTTTTAAGTTGCCTGAAGAAAGACAATTATTGCATATTTTGTTTTGGAAAACGTAGTCTATTCGTTGCTGTACTGTGTATTTCCGAAATTTGCTGCACGTTCTCAAATGATCATCTTCTTTACAAAGTCTGCAAGTATATGAGAGTTTTTCTTGGGAGGAATACGACTGAATTTTAGACTGAGATTTTAGAGGTAGATTATGTTGATTTTTTGAAGTCTTTATGGATGATATTCTTTCGAACACTTCGTAACGGTTTATAAGAAATTCGTCCATTTGTGCCCATGTTGGCACTTCACGTTGAGTTTTGAAAGATTGTTCCCACAGAGATAGAGTATCATCGGGTAATTTGGTTGAAACTAAATATATAAAGATCGGGTCCCATCCCTCAACGCTTACGTTGAGAGCCTTGAGAGCAGTTAAACAGTCGGTTACTGTCGAATGAATTTTTTGAATGCATTCACTATTTTCTAAGGAGGCAGCAGGGATATTAAAGAGTGTTTTTAGCCTGTTATCTATTAACATTCGCTTGTTGTCGAACCGAGATTTGAGGGCATTCCATGCATGGTCGAAATTTTCATCACAGAGTGTGTATCTTTTAACAATGGCACCAGCGCTACCACTTGTTTTTATCCTCAAGTAAAATAGCTTTTGGGCCTTCGAGATTTCATTATTTTCAATACATGCGGTTGTAAAAAGGTCACGAAATGTTGGCCATTTTTCGTAACTACCTGAGAAGGTCTCAATATCACGAGACGGAAGTTTAATTAAAGACGTTCTGTTTTGTAGCGGAAGTATTTTTGGGAGAAAACCTGCCTGGGGTGTGACACTTTGTGACGACCAAAAGTCGCTGTACTTGTTTTTGGGCACACCTAATTAAATGAACGTTTTCACATTCCTCAACAAACTAATAAATGCCTTTGTTGTTGTTTTTTTATATAAGAAAGTCAAATTATTTATATAAAGTATTTTTATATTTTTTTTGTATGATGGTTAGCCACACGAAGAGAAATGCCTAAAGCATACTCTTAATTTTTTTTATAATATACAGAGTACTCATCTTGTGTTTGCTCGTTATACTCTAAATAAAGAATATTTATTTTGTTTGTTCTTGTTGATATGTAAGCATTATATATGCATTCGCTTGTTTCACGTTTGAGTGGATTATACTCGTGTCATTATACACTCAAGAGTGGTACATCGGATGTCCTATCATTCGTATTTTCTCAGCTACACGAGAGACAGAGTAATTGAATGTTTGATGGGTGTACGCAAATTAGTCAGTTGTAACCAGCGTTGCCACACAAGAAATTGACTTCCTACCAACAATTTTCAAAAATCCTACCAAAATCGTTTACAGCCTACCAAAAATTTAAAAATGCATTTCTTCAATAAAATAAAAATTTTTATTTTGGCTTATATAGTAATAATAATAACAAATTCCAGTTTTTATAAAAAAATAAAAATATACATAAATAACAACATAAAAGCAATATTTCATTTAAAATAACGGATGTATGTATGTGTATACTAAATGTATACAGATAAAAAAAAAACAAAAGGAATTTAAAATTTAAAAATATCGCATATAATTCATTGGTTTTTAAGTATAATTATAAAATATCGTAAAGGACAAACATAAAATCACAATTTTATTAAAAAAACAAACATTCCGCAATAAGAGCCGGTAAGTAATCCATTATTAAGAAAGGAAGTTTATGCGTAATGCAGAACATTGCTAAAGTTAATTCAGCATGTCACACACACTTGCTTTTGGATTGTATAACTCTTTTTGCACATAAACTTTAAAATAGTTTAAGAGCATAATAATTGATAATAAACCTTCATTCAAAAATATTGTTTATTTCAATTTCATAATATTGTTCGCGTTTTTTAAATCAGAGATGGTTATAGCTGTAATCATCTCTATGAAGATGATTAAAGCAGAGATGTTTTTTATTAAACCTAAAACAGTTTTTGAAAACAGTGGTAACACTATTCAATTAAAAGTTATGTTTTTTTATTTTATGTTCTGAGTTTTTAAGATGAAAAATTTACTATTGATAAAAAATTGCTAGAGGAGAAAATCCTACCAAAAATTTAAAAAAATGCAACAAACCAACCAAACTACCAAACTGTTTTTTAAAAACGAAAAACTACCAAGTTTGGTCCGATTGGACCAAAGCGGCAACGCTGGTTGTAACTGAGGGAAAATTTAGTCAGTTGGCAGCTATTGAACTGAACAGTTGGATCATTTGATCGTGCGTATGCCATCGAATGCTAAGACTTGATCAATGGAGAAGAGATCTGATATCGAAGTTGTGCGTATGCCACTCCAATAAAAGATCAATTCCTCCTTATAGCATCCAACCCAGAAATCAACTCGGATACTGCGGCTGGCTTGAAGTTTGGTTTTGCCGTCTCCTAGCTAGACCGGCGTATACGCTTTGACGACTCCTATTTTTTTTATATATAAGAAATTAATTTCGTGGAAAAATCGGTCAGGAATCGCCAAAACTTGGGCCGCTTGGACGTAGATTGTGCGCATGCCGTCAAGGTTCTCGCTGCCCAGTGGAATAGGTCAACCCTTGTTGGTCGTGCGTATGCCACCGCAGCGGTAGATCGCTTCCTGCTTAGCTCTTACTGTCCGATTCTCCAAGAAATTAATTGACTCACGTGTGGCTGGGCTAACTAAGTTTTTTCCTTGTAATCGAATTTAATTTTCAAGTTCTATTTTCTGTAAATATTTAAAAGGTAAATTTAAGAAAAAAAATAAAATTATAATAAATAAAATTTTATAACGTAAAACAAAACAAAGGTGTTTGTGATAATTGTTTTTTTTATGTAAGACACTGGACATCCGCTGACCTACCCCGGCTAGAGCGAAAACGTGTCGTTACATTGGCGCCCGAGCAGGGACACTTTTTTTTAAAAAAAAAGTGCCTACAGAAAAAAAAAGAAAAAGCAATTTTAATTAAAAAAAAAAAAAAACAAAACAATTTTAATTAAAAAAAAAAGCAATTTTAATTTAAAAAGAAAATAACTGGGAAAGAAATAATAGAGAGACGCTCGGATATTTCTATCGAGCCACACCATTATAAAAGCCGAATTGTGTTTTGGTTCATTGTACGTCATGGTGAAGACAAGTTGGATCTATACACTAAGAAAAGAAGAATTAGGGCAATACCTGTCCCAGTGCAGTTTGAACACCGATGGCACGGTCGAGGAAATGCGTAAGAGGCTGGCGAAGTACGTCCTGGGCGAACATGACGAGAGGGAAGCCATTGTCATTCAAGAATGGCAGAACAAACACGAGGCGACCAACATTCCCGTAACACCAGTTACGAATTTAGCCGTACCCACCGCAATGTTTCTGACCTCCGGAGAACAGTCGAGTCCGAAAACTACAGTCGGTTTGCAACCCACTACACGTCCATCGAGTGCAGGGGATATTCTGACTGCGATGGAGATAATTCGTAAATGGGGCCTTAAATTTGATGGTGGTAAGGACCCATTAGGGTTCCTTGAACGCGTGGAGGAGCTAGCGGCGCTATATGAGCTCGACCTCAAATGCGTTTTAAAGGTAATGCCGGAACTTTTTCGCGACAAAGCGCTAATCTGGTGGCGCAACAATAATAAGAGATGGGAGAGATGGGCCACATTCAAAAGTGATTTTTGTACTTTCTTTTTGCCACCAAGATATTTCGAGAAGCTGGATGATGATATCCGACGTCGTGTTCAACGATCAACAGAAAATTTTCGCGATTATGTGCTCGCTTTACAAGATCTGATGCGCCATTCTAAACTGAGTGAGGAACAAAAGATGGAAAGGAGCTTTCGAAATTCGCTTCCAGACTACCAATGGTTCATACGTAGGAGAGACTTTAAGACGCTCGACGAGCTGATTACGCTTGCGGTCGAAATGGAGAGTATCCCTTCTACAGGCCCTCCAGGTAGAGGCGAACATCACCGAATGATCAAGAGAATGATCCCACCAAATTATAACCATCAACAGCACCGCGAAACCCGACGTGCTCCAAAATCCTCAAAACAGTCAACTCAATTGGTGTGGGAAGAGAACAAACTTAGAGCAACCATTTTAGTAGAGAACGAACCTATAAACGCAATTGTGGACACGGGGGCTACATGCAGTTTCGCCACGTCCATTTTTGTAAACCAAGTGTCAAAGAAACCACACCTAGTTCCAGTAGCCATGGACGTGATCCTTGCTGACGGTTCACGAAAGCAGATCACCACCGCCTGTCGCTACCGCATCACGCTAGGGAACATCACCACCACTCATGACTTTTTGATCATGGATGAAGCCACGGAACCACTGATTCTAGGAATTGATCTGCTTCACAAACTGGGAGCTACTATCTCTTGCGCCGGGTTGGTCGCTCGACCACCAAACCCCGGTAACTATAGAGAAGTTTGCCTGAATTTGAGAATATCGGGAAGTTGACGGTTTGTCCTGCCCGCTTTCATTTCTAGGACTTTTAGGAGGTTCTTTGAAATTTTTTGTATGTTCATTATTAGAGAATGGTTTAGATTTGGGCAAATGTAATAGAGAATGATGATCAGATTTGCAAATAAAACAAGTTTTACTGGTGGAACAATTTGCTTTTAAGGGGCCTGAAGAAAGACAATTATTGCATATTTTGTTTTGGAAAACGTAGTCTATTCGTTGCTGTACTGTGTATTTCCGAAATTTGCTGCACGTTCTCAAATGATGATCTTCTTTACAAAGTCTGCAAGTATATGAGAGTTTTTCTTGGGAGGAATACGACTGAATTTTAGACTGAGATTTTAGAGGTAGATTATGTTGATTTTTTGAAGTCTTTATGGATGATATTCTTTCGAGCACTTCGTAACGGTTTATAAGAAATTCGTCCATTTGTGCCCATGTTGGCACTTCACGTTGAGTTTTGAAAGATTGTTCCCACAGAGATAGAGTATTATCGGGTAATTTGGTTGAAACTAAATATATAAGGATGGGGTCCCATCCCTCAATGCTTACGTTGAGAGCCTTGAGAGCAGTTAAACAGTCGGTTACTGTCGAATGAATTTTTTGAATGCATTCACTATTTTCTAAGGAGGCAGCAGGGATATTAAAGAGTGTTTTTAGCCTGTTATCTATTAACATTCGCTTGTTGTCGAACCGAGATTTGAGGGCATTCCATGCATGGTCGAAATTTTCATCACAGAGTGTGTATCTTTTAACAATGGCACCAGCGCTACCACTTGTTTTTATCCTCAAGTAATATAGCTTTTGGGCCTCCGAGATTTCATTATTTTCAATACATGCGGTTGTAAAAAGGTCACGAAATGTTGGCCATTTTTCGTAACTACCTGAGAAGGTCTCAATATCACAAGGCGGAAGTTTAATGAAAGACGTTCTGTTTTGTAGCGGAAGTATTTGTGGGAGAAAACCTGCCTGGGGTGTGACACTTTGTGACGACCAAAAGTCGCTGTACTTGTTTTTGGGCACACCTAATTAAATGAACGGTTTCACATTCCTCAACAAACTAATAAATGCCTTTGTTGTTGTTTTTTTATATAAGAATGTCAAATTATTTATATAAAGTATTTTTATATTTTTTTTTTGTATGATGGTTAGCCACACGAAGAGAAATGCCTAAAGCATACTCTTAATTTTTTTTATAATATACAGAGTACTCATCTTGTGTTTGCTCGTTATACTCTAAATAAAGAATATTTATTTTGTTTGTTCTTGTTGATATGTAAGCATTATATGCATTCGCTTGTTTCACGTTTGAGTGGATTATACTCGTGTCATTATACACTCAAGAGTGGAACATCGGATGTCCTATCATTCGTATTTTCTCAGCTACACGAGAGACAGAGTAATTGAATGTTTGATGGGTGTACGCAAATTAGTCAGTTGTAACTGAGGGAGAATTTAGTCAGTTGGCAGCTATTGAACTGAACAGTTGGATCATTTGATCGTGCGTATGCCATCGAATGCTAAGACTTGATCAGTGGAGAAGAGATCTGATATCGAAGTTGTGCGTATGCCACTCCAATAAAAGATCAATTCCTCCTTATAGCTTCCAACCCAGAAATCAACTCGGATACTGCGGCTGGCTTGAAGTTTGGTTTTGCCGTCTCCTAGCTAGACCGACGTATACGCTTTGACGACTCCTGTTTTTTTTATATATAAGAAATTAATTTCGTGGAAAAATCGGTCAGGAATCGCCAAAACTTGGGCCGCTTGGACGTAGATTGTGCGTATGCCGTCAAGGTTCTCGCTGCCCAGTGGAATAGGTCAACCCTTGTTGGTCGTGCGTATGCCACCGCAGCGGTAGATCGCTTCCTGCTTAGCTCTTACTGTCCGATTCTCCAAGAAATTAATTGACTCACGTATGGCTGGGCTAACTAAGTTTTTTCCTTGTAATCGAATTTAATTTTCAAGTTCTATTTTCTGTAAATATTTAAAAGGTAAATTTAAGAAAAAAAATCAAAATTATAATAAATAAAATTTTATAACGTAAAACAAAACAAAGGTGTTTGTGATAATTGTTTTTTTTTATGTAAGTCACTGGACATCCGCTGACCTACCCCGGCTAGAGCGAAAACGTGTCGCTACAACTTTGAGGTTCGATAGTTCTAGAGAGTTTAAGAAGGTCTAGAATCTGTGATTTGCATGTATAATATTGTTCCGAGCATGCATTAAAAGTAACTTTAGCCTTTTCTTTATATTCTTTGCTATTTTCAGAACTAGAGGAGACCATAAGAGTTTCGAAGGATGTTTGCAATTTGTGCCATCTATTCCCTAGTTCTTCTAACTTTGTTTCTAACATGGAATCCGTTTGATCTTCGATATCAGATGCGGTAAAGTTTGAACAAAATGAAATAAGGTAATCGCAATTAAAAACGAACATATCGTGCTTAATGGATGTTCCGTTTTCTGATGTATTTTTTGAAGATGATTGCATTTTGCCTTTATACTATCAATTGCTCCGAGTTGTGTTGGAATAAGGAGTTGTGAAGTTTGAGGTTCTTTTTAGAAAACGGTCTGATTATGTAAGAGGAAGTAATAAGTATTTAGAGGGAGTGAACGTAATTCACTGTTGCAAGAAATAATACTTATTACTGAAATTTTCAATACAAAGAAAAGAATATTCCACTAGTAATGGGCTAAGTTGGCAATCGATAGTACTAGAGTTAAGTTTATTCAGAACAGGTTCGAATGCAATGGCAGGGTAATATGCGATTGAAAAACTGATGAAAAACGAACAAAGCACGATTGCTTTTTGATACCTTTTAAATTCGAAAACGTTAAACACGCGGGAAATTTTATGAAAATATGGTCAGCATTTATCCTTTTTTACATATTTTAGTGCAATAATTTTGACATAATTGTAAATGTTTGAGAGTAATATAATATATAATAATATGTATATAATAATAATAATATATGTATAAGCAGCTTTATTATTATTATTATTTTTTTTTTTTTTTTTATTTTACCTTGAATTCGCATTGATGCAGTATTTACATTAGTTTATAACGTTACGCTAATACGCCCGTAATTGTAAAAATTATTTATAATTTTATTTTGTTTTTGCGTTGAAATACGTTTACGTCGGGTAATCAACCCACAAGTTTGTTTACTTGCATGTGTTAAAACATTAAATTTGTTTTGTTACAGATTTTACGTTTTTCTTTTTTAATACCGATTCACTTTGTGTTCTTCTTATTTACTTTTTGTAATTCATTTGTTTTTCTATCTTTATATTGTTATGAAATCATTTATAAAGTTTTGTAAAATTTAAATAAAATTATAAGAGTAATAATGTATACCGTGTTGAATTAATGATTTATACAAATTATTTTCATCAATCAAAAAATAAAAATGTATGCTCTAAGTAATTGTGCTTTAATTTAATAGTTATTGCGTTTACGATATTAAGTTTACTACGGTTTTCAAAAATTTTTTGTTTTACGTTGGATTACGTTTACGCTCGCTAATTGCCTTATATGTTTGTTTATTTTCATGTGTTAAACTTTAATTTTGTTTTGCTACCGTTTTTTTTACGTTTTGTTGCTTGTGCTTGTTCTTTTTAACGATTAATTATTTTGTTTTCTTTTTGTGTACTTTCCATTGTCAAAAGTAAAGAAATTCACCACATTTGTTCTTCTTCTTTAAAGCTTTCGTTTTTTTCTTGCTGTTTCACTTTTATAATTTTGTTCTTTCCTTTAGATTTGTTTTGTTTGGTATTTGTAAAGCAAATTAATTATGTATGTAAAGCAAACCATCTAAAGTCACACATGTGTATGTACATACATATCTGTTTATGTTTTGTTAAAAATTAATTTATTAATTTTAGGAAAATTTTTATAATTTAAAAATTTTAAGAAATTAGTTTAGAAATTTAGTTTATTGTTAGTGAAATTTATTTAAAGTACTGACCTTTAACAATTGTTTGAGTTGATTTGATTTGCTTTGTAGTTTGTTGTTGTTAATACTTTATAATCCGTTTTTTGTCTGTAGCACTATTAATTAAATATATATATATTTTTTTTGCTTTTATTTCACATAAAATATAGATGCTTTATTTCGACATTAACTTGTTTTCTTAACTTTTTACGCTTTTACATTTGCATTAGCTTTTTACATTTTTGTTTTATGTTTCATTTGCTTTGTACATTTTTGTATTAAGTTTTACTTGTTTGTTTTACACTTTTGTTTTATATTTTGTTTACTTGAATAAAGATCTTGTGGAATTTTTTTTCTTAATGTTTATGTGCTATGTACTTACATATATTTTTTGTATTCATATGCACTTTTTAACTTCTATGAAAGAGTGAAAAAGAAAACACTGAGACAAAGTATGTAACGGAATTTGTAAAAAAAAAAAACTTAGTTTTGTAATGAATTTTCTTCTTCTATTCAATATATAGAAACTTCTAGATCAATCCCGCTTTCTGTTTGTACTATTGTAAGGAATTTGCGATTTTATTTTATAGAGAATTTTATTGTCGTATTAATTTAGACTTTTAACATTTATTTTAAACACTTCTATACAAAATACAAAATTCCACTTGTTTTTTTTACACTTCTTATAAATTTGCTTATTTATTAAGTTTACTTTTGATTTCACTTGGTTTTATATATGTTGTTGTTAAACGATATTCTGGTACTTTGTCTTATTTTCTTATACTTATGTATTCATGCACCGTTTTCATATGCATTCGAACAAATAGGCATGTACCTATATAAGAAAGAGGGTAACAGAAATAGGAGGAGCAAAAGTATATGTATATATATAAGTAACGGGCTTTAAATGTTTAAATATTGTAACGGATCTTTTTTCTTTTGATATATGTATAGAAGTTGCTAGATTTAATTCCGTTGCACTTTGTATGTATAATAAATTTTTATGTATGTAAGTATAATATTTGATTTTCAAACGGAACTTTTAAAATTGTTTTTAGCCAAAATTTGACCACAGTTATATTTGCTTTTTAACCTATTTTTTTCACGCAGTTTGTATGTGTAACTTTTAATTTTAAAGGTTTTTTTTTCGTTTTACCGGAATTTTCTTTGTTGTTATACCAATTTTTTAACTTTAACACCTTTTTTATATTTGTAAAAGTATGTAATTGCGTTTTTAGTTATGGTTAATACTTGTTTTCCGCACAATTTTCTTGTTTTGTAGCACTTTTGTTTTTTGATTTTGTACCTAGTTAAGTTTTTTCTGTTTTTTAACACTTTGATAGTTTTTTTTTTTTGTTGGTTTTAAATTGTTTTGTGTATATGATTGATAATATATTTTGTCACACATTTCTGTTTGTTAAAAGTTTTGTTTTTTACATTTAGCTGCCGCGACGCATTTATTTATTAAAATATATATATATATATATTTTTTTTTTTTTATATTTTTCAAAACTTGTACATGTCGCGGTTGAGAGCAAACTACTTGTGTTTTTTGTTATGCATGTGTACATACGTACAGTTAGGAGCAAAAATGTTACATGAGTTATTATGTTCTGAAATAAAGCTTGATAGTTTCAAAATAAGAAGACACACAACTAAATTATCTTAACTTATTTTATTTATTAAACTTTCTGCAAAATAAAACACAAACATAATTTTTTATATTACAAATTTCTAAAACAAAATGCGTATGTAACCAGATTTAGTCAAAAGTTACACTTTTGCACCCAGCAATATTTGTATGGTAATTAAAGCGCGACATTTGAGTTTTTAATATTTTGTCCACAACCCTTTTGCTTTTTCAAGCTCTTTTAGTCGGTTGGGCATACTATTGCAAAAATTTGCCACCATCTCGTTCGGAATAGACTCCCAACAGTCTTTCACACGGCTCCATAACTCGTTAACACCATTTGAGGGTTCCGGATATTTGGCTAACTTTGTTTTGATGTAACTCCAAAAGTTTTCAATCGGATTCATATCCGGTGACTGCGGGGGCCATTTTAAAACAGAAAATGGTTGACTTTGTAGCCAAGTTTTTACTATTTTAGCCGTGTGCTTTGGGTCGTTATCTTGCTGAAACACAACGTTTTTAGGAGAAAGACCCATTTTTTCAATAGCAGTTGGTAAATTATTTTGCAAAATTGAAAGATATTGTTCCTTTTTCATAATACCATCAATTTTAACAAGAGGTCCCACTCCATTTTTCGGGATACAACCCCAAACCATTATTGAACCACCACCGTGTTTCATTGTTTGTCGGACCTGATTTGAGGTTATGGTGTTTGGGTCCTTAGTCCAGTACCACGAGCGCCCATCTGACTCAAAACGGTTAATTTTCGTTTCATCATACCAAATCACCTGAAAAATAAAATAAAAATAAAAAAAATTTAAAAAGTAATTTACAGTACCTGACTCCAGTCGCCTTCTGTCCAATTTTTATACGAATTTACAAATTGCTTCCGGCAAAGAAAAATTTATAAATAACGGTAGATTACAGAATGATTCAGATATTGTATTTGTTTGAATTATTAAATGCATCCAAATTTAACAGGGTGCAAAAGTGTAACATTTTCTGATATTTGTTATGGTACCCCTACTGTCCATCCTTGCCATACTAGAATATTGCATGTAAGTATTAATTTTTTTGGACAAACCCATATATAATAATAATCGAAAAAACTTTTGGTATTTGCTTCCTCATAGGAAACACTAAGCATTGTTTCCGAACGCCGGCTATCATGTTACATTTTTGCTCCTAACTGTATATTATTCAAGTGGTAATTTTGAAGTTTTCTTACCTCATTTCTTGTTGTTTTTTGTGGTGAGTCAAATGAGTGTTGTCTACTGGATGCTTTTACTTCTTAGTGGGAGTTTTTACGGTTCGAAAGGACCATGAAGAAATTTGGGTTTTTAGGGTTGAGTGGACTGTATATTAGAGAATACCAAATTTTCTTTAAAATATATATCCCTCGAGACCTCGAGAAATATATATAAGTAGATTATGTGTTGTGTTGGGAAAAATAAAAGGCTTATATTAGTGGAATATCTAACTTAAGTAAGGGTGTGTGTGTGTGTATGTGAGCTCACCTTATGTTTTGTGTATGCGCCAATAATATGTGTGAGTGATTTCAATATTAAATAGTTAGAACAATTTATTTTAATTATTTATAATTCAAGAAAAATATGTTGAATTGTTTTTAGTTAGCCAATATTGTAACTTAAGATATAGAATTTAAAACAGCCAAGAATTTACTTGATTTTAATTAGATAGCAAATTATTTATAATTTAAATTACAATTCAATTACAAAATTTTATTAGTTTTACAACAAAATTAGGTTTCACAAAGTTTACAATTTGGCTTTTAAGTATCTATGTTCACTTTGCTTGATGAGCAAATGGCTAATGATTAAAAGTTATTTAAATCTTAACATTGTAGCAATTAATTTTCAATTTACATGTAATTTTCGAATTGTATCTTCGAATTTATCTAATTCACAATAGTGTGGATTACAAATATTTTATATTTAATTCATTCTTTCATTTAGTTCATTTACTTTACGTTAAATTCAAATATAAAATATGTTACAAAAATTATTTATAAATTTTTGGTATAAAATCATTCGATTTTATACAAATGGTTTTATTGGTTTTCAAAGTATTCTCCAGCATGATTTATACACTTTTGCATGCGCTCAAACCAGTTATCGAAGCACTTTTTCCACTCCGATTGGGACACCTCTAAAACATGGTTTTTGAACACTTCAACAGCTTCTTCTCGCGACGAAAATCGTTGACTACGCATTTTTTTCTTGATGTGCGGAAACAAAAAGAAGTCATTAAGTGCCAAGTTAGGGCTGTATAGCGGATGACCCGTTAATTCGACGTTTTGGCCGGTCAAAACGCTCTGGTTTGAGCCGATGTGAGAGTTCGCATTGTCATGGTAAACAATGATTCGTCTTCTCTTGTTGGTTTTTCGAGTTTCTTCGATGACTTCAGGCAAAGAAATTGTAGTGTACCACTCAGAAGTGACCGTCCTACGTTGCTCAAGCGGAACAGTCGCCACATGACCAGTTTTGCCGAAAATCAGGCGACCATTTGCTTCGAAGTACTTCTTCCACGAACAACTTTCGTTGGATTTTGCTCGTCTTTAAAGACCCACACGGTCGATTGTTGTTTCGTTTCGGGCTCATACGCATAGATCCATGATTAGTCACCTGTGACGATGTTATAAACGTCTTTTGAAGCACCGCAATCGTATTTTTGCAACATTTCTTTGCACCAATCGACACGAGCTGTTTTTTGAGCGACTTTCAAATTGTGCGGGACCCAACGAGAACAAAGCTTTTTTACGGCCAGGTGTTCATGCAGTATCGAATGTATGCTGGTGAAAGAAATGTCCAAGGATGTCTCTATCTCTCGGTATGTCGCATGTCGATCTTGCATTATGAGTTCACGCACGGCATCAATGTTCTCAGGCACAACAGCTGTTTTTGGACGACCTTCACGGAATTCGTCTTTGAGCGAGCTTCGGCCACGATTAAATTCATTATACCAATTTTTCACAGTGCTATAGGATGGTGCTTCATCGCCATACAAAGATTTAAGTTCATCAATGCACTCTTGTCGTGATAATCCACGTCGAAAGTTGTGAAAAATGATGGCACGAAAATGTTCAAGAGTTAATTCCATTTTTTTGTATATTAATTTTTTCAAGTCACTGTAAACAACACAAATAATGGTCGAACGTCAAAACGTTTTGAGTACGATTATGCTTAAAAACGACAAACTTTCCAATGGAAATGTCAGATTGCACTTGGCAGCACTCAGTGTTGCCAGGCCAGAAATATTTAGCAGCCCTCGTAATTGTGAGCGTTTAATATTAGGGGCTGTATGAAATATTTATGAAACTACACTACTTTTCAGAAATTTAAACTTTAGTGAAATAGAACACCTAGGGAACAAAAGGGAACAAGAAACGTATACCACCCGAAGAAATGTGAAAGTGTCTTCTTTAACCCTATATATACTTTTGCACCCGCCACTACCCGCGGGTAGAACACTTTTTTAAATTAAATGAAATTACACTGAATTAAACTACATAGGATTTAAATGAAATTACTTAAGAAAATTTAAATTACGATAACTTTAATAACCCTATAATTACTCATATACAATGGTGTATTAAATGTTCACTTTTTCGCCTAAAGGTTTGTTTTGATCAGCGAAAAAATAAATCATAAAAATGTCACAATAGGTTCTACAGTAAACATATGATCTCTTTCTAATATACCTGTTATCAACTGTTAGGGTCAACCAAAGTCATAAACAATTTTATAATAATAATCGCGACATTAAACCACTAAAGATAATAAACAACCCCATATTAGCGAGATACTTATTAGTTTTACCTGTTACTAAGGTCTGGATAACAACTGCAGTTTTGTTCAATTTAAGTACCACCTGCTATTAAATTGAAGATCACACATTGTAATAACTTTGTTCTTACTTTACTGTTTAAATGAAACAATTTTGTCTTCTCTTTATCTTATTGTTTATTACGAGGGCTGCTCTATATATTTCTGGCCTAATAGTGAAAATGCGAATATTTATAATCAAAAATAGTTTTATTGTTTTTCAAAGTATTCTCCAGCATGATTTATACACTTTTGCATGCGCTCAAACCAGTTGTCAAAGCTTCTTCTGGCGACGAAAATCGTTGACCACGCATTTTTTTCTTGATTTGCGGAAACAAGAAGAAGTCATTAGGTGCCAAGTCAGGGCTGTACGGCGGATGACCCATTAATTCGACGTTTTGGCCGGTCAAAAATGCTCTGGTTTGAGCCGATGTGTGAGAGCTCGCATTGTCATGGTGAACAATGATTCGTCTTCTCTTGTTGGTTTTTCGAATTTCTCCGACGACTTCAGGCAAACAAATTGTAGTGTACCACTCAGAAGTGACCGTCCTACGTTGCTTAAGCGGAACAGTCGCCACATGACCAGTTTTGCCGAAGAAACAGGCGACCATTTGCTTCGAAGTACTTCTTCCACGAACAACTTTCGTTGGATTTTGATCGTCTTTGAAGACCCACAAGGTCGATTGTTGTTTCGTTTCGGGCTCATACGCATAAATCCATGATTCGTCTTTTGAAGCACCGCAATCGTATTTTTGCAACATTTCTTTGCACCAATAGACACGAGCCTTTTTTGAGCGACTTTCAAATTGTGCGGGATCCAACGAGAACAAACCTTTTTTACGGCCAAGTGTTCATGCAGTATCGAATGTATGCAGGTGGAAGAAATGTCCAAGGATGTCTCTATCTCTCGGTATGTCGCATGTCGATCTTGCATTATGAGTTCACGCACGGCATCAATGTTCTCTGGCGCAACAGCCGTTTTTGGACGACCTTCACGGAATTCGTCTTTGAGCGAGCTTTGGCCACGATTAACTTCATTATACCAATTTTTCACAGTGCTATAGGATGGTGCTTCATCGCCATACAAAGATTTAAGTTCATCAATGCACTCTTGTCGTGATAATCCACGTCGAAATTTGTGAAAAATAATGGCACGAAAATGTTCACGAGTTAATTCCAGTTTTTTCTATATTAATTTTTTCAAGTCACTGTAAACAACACAAATAATGGTCGTACGTCAAAATGTTTTGAGTACGATTATGCTTAAAAATAACAAACTTTCCAATGGAAATGTCAGATTGCACTTGGCAGCACTCAGTGTTGCCAGGCGAGAAATATATATAGCAGCCCTCGTAGTTATTATTATCAGTTTAGTTAAGCTCAGCTGCGAGCTCTTGGTTTGAATTTGCTCAACTTGGAGCTAACATTCAACTGTGTGTTAACAGCCAAATCATAGCCGTTTATAAAGGGCGAATGAGAGGGCTGTTACTAGTCTAGAGTTTGTTATATTAAAATACAATTGTACTAATACTAATTTATCTGCAATATTTTATATTATGGGAACGAAAAGTGTAAAATGATCTTGTTTAATATGTTCTATATTTACGATAAGTGTGTTAAAAACAACAACACCGATAGTCGGCATTTTTGGTGGTGTATTCTTTTGAAGGCCACTTGACCGTAAGCGCATACAATGCACTTTCATTGTTTGGGTTATTTGACACCTCTTATTGTATCAACTGAAAGTAATAATATTTAGATTAGGGTGGTTCTACTATGAATATTTATATCTGTATTAAGGTGGTATTACTACACCTCCACTTTTCGTAAGAATGTTTATATATCGATAGTTTTATAGACATTCTTTTATAATAAATTTTTAGTTATTTTTAATAATAATATTTTAATTATAGTAATTCTTAGGTTAATGGCCGTTACTAGTATATTTGTTTATGTCTTATTATATATTTTAAGTCTATTTACATGTACAATTTGTTGTTTGTTTGTGTTTGACCGCAAACCCTATCCTGTCGTTTTGTTATGTGGCAAAAAGGCAGAATGCGTTGTCAACACTCTTTTGCCCTTTTGCTTCTGTGCAAATAAAAATGAGAGAAACAAAGAACAAAAGTAAAAAGGGCAAAAGAATGCGCAGCTGAATTTCTAGTCAGTTGCTTGTGATTTTTAAAAGTGAAAAGTTCGGAAAATAAGTAACACAGAGTATCTTGTATGAAATAGATGTGTTTGTTGTGTTGCCTGAATGGCAAACAGTAAATTTGAAAATAAACAGAAAAATAATTTTAATATTTACAAACAAAATAAAAACAAAACAATTAACAGTTGTTAAAAATTTCCAAAATTGAGAAAAAAAAATAAATAAAATTCGTGCTATAAAAACAAGATAAAACGTAATTGGCATAATTTCTTTGTACAAAAAAGTTTAGATTTGAAAAGTTAAAGAAGTTTTTTGGCTGCTGCATTCAGTTTCAAGGAATCTTGTTTATTGGTGATTGTTCTTCTCCGTTTTGGTTTTGGTCATTGCCAGTGGTGTCATTGCAAGCCAGATACAGAAATTCCAATACTTTGTAACTAGAGGTTACCGCCAAAAGGACAGCAGTAAACCCAACTTGAGCGAGTGAGGAACGTTCATTGCAGGAGCTTGGAACCAGCCAAGTCACCCCCGTAGAAGCCATCAGTCGGCGCCATCGTTGCCGATAAAAAAAGAGGTAAGTCCTAAGTATTTTTCCCCACAACTCTGTGGGACGACCCCACCCACATCGAAGTGGATGAATCCCCCTTAAAACCCCCCACATTTTTTGGTCCTTCGAGCCGGATCCAACCCGGTACCCCAAAAACCCCTAAAACTTTCAAACATAAGGAGAAAAAACCCCACCGGATTCCCATTCCGGACCCCGCATATATACATTTATATAAATAAAGTTTTCCTCCGTATAAAGGAGAACAAAACCCCATACCCCTACCCGTGTTTCCATACAGGAAAATCTCAAGCATTACGTGCTGGGCCCCACATTAAAAAAAAAAATAATAACCCTTTTGAAAAAACAGCGTTGACTGTACCCTTTTTCAAATTTGCATAATAATTTGCAAAAACCATTATTAGCGGTACTTGCGTTTTTTTGCATTTCCAACGGTTTCTTATTTTTCGATTTCTTGTGCACCTGCAAAAATAAGAAACCGCGAAATTTATATACATATATATGCTTATGATTGTTGGCATGCGCACATATATATATATATATATACGTACGAGGGCTGCTATATATATTTCTGGCCTAGCAACACTGAGTGCTGCCAAGTGCCATTGCCATTGGAAAGTTTGTCATTTTTAAGCGTAATCGTACTCAAAACGCTTTGACGTACGACCCTTACTTGTGTTGTTTACAGTGACTTGAAAAAATTGATATAGAAAAAAATGGAATTAACTCGTAAGCATTTTCGTGCCATCATTTTTCACAACCTTCGACGTGGATTATCACGACAAGAGTGCATTGATGAACTTAAGTCTTTGTATGGCGATGAAGAACCATCCTATAGCACTGTGAAAAATTGGTATAATGAATTTAATCGTGGCCGAAGCTCGCTCAAAGTCGAATTCCGTGAAGGTCGTCCAAAAACGGCTGTTGTGCCAGAGAACATTGATGCCGTGCGTGAACTCATAATGCAAGATCGACATGCGACATACCGAGAGATAGAGACATCCTTGGACATTTCTTCCACCAGCATACATTCGATACTGCATGAACAGCTGGCCGTAAAAAAGGTATGTTCTCGTTGGATCCCGCACAATTTGAAAGTCGCTCAAAAAAAGGCTCGTGTCGATTGGTGCAAAGAAATGTTGCAAAAATACGATTGCGGTGCTTCAAAAGACGTTTATAAGATCATCACAGGTGACGAATCATGGATCTATGCGTATGAGCCCGAAACGAAACAATAATCGACCGTGTGGGTCTTCAAAGACGAGCAAAATCCAAAGAAAGTTGTTCGTGGAAGAAGCACTTCGAAGCAAATGGTCGCCTGTTTCTTCGGCAAAACTGATCATGTGACGACTGTTCCGCTTGAGCAACGTAGGACGGTCACTTCTGAGTGGTACACTACAATTTGTTTGCCTGAAGTTATCGGAGAAATTCGAAAAACCAACAAGAGAAGACGAATCATTGTTCACCATGACAATGCGAGCTCTCACACATCGGCTCAAACCAGAGCGTTTTGACCGGCCAAAACGTCGAATTAATGGGTCATCCGCCGTACAGCCCTGACTTGACACCTAATGACTTCTTCTTGTTTCCGCACATCAAGAAAAAAATGCGTGGTCAACGATTTTCGTCGCCAGAAGAAGCTGTTGAAGTGTTCAAAAACAATGTTTTAGAGGTGTCTCAATCGGAGTGGAAAAAGTGCTTCGACAACTGGTTTGAGCGCATGCAAAAGTGTATAAATCATGCTGGAGAATACTTTGAAAAACATAAAACCATTTTTGATTATAAATATTCGCATTTTTACTATAAGGCCAGAAATATATAGAAAAGCCCTCGTACACAGCAAATTTGCTCAAGGTTAAATCAAGGAGTTGTTAAAATAGCAAAATTGAAAAAGCAAATTTGTATGTACATATTTCTGTACCCACATATGTGAAGAAAAAAGAAGTTACAAACGTACATAAATACAAACAGCAGAGAAGTTTCTTTGAACGTCGCAAATTCGCTGCCGGCAGAGAAAAAGAATAAAGACAATATTCTTATGTGTGGTTGTATGCACACATCTTCATTTGCTTGAATTTTGAGAGCACATATTTGTTAAAAATATAGAGATCATTTTTGTGACGTCACCACCCAGAAAAAATTACTAAAGCAGAATACGCAAGCGTAAAGTCCAAAAAAAAAATTGTTGTTTTACTGACCTACATTAATATACGCATGAATATAATAATAACTAATGTGTACATGCATAAGCAGAAACATTTATGCAAACGTATGTAAATATATAACAAGCTTGTGTATTAGGAATACAAGTAATTTTGGTGGTTGAAAATAAAAAAACAAATACGAGTACAGTAGCGGACAAATATTGTGCATCTTGGAAATTTTTTGGACGTTCAAATATTTGAAAAGTGAAAACTAATAACTTGTTTGATTTTTTTAAATTAAATTAAATTTAATAAATAATTTTAATAAATTTAATTTTAAATTAAATTAAATAATATCTCTTGAAAGGTTGATAGAACTTGGAGAAAAAGGAAAATTTGAAATTTACTAACCCCTGTTTTAATAAATAAAATAAATTAAACGCAAAAAAGTAAATCAGACGTTAAATATTTTATTTGGCATTTACCACCAATTTATTATACAAAATATATATTTCGGCCAAAACTTCGTACTCAACTGTGTTTATTTATTTAAAAAACAAATATTTACAAATTTTATTGTCATCGACAAATTCTACCCTTCACTGTCACTTGTTCTTTTTGACAAAACATAACGGGCAATCGTATACGAGGGTCACCCCAAACAGTAACGGATACAAGTATACGAGGGTCAACCCAAACAGTTTGGGCACATTAAAACGAGGCGCAACCTAGAAAAAAAATATACTTTTTTTATATTTTAATTTGTACCAATTATTTGAATCCCTTTACAACTCGGCACTTTTTTTATTGTCTTGTTTGCGAACACTTTCCCTACTGTTTTATACTCAACAATCGATCAGTTTTTTTTTTATATCGCGAATTATCAACAGTCGATCAATTTTTATATCGCGAAGTATCTAGTCTTTTCCTTGGTAACTAAATACCCCCCACTTGGGCATTTGAAGATAAAATGGCATCAATTAAATCATTGATCCGTGTCTCTGATCGCATCACGAAGCTTTCAGTTCATATGGATGAGAGCGCGGTTGACGGCCAGTCGATTCACGCGTGGGATGTCCTGAAAACAGTTATGGGAAGCCTTCGCGTCACTATACGACGATGCTATCGAAAAATTTGATCCCGTGAAAGATGACATCGATATCGAAACTTTGGAAAAACGTTTTTTTTTTTCAACTTTTGAGGTTTATACCAAAATGATCGCCAAAATAAATGAAGCCATCGAGACTCTGCGCAACAAGACAAAGCGACATATTGCTCGGGAGGAACAGTCAACTCAACACCCCCTCATATCAGTACCCCCCTGTGATACAGAGATCTTCCACGGTGACTATAAGTCATGGCCAACGTTCCGTGATATGTTCACGGCCCTCTACAAGAACAATAATCGCCTATCCCCGGTGGAAAAGATGTGCCACTTACTCAAGAAGACACAAGGAGAAGCGAGAGACCTGTTGAAAACTTGCCCCATAATGAACGATGGGTTCGAGATGGGATGGCAACACCTGGTACAAAGATACGAAAATAAGCGCGTTTTGGTGAACGCGCAATTAAAATGTTTATTTAATATTCCCCCCTTCCTAAAGAGACTGGGCCCAATATTCGGCGCTTGAAACGCACAATTAATGATTGCGTTACGAATTTAACACTGTTAGGAATCGACACCAAAAATTGGGACCCCATTTTTATTTATATTTGTTCCACCTGTCTACCCGATACCACGCTCAATTTGTAGGAACAATCTTTGCCCCACAGCACAGAGTTGCCAGCCTGGAAACAAATGGATGCGTTTCTGACGTCTCGGTTTCAGACATTAGAATCAGTTGCAGATATCCGCTCAACCTTTTCACACTCGAATGTCTCAAACGCGTCTAAAGTTCCGAATTATAAAAAACCGCATTCAAATGAGAAAAAACTTAACAGTTTTAATACCAGCGTGTTAGTCGACAAATACAAAAAATATCCTTTGTGTCCCCACTCACATCCCATTAGATTTTGTTCAGTGTTTCTTGGCATGTCTCTTGAAAATCGATACAATATAGTTAAAAAACATAAACTTTGTAAAAATTGTCTCGCTACCTCCCATGAGCGTAGACAATGCAAAAGCAAATTTGTGTGCAGTGCTTGTGGACAAAGCCACCATTCGCTGCTGCACCACCATGAACGCAATTCAGCCTCAAATATACGGAACCCTGCAGCACCCCAAGCTGCTCCCGTTATATCTACCCCTAACCCCCATGAAAATAATATTCGCTCACATAACCCCCCGCACAACACGAATATACCCCCTGTTGCTACTCCATCACATAGAGGTGACTACTTTACCCGCGGGGCTCCGCCCCCAACTAGTATTCACCCCCCTCAAGATGCAACCCCCTCTACTTCTCGTGAAGCGGCTGAAAAAACGCTACAATCGTACTCAACCCAGGTACAAACAACTACCCCCTCTATTATATTGGGCACCGCCCTAGTAGATATTTATAATCATGATTTTAAATGCACTATTCGTGTCTTAATTGACTCTGCGTCTGAAGCGTTGTTTATTTCGAGGCGACTGCAAAAAAAACTCCACATCAACACTCAGTCATCTCATGCTGAGGTCCATGGCATAAATGACTGATTAACTGCCACATCAACTCACATGTGTCAAGTGCGCATAGGATCTCCAATTAATCCTGCAATCAATATGTGTGTTGATGCCTTTATCGTCAATAAGTTAACAGATCAATTACCCAGTATCCGCTACCAAGGATGCAAACTTCTCACGCCTTCAACTGGCTGATAAGTATAGGCAAAACTGCACTGAGGTAGACCTACTACTCGGAGGAGATGTCTACGCTAAGATAATTAAAAACGGCGTACAATGGGACTCTAACCAATCCTTGGTTGCCCAAAATACCATTTTTGGCTGGATACTTACCGGCAAAATGCACACCCCGCAAAATCGTGTTACGATTCGTTCATTTTTCAATGAAATCACCCTATCAACTCAACTACAAAAATTCTGGGAACTGGAAGAAGTACCGAAGAAGCGCCGCTCAACCCCTGAAGATATATATTGTGAAGAACTGTATAAAAAATCGACTCATAAAAACCCTGATGGTCGGTTTGTCGTGTCACTACCCTTTAAGCACGACTACCCCAACCCCCTTAATGTAGGCGATTCACGAAACATCGCCATATCTCAATTTTTACGCAATGAAACAAGATTGCTAAAAATCCCCGAACTCAAAAAAGATTACGACCGAGTATGCCACTCTAGGCCAAATGGACAAAGTTTCCCCACCGAGCAACGGCTCTGAAAACTACTACTTGCCACACCACGCAGTACTAGCACCCGATAGTGCTACCACCAAGCTACGTGTAGTGTTTAATGCTTCTAGCCCCTCATCTAACGACGTAAGTCTCTTCAAGATTACCAGTTCAATACTGTGACATTCGGTGTCAGCTGCGCCCCATACTTAGCAATCAGAACATTGCTAGATTTAGCCAATGAGGCCGAAGAAAATTACCCCCTGGCAGCTGACATTTTACGAAACTTCATGTACGTCGATGATGTTTTGGCTGGCTCCCATACTATTACGGCCAGCTTACAATGCAGAAATCAACTCCGCAACGTGCTTGATTCAGCAGGTTTTACGTTACGTAAATGGACGGTGAATAACAATCTTTTACTCAATGATTTACCCCCAAATTATCTACTAGATGAAGAATTTTTGACCCTTTCTGATTCTAGCATCACTAAAACGCTTGGACTGCGGTGGAACGCTGGAAATGATTATTTCTACTTTAAATTGAAATCTCACCCCGATCGCAAAGCAGTCACAAAAAGGTCTGTACTTTCAGAAATAGCCAAGTTATTTGACCCCGCGGGATGGCTATTACCCAAAATAATTGTGGCTAAAATCATAATGCAACAAATCTGGAAGGATGGAACAGACTGGGATGAAGATTTACACCCCCCTACTCTAGAAAACTGGCACAATTTTTTGATGATTATATACACATCGAACAAATTAGAATACCCTGTTTTGTTAATTTTGACCCCTCATACACTACCGAACTACACGATTTCTGCGACGCCTCTGAAAAGGCCTATGCCGCTACTCTGTATCTGCGATCTGAGAACCAAGGTTTTGTCTCAACACACCTTTTAGTATCAAAAACCAAGGTAGCGCCGGTAAAATTTGTTTCGATACCACGGAAGGAACTTTGTGGTGCTGAATTGTTGGCTACAATGATGGACACAATACCAGCTCAGCTCAATTTGAAAAATTACAAAATTTTCTTGTGGACGGAATCCACGATCGTCTTAGCGTGGTTGCGAGGTCCCCCTAACCGGTGGAAAACATTCGTTGAAAACCGCATCAGCTCCATAATCGAAAAGTTCGGAATCGAACCATGGTCGCATGTTGATACGAAAAATAATCCAGCTGACCTGGCATCTCGCGGCCTTACCGTATCACAACTGTCGTCGAATACGCTCTGGTGGCAAGGTCCCCCTTGGTTAAGACTTCCACACGCTGAGTGGCCGTCATGCGCTTAAAATTTCTCAACAGACGAAGAGTCCAGACCACTCTGTGTGTACTCTACCACTGTGAAATATGAAGACCTACTCCGTAAGTTTTCGGATTTACCCAAAGCGTTACGAGTTCTTAGTTACGTATTTCGTTTTTATCATCGCTTGAAAAATCATCAGAAATTCAACTCTAACCATCTCACCTCAGATGAAGTCAACTTCGTTAAATCATGTTTGATTATTTCGAGTCAAAACCTTCATTTCGCAGATGAGCATAAAGAATTATGTAATAACCGCCCGATATCCCGTAAAAGTACGTTATTAACTCTAAACCCCTTTCTCGACTCTAACGGAATTATGAGAATTAATGGCCGATTAGCAAACTCCCCCACTCTTAGCTATAATGAGCGCTACCCTATTTTGTTACCCTATCACGCCCGTTATACTCAACTTTTCCTCAAATGGCTACACATGTACTCCATACATGTCCAAAATGCGCTTTTACACCGCCTTATGCGATGTCATTATTAAGTACCTCGTCTTAAAAATCTAATAAAATCAACTATTTCTAAATGCCTCACATGCGTTAGACATAAAAGTGCGCTCAGCCAGCAGATGATGGCTACATTACCCCCTGAACGAGCCACGCTCACCCGCCCATTCTACGACACTGGAGTGGATTTCGCCGGGCCCTTCGAAATAAAATCCTACGTGGGCCGCGGTTGCAAAATCACCAACGGTTACGTTGCAATCTTCGTCTGCTTCGCCACTAAAGCCATTCACCTGGAAGCCACGGGAGATATATATATACGCAAGCCTTTTTAGCGGCCTTCGCCAGATTTTTCAGCAGACGTGGGACGCCTCATGCCATGTATGCCGATAATGGCACTGCGTTTGTTGGCGCCTCCAATATCCTACAATATGATGCCCAACAATTTTTAGCACTTGTACGGAAAGATGTCCTAGCTCAAAACAGCTTCTCCCCGTTAGAATGGTACTTCATCCCCCCAGGAGCACCCCATATGGGCGGCCTGTGGGAGGCCGGAGTAAAAAGTTTTAAGTCCCATTTTAAAAAGATTTGCCACAGCCAACACTTCACGTATTGAGAATTTAGCACCATGCTAACCCGCATAGAGGCATGTCTGAATTCACGGCCCTTGAGTACAGTGACCAACGACCCAAACGACTTATGCGCAATAACCCCCGGTCACTTCCTCATAGGCACCCCCATTTTGTCACCCCCCGAACCCAATTTATCCGATCACTCGTTAAGTTATGTCAATCGCTGGCAGAAACTAAAAATATTACACCATCACCTCGCCCGTCGATGGAAATACGAATATCTTATCGAACTCCATAAACGGACAAAATGGAAGTACCCACAGCGAGATTTCGCGATCGGAGATCTTGTCGTCGTGCGACAAGACAATTTACCCCCACATCAATGGCGTCTCGGTCGGATTGATAAAGTCTATCACGGCCTGGACAGCAAGGTCAGAACAGCTGACACCGCTACGGGTGTCATCACGCGCCCCATCGTTAAATTAGTGTGACTCCCCTACCCCGAATCGCAATGGCAACTAATCTTTGCCTTTATTTAGTTCTTTTTTTTCTAGTCATTATGCGGCGTTCACCACGTAGAAGCGCTTCCCCGATTGAGCGTCAACGGGTTATCATTCGTTTAAAATCTACCTCGTATGACTGCCGCCTGTGCCAAAAGGATCACCCATTGCGAAAATGTAAGAAATTTACCAGCATGTCTGTTTCCGCACGAGAAAAAACGGTACGACGCCACCTATATTGTGGAAATTGCTTAGCACACTCGCACCGAACTAATAAATGTCGCAGTGCTGAATGTTGTAATATCTGTAAGGGTAAACATCACACACTTCTTTATCGCCCCCCCCCCCCCCCCCCCCCAAAATACGTCGTTCAAACGGTATTGACAATGCTACGTTGATACCTACTGTCATTATGCAAATATGTCTAAACAAGCAATGGGTGCAAGTCCGTGGTCTACTTAACCCGTGTGCCACTGAAAGTACCATCGCCGCCTTCATTGTCGACCGATATCACCTCCCCGTTGAACTGATCGACAATAAGAAATAGTACAAGATGACTTTTCGTTCACGCTTCGAGGGAGCAACCTCGTTTACCGTCACCGCCAGAGTTGACGACAAGCTACCCCTCAACCAAACCAGAAAACCGCTGGACAGCCGAGTAGCTCAGCACTATGATAATCTCCGTTTGGCAGACCCAGACTTCTACGGCAATCACACCATCAACGTCATCCTGGGAGCCGAGGTATACCCGGAGCTCATCAGAAGCGGTCTTCAACCAGGCAGCCTTGCATCGCCCCTCGCACAGGACACAGCTTTGGGATGGGTCCTAGTGGGAAAGTTTGGCCTCTAGGTGCCACCAACGACTAATCATCATTTTTATATTATACATTTATTGAACTAATACATTTATTGAACTTATACTTATATTATACCCTAAGATACTCTATCTTTTTTGAATTATTGAATTTGAATTGATATAACTTTTTATACTCTAAGGTGCTTTATCCTTTTTTGAATTATTGTATTTGAACTTTGCTTGAGATATTTAAAATTATAAAGCCTTGTTGGATTTTGTAACTTATTTTCCCACACAGGGTTGTAATTCTGGTGTGCACTTCCACCCTACTATTGATCACATCTTTCTTCTAGTTGCAGTCCTGCAAGGGGGGCGGGATGTTTGACCGCAAACCCTATCCTGACGTTTTGTTATGTGGCAAAAAGGCAGAATGCGTTGTCAACACTCTTTTGCCCTTTTGCTTCTGTGCAAATAAAAATGAGAGAAACAAAGAACAAAAGTAAAAAGGGCAAAAGAATGCGCAGCTGAATTTCTAGTCAGTTGCTTGTGATTTTTAAAAGTGAAAAGTTCGGTTTGTGCGGAAAATAAGTAACACAGAGTATCTTGTATAAAAAGATGTGTTTGTTGTGTTGTCTGAATGGCAAACAGTAAATTCGAATATAAACAGAAAAATAATTTTAATATTTATAAACAAAATAAAAACTGTTTTAAATTGTTAAAAATTTCCAAAATTGAGAAAAAAAATATAAATAAAATTCATGCTATAAAAACAAGATAAAACGTAATTGGCACAATTTCTTTGTACAAAAAAGTTTAGATTTGAAAAGTTAAAGAAGAATATTTTTTTGGCTGCTGCATTCAGTTTCAAGGAATCTTGTTTATTGGTGATTGTTCTTGTCCGTTTTGGTTTTGGTCATTGCCAGTGGTGTCATTGCAAGCCAGATACAGAAATTCCAATACTTTGTAACTAGAGGTTACAGCCAAAAAGGCAGCAGTAAACCCAACTTGAGCGAGTGAGGAACGTTCATTGCAGGAGCCTGGAACCAGCCAAGTCACCCCCGTAGAAGCCATCGTCGGCGCCATCGTTGCCGATAAAAAAGAGGTAAGTCCTAAGTATTTTTCCCCACAACTCTGTGGGACGACCCCACCCACATCGAGGTGGATGAATCCCCCTTAAACCCCTACAGTTTGTTTTCTTATCAACTATGGTTGCATTATTTCTTATATCTATTTGTTTAACTTTAAATGGACCCTTGTATTGGGTATCCAATTTATGACCGGTCTCGTTCCTAAGTAGTACTAAATTCCTATTTTAAAATTGTAGTCCAGTGTATTCTTATCGTAATTTAGTTTTTGCTTAATCTTGTTTCTGTCTAATAATTTGTTTGTTCTATTAAGTGCTATTTCTAATCTGAATTTTGCCTCTTTGGCATAGTCATCTATATTGTACAATGGTGTAATATTTTTTATGTCATTGAATTGTTTAAAATTATTTGGAAGTTTGCTAAATACCAAGTCGTAAGGACAGTAGTTGTGTGTTGTCGATGGAGTAGTGTTAAAGCAGTATGTAAAAAATGTAAGCCATTCGTCCCAGTCATTTCTGTTCAGTTGATATATAGGAACGAACGTATTTATTAAAAGTTCTGTGACTTCTTTCTATTGTACCTAATGTCTGCTGATGGTGAGCTGTTGATGTTAGTTTCTCAATTTTTAATAATTGCTTTGGCTACTGTTTTCGCGCTTTTGTTTGGTAATGGTATAGTTACTAAATATTTTGTTAGGTCACATATTCTGTGACTGCGTATTCATTGTTATTATATGATTTAGGAAAAGGGCCAATGGTATCGATAATCACCATGTCAAACGCTTGTGTAGGAGTCGGTGTAATTATCATTGGACCTTTTTCATGTTTTGTTATTTTGGCTTTTTGACATTTTTGGCACGATTTCACGTATTTTGTTACATCTTTTGTTATATTTTTCCAATAGTAATATCTTTTGATTTTATTTAGAGTTCTAGAAACACCTGAATATCAGAAAACTTTCTCACTAGGTGCCACTTGTAACTAATTTATTTTGAGTTTACCGGCCACTTTTTCTAGCCTAGAGAAAAATTGTCCTAAGTCAATTTTCTCATTAGTAAATATCTCGTTAACATTTATGTAAGTTAGTACCGTTTTACCTTGCTTAGTATAGCATTTGGTAGGGTTAATTCCTAATTTATGATATTTTCTGACGTCAGAGTTGGTTATTGGTACGCATATATTAGGCTTTATTTCTTTATTTATGGGATACTTATTATTAACTTTACTATTATTACTATTTGCAATATTTTGTGTCTTTCTAGTCATTGGTCTTGTAGCTATATTTAATATATTGTTATTTTTTACATTTAGTTTTTAAGCTCATTAATGTTAATGCGTGATAATGAATCCGCTACGTAATTGTCTTTTCCCCTAAGATATTCAACCAAGTCAAGTCTTATTCCGTTAATTTTGAGCTTGGATTCTTCATAGAAAATAGGTAAGATAAAGGTCTATGATCCGTACGGACAAGAAAATGTTTTCCATATATATGGCTTAAAATAATTTATAGCCCAGTGTATTGCTGCCAGCTCTTGCTCTATGGTAGATTTATTGCTTTCGCCTTTAGTAAATGCTCTTGAAGCGTATGCCACTGGTAAATGTTTTTCATTATATTCATGAGTTAGTACTGCTCCACAGGCTTGTTTGCTTGCATCAGTGGTTATATAAAATTCATTAGAAAAATCTGGATATTGTATCAATGCGCAATAGCAATCGTTTGTCCACTCAAATAGGATACCCTTTTTGGAAAGTCTTGTAAGATGTCAAGAATGCTCGGAAAAATTGGGTATAAATCGTCTACAGTAATTGCAAAATGCTACAAATCTTTTTGCGCTATCAGCGTCCGTTGGGGTTGGATAATTTTCTATTATTGTATATTTCGTGTTTTCTGGTAATATTCCCTTGTCTGTGCATTTATGTCCAAGGTATGTAACTTCTCTCATGAAGAACGAATATTTTTCAGTGTTTAATTTGAGATTAAGTTTGCGACAAAGATTTAATATATCTTTTAAATTTGATAGCATTTGTTTTTCTGAACATCCTAATACTACTAAAATACAAGTTCGTCCACGTATAAGAATGCTTGATCCGGCCTAAGACCACTGGAAGCAATCGTCATCATTCTTTGGAAGGAATTTGGTGCTACCTTCAGACCGTAAGGCAGTCTGGTGAATCTGTATGAACCACTATTGGTGGAATATGACGTATAGTCTCTGGAGTTATTTTCTAATGAAATTTGATAAAACCCTGACATTAAGTCTAGGCATGAAAAATATTTTGCTCTTCCAAGTTGGTCTAATATATCATCTATTCTAGGTGAAGGAAATTTCTCTGCTACGAGTTTTTTGTTTATTTGTCTATAATCTATGACCAGTCTCCACCTTTTTTTATCTGAATTTGGTAATGATTTCTTTGATACTAGCAGAATTGGACTGTTATATTCAGAATATGATGGTTCTACAATATTACCTTTAATTTATTTCTTTACTTGCTTATCAATCTCTTCTTTATGGACATGTGGTATGCGATCGTTTTATATATATATATATATATATATATATATATATATATATATATATATATATATATATATCGGTTTTGTATCTTTTACTCTTAACTTTTGTTTATAGAAATTGTTACTTGTTATAGGTCCAAATTCTAAACCGAAAATGTCACTATATGTTGAGCATAATTCTGTCAATTTACTTTCAAATTGTTCTGGAAAATTATTTTTCAAGATTTTTATTATTTCATCTTTTCTGTGTGTGTTGTTAATAGATTTTTTGTCAACAATGTTGTAATCGGAAAGATTTTCAGTTTTTTTATCGTGCTTTTTAATAGTTATTATTTTGTTATTTGAGTTTAATATACGAACATATGCGTTATTAGATTTTACTATGTGTTTGGTATTAAAACACCTGGTTGAATTTCTTGATATTGAATTAATATGTCTTTGTTTAAATTATCTAACTTTATTTGACGTATTATTTCTGATCTTGGTGGTAAAATTATTTCTTCATTATTGCTAATTAGAGGTATTTCTATTGCCTGGGGTAAATTAAATGGTGGTAGCACAAGGTAATTGTTCTCTTTATCGAAGTTTATTATGCAATTATTTCTCTTGAAGAAATCTATTCCAATGATTCCATCACAAGGTATTGGGAAGTCATCTTGGACTACTTGGAAATCATGTGGTATTAACCATTTCTTAAACTGTAATTCTAAGGGTATTTTTCCTACTGTGTTGATTTTACCCTGTCCTATTCCACTTAGTGTTGTTGTTATATTTTTGTTAACATTGTATAACTGTATAAATTTTGATTTAACTAATGAAATATCAGCCCCTGTGTCTATGAGTAATGTTAATTTGGTTAGTGTTGTGTATATGGATGTTACTAAAGTAACATAAGTTGAGATTGAGATTGTATATTTTATTTTCTGATTGTTTCGTCTTAGAAGATCTTATGAATTTCCCGACTGATTGGATTCAGTTGTTCTAATGCAGTTTCGTGGTCTGAAACTACGACTGTTATTTTGTTTTTGCCAATTTCTATTATTAAATTGGAATCTTCTTCTGCGTGATTGTCTAAAACCTCTATTATAGTTGTTTTTTTTTTTATTTGTTTATCTTATAATTAAAATTACAAGATAAGAGAATAAGAGCAATAGCAACGCAGGCCTTCAGCTCAAGTGTTATATTAAAGATTGAATATATATATATATATATATATATATATATATATATATATATATATATATATATATATATATATATATATATATATATTTATACATGTTATATACAAAATATTTATAAGTATATAGTTACTTGTTTACAGTTCTTTGTGTCGTTATTAATTCTGGATATATTATATTATACAAGTTGGCTTTTTTCAGAAAATTTGTTAGTAAAATGATATTGTCTATTGAAGGGTGGGATAAGGTGTAGCTACGATTAGAGTTTAAAAATGTTGAATTTCTTTCATTATTTAACAGCGGACAGTCGCACAGGTAATGTTGTGGCGTTGTTGGAAAATTTATACTGCAGTTACAAATTGGATTAAAATTAGAATCAAATAATATTCCGTGTGTCAGTATCGTGTGGCCCAATCTAAGCCGCAGAAATTTGTTGGAATCTATTCTTTTAACCTTTTTGCCATATTCCGTTAAGTAGTCGAAAATAGTTAATTTATTGGGATTAGCAAGTTGATTATCTGGAACAGGAATTATAAATATTTTCAACATCTTTTAAGGTGAAGTAATTAACAATTTGCTTCTCAATATCTCTGCGATTTAAATTAATTGTTTCAATTAAGGGTTGCTTATCAGCGAATTTCGCAGCGAAATCCGCAAAATCATTCCCTTTGATATTGGTATGGCCTGGGACCCAGACTAATTTTATATTTGGAGCTCTTTCCACCATTATTTTTCTAATAGCAGACATATAATATTAGGTGTGTTCATTTACTTTACTAGTAAAAATTAGCAACGAGAGAGTAACAAGAAATTTTCCAAAATTACTCTCAAAAATGTGAAAAAGTAAATGAACACTTTACTAGCTAAAATTTGTAAGTTAAAATAGTGTTGTAATGTATAGGTACATATGAGTACTCAATAACTACCCCTATAATTTTTGGAAAAATTATACATATATGTATATTATTATAAAAATGATGTGATTATGGTCATTTATATTCAGCATTGTCGTAACTGGCGTTTTTCGAGTACGGCTTGTACTAGAATAATGAAAAGTTTTGCAATTTTATTTAATCTAGTACTTGATGTAGTCGAAATGCGCTATATACGATAAAGGTGATTAACTACTTTTGACTAAAATTAATGAATAAAATATCATTTTGAATTAGTTTAGACTACACATAGAATTTTCATTTCAAATATCGAAAATAACGACAGAATAAGGTCGCAGAAATGTTTATGTCCAACTTTGTCATTTATTTTCCAAGCGATTTTCATAAAAAGGTGTTTTTTATGCGTGGTAGAATAAGCATGCGTTAACAGATATTATTATTGAGAATTTTTGTTCGTTATTGCCTTACGTTAATGCTCCGCCTTTGCAATCGTTTCCAAACTATAATAATAAAAATAAACAGCCGGCGAAAAACGGGTTAAATATATTTTTTAAATAAAACAAATTTAAGCAATTTTCATTTTCATTGTAATAAAAAGCTTTATCCAAAATAAAATATCAAAAGCAGTAGAAAAGTAATTTAATAAATAATGTGTTATTTTAAATTTATTTCCCAATATATATTTAAACTAATTGAATTATTTGCCTGCATAGTGTAAATTACCGAGTAGCTACCTACTCACAATATTTACAACACTAAGATTGTTTGCCGGAACATCCTTTGCCAATGATGTACTAGATACTGTGTTGCTTAGTTCAATTTCATTAGACATCTTATTTTGCTCCTGTTGTTTCTAAGATACACAAATATAAATTTATCTTTTTAATACTTTTTATCGCTTTAATTTTTCACGCTCTTTCGACGCTCTCTCGTTGCAAATTTTTTGGGTTAATGAACGCTTTCTAGTAACAATTGTTACAAATTTGTACAAACTTTTAGTAAATGAACACACCTATTGTGTGGTTGATATGTTACAAATAGATTTTATAGCGGCAAGAGAGTCCGTACAGATTGCGTATTTTCCTGTTGCCAGACTTTTAGTATAGATAACAGCTTCATAAATCGCAATGATTTCTGCTGAAAAAATTGAGCTATGGGTCTTAAGATTAGATACTTTTAAAACCGTGTTCTCAGAGGTGACACTGTATGAGACAGATGTCTCCCTCTTAGATCCGTCGGTAAACAAAAAAATGTGGTCAGATAACTTCTCCTTCAAACTTGCAAATATTATTCTGTATTGTGCAGGGTCTGTGTTTTTCTTCGATGCATTGTGTAGTGAGGTATCAATGAGGTCAGTGTTAAATAACCACGGAGGGAAAGATTTAATTTTATTTTAGTTCGGTTTAGTGGGTATTTCAAGTTTTTTACAGTTTTCTATTATTTTGTATAATACAGAGGGAATTTTCGGAACTTTTCTTGAACGTTTTAATTTTTTAATTAATTGGTTGAGTGGATTTTCATTATTATATATCATTATACGAAATAACTTAGTAACAAGAATATCTCTTTGAGATTGTAAGGACCTGATGTTGGCTTCGAAACGTAAGTTTGCAGTTGGTGTAGAGCGAAGAGCTCCAAGAGAAGTTCTTATGCAGGAGTTTATAATAGTATTAATTTTGTTTAATTGTGTTTTAGGGGCGAATCCAAAGAATTGAACACCATAATTTATTTTAGAAAATATCAGTGAATCGAAATATCAGCTATCGAAATCAGACTACATTGGTTACAGTTCCACTTTTTGTTGGCTAGACATTTAAGAATGTTTAAGCGGTTTGAAAGTGAACTTTGAAGATGTTCTATATGACTGTTCCAGTTGTAGCGTTTGTTTATATATATACCCAGTAGACGCAGAGTTTCTACTTTAGAAATGTCTACAAGTGATGAGTTAACTACGCATTTACAATCCTTTAGTCTACAGATGTGTATATATTTACATTTTGTGTTGGAAATAGATACTCCGGAGTAGTCACACCAATTATTAATGTCGTTAAATATACTGTCAAGGTTAAGTGCTAGTCTTTTAATACGGGGAGATTTAATAATTAGATTAAAATCATCAGCGTATGCGCATAAATCAATTTCTTTGTGAATTGCAATAACGGAGCATAGTTTATTAAATGCTATAAGAAATAAAATCACAGACAATGGGGAACCTTGGGGGATTCCATTGTGTAATGGAAATATTTGGGAGTATTGGTTTCTAATACGTACTACGATTTTCCTCTTAGACATGAAGCTAGCAACGTACCTTATAATGTTTTGTCCCACTTTCCATACCATTAATTGATATAATACCGAGTGTATGCCTATCTTTTCAAAAGCGCGCTCGAAATCAAGTGATACAATGGTAATGTGTTTTCGTAGCGAGAGGCAGTTGGAAATTTGATAGTCTACATAAAGTAGACTATCAATTGTTGAACACCCCTTTCTGAAACCATATTGCCGGCTATCAAGCAGTTTGTTCTCAGTTACAAACCACCATAGCCTGTTGGCAACTATTTTATCTAGGACTTTAGATAGGCATGAGTTTAAAGATATAGGTCGATATGAACTAATAGTTGTTTTATCTTTTCCGGGCTTCAAAACTGGGATTACAACTGAACTTTTAAATTGCTGTGGATTATAGTTTGTAAAAATATTTTTATATAAGTTTAAAATACGCTTCTTAAGTTGGGTGGGAAGCGCTTTCAACATTGGGTACGAAATTCTATCCATACCTGGAGTTTTACCGTTTAGCTTTTTCAGTGTAGATGTAAGTTCTATGTATGTAATTTTAGATTCCATCTTTTAGAACCGACAATTGATAAAAATTCAATTACTGTATTTGTTTTCTTTGTTTTGAAGTTGTTTGAAAAGTTAGAATCATCAGATAATCTGGACCAGTATTTCCCGAACTCATTGCCTATTTCTTTTGAGCCATTCATCATTATGTTCGGGTGGGATACGGAAGAAACGCAGTGTATTCCCTGATTAGCTTTATACCCCGTAAAGTTGCGAACGTTTGCCCATATTTTTTCTGTAGAAGTATTGGGGGTAATTGAAGAGGTGAGATTTAAAATTGATGCTTTTTTTGATATTTTTATTTTTCTTTTATATATTGCATTTGCTTTCTTGTAGCTAAGTAAGTTAGTTTGAATCATGTTTCTCTTGAATAGTGGCCTAAGTCTGTTCTTCTCTTTTTTAAGTTTTTCAAGATCATTATTCCACCATGGAACTTTTTTCGGTTTTGTTTTTGTCTGAGGAATCGAGAAGTTAGCAGATTGCAGAATTATCCTACATATGTTTGCGGTCTCTTTATTAATGTTGCTCACGACAGTTTTAACTGAATCGTTGATAAGACAATGGTTTTGGAATTTAGACCAATTCGCAAACTTTGCACTAAATTTGGGTACTATTGGCGGGCTGACTGTGGGTTGTGGAAAGAGAGAGATAAGAATCGGGAAGTGATCACTTCCAAACAGATTCTCTTCCGTCATCCATGTAACTTGGGTAGAAAAGATAGGAGAGCAGAATGTAAGGTCGATATGTGAAAATGTGCCGTAGTTATTTAAATGAGTAGGAGATGTATCATTTAGGAGTATTAAATCAGAATTGATTATATATCTGGCCAAAATATTGCCCCTACTGCTATTGACAGTAGAACCCCAATTTCGATGAGCACTATTAAAATCACCGACAATAAATGCTGGTAAATCTGATCTAAGAGCATTTTCTAAACTATGTTCACTGAAGCTCGTTGTAGGACTTATATAAATGTTAAATAATTTGAAATTAATTTTAGATGTAATTTCAAGACAGATTGCGTCAAAAGAGTTAGATATTACATTAATATATCTTTGTTGTAGAGATTTGTGTGCTAATATGGCTACCCTCCGTATCTCGTAACTGACGTGTTCAAAACATAGGAATTGTAGTTTATGGGGGTGGGAATATGAGTTAGTGAATGTATGTGGGTCTCTTGTAGACATATGAGTTTTGGCGAATGCTTACTGATTAATAATAAAAGTTCATTATAATTGTTCAGATAGCCGTTCATATTCCACTGCAAAATTTTCAGTGTCATTATTGAGGTTTCAAAAAAAATTTTAGTTCATTGTGAGGGAAACTAAAGTGTGTACAGTTGTAGGAAAGGTTGAACAGCGCAGGTTTGATTGAAAAAAGATAATCTTTCATGATTATAATAGGCGTTTGGGTTTCCACTTTTATTATTTTTGTTAATCGATATTTATATTTATAATTTAATCTCTAATATTTTTTGTAATTTTTATTGGCAAAACTGGTTAGAAGAACAGAGAAGAAGCATAAAAGTATAAAATATAAAGCACTAGGCTTCATTGGGTTCACATATGTAAGGCAGTTGATAATAACAAGTTTTTCTCTATGAGTAATGAAGCAAATTTGGTTAATGCCCAGGAGACCATCCTGTCCGTATAAGCTTGTGTATTTGTTTCTCGTCCAAGTTGTGTAAGGGTTTGTTATGTGAAGTATAGGCTTAAGAAAATCTCTGAGAGAGAGAGTTGTATTTACTGCTAGTATTTTTACTCTGTGCAAAAAAGAGAGGACTTGTTACACTTACAAGAGTTTTCGCGACTTTACATGTTTTATTTAGTGTGGAGCGCATTGTATTAAAAATACATTTCTGGTATAAAAGAGAGATGCGGGTGCGTGATAAAAAATAAAAGAAAGAGTTTCTGGTACAGAGGTCAAAGATAGCAAAAAGGTAAAAAGGTATAGATGATGTTGTTATATGTAAGTGCTGTATTGGATTATGCAGGAAAAGGTGGAAGGGGTTTTTGTTTGTGTTTGCTGTAACATTAAGAAGAAAAATGAGAATAAATAAATTAGTGTTTAAATCAAAATCAGGGCCCAGATGTGGTAAACCAACGTTACTGCAGAGGCCAAACCACACGTGGAAAAGATAAAAGTGGATTTCACCCAGTTCCCAATGTGCAAGGCAAGGCACCAACGGAGACGCCAGTTCAACACAAAAGGTTGAGAGTTATTGAGTATACTTAAATAAATCATTTTTTAACTGTTCCTTTAGACTTCCGCGTTGTTTGCTTAATTTAATCTCTTAGTTTTTTTGAAATGTTTTTAGGTAAAATTATTGGTTGATTAGCCTTGGCGGTTTGAGATGAATTGCTTTGTTGGTCCGTTTCCATTTCAGCTAAGTCAATATCACTAATGATGTCCGAGTAATCTTTTATAAGGGTTGGTTTGACGCTTGTATTAGTTGGTGGAGGTGGAGGTAGGTTGGTAGAAGTTGACGGTTTTTCTTCGATGTTTCTTTTGACGATTGTTGAGTAAGTAGTGTTTTGTTGCGAGTGTCTCTTTTTGTAAATAGCAGCAGTTTTTTTCTTTCCTACTTTTTCAAGAATAGAAATACATTGGATTTCTTTTTCCTTAAAGAAGATGGGACAGCTTTTGTCGTTTGTTGTGTGGTTGCAATTTTCCATGTTGTTAATTCTACAGTTAATGCATGAGGCTTGCATATGACATTTTTCGTTAAGATCTTCATTAACATGAGAAACATTAGAACAATTTACACAAAGCTTTTGATTTTTACATATTTTAGCCAAATGACCATATTGTTGACAGTTTTTACATTTGAGAGGTAGAGGAATGTAAGGTCGTACTCTTATCTTTTCATAGCCGATAGCGATATCCGAAGGTAATGTAGTGGAAGCAAAAGTAATTATGACCAGTCCAGTTTCAATTAATTTGTCTTCAACTTTCTTCAAGATTTTTTTTACATATGTAACATTTTGTTGTTTCAGCTCCATTAGAATTTCAGATTCTTCTATGCCACGTAGATCATTGGAATATATTACTCCTTTTGCGAAATTTAATCCGGGGTGTTCCCTAATATTGATTTTTATATCCGGAGATAGAGACGTGAGTTGTACGAGCTTGGAGGCTTGTCCGCATGTTTTAGTTTGAATAAGTATGGTACCACTTATTAACTTTTTGCATTGCTGCACTTCACCTTCTACTACATTGTCAATTACCTTCTTAATTAAGAACGGTGATACATTAGATAAATTATCATTGCTGTCGATCCTTACCATAACTTACCTTACCATAATTTATCACCAGGTGATATTACACTAAGTGTTTTGCTTTTATCAAATGTGATCGATGGGCACAAAATCCCACGACGATCAGCCGGTTCATTTATTTTTATTGTTTGAAAATAATATTTTCACTTTTGATTGTTTATTGAGAGTAGCCGTTACTCTATAACACTCTTTTGACCGATAATGGTAGCGAAATTGTTCTTCACAGATCAATAGTTCCTTATTAACACAATTTTTAATTGAATTAAGCTTTTATTTCAATTTTAGTTTGAATTTTATTATTATTATTTTTGTATTATAGTTGTTTGTATTTTGCCTTTGTTTGTAATATAATATGGCATTTTGTTGGCCTGTTGCCTCAGTGCAACTATTAACAAAATTACGATGCTGTGTTCATGTTGTTAAATTGTCCTGCCTCCAGGATAAGTTTTACCTCATCTATGGTGCAGTTCTTTGTAAGTGCTTTAACAGCAACTTGCGTGGAGTATTTATTTGCGATATCAGGGGATAACCCATCTGATATGTATGCATTTTCTAAAGATTTTGTGAGGAGTTTAACTTCATTGCAATAAACATTAGCAGTTTTATTGTTTTGTTTAATGGTCATGATTTTAGCTGTTAGTACCTCTAGTTACTCGCCTTTTACCGTGTTCTTTAATTTATTTACTATCTCTATTATTGTATTTTCATTATTTATAAGATTTCGGGCATTACCTTTCAATTTAGTTTTTATAAGGTTTATTGCTAGTACTACGTAAGTACTTTTGATGGAGTCTACTAGAAGAAGTGAATCGAGGAATGATCTCAAATTATCAGATTTTTCATCAAAATCAGGAATGAGCTTTGCAGCTGTGTTTAGGAAATCTACAGGTGATTGTGCCATTTTTGGTTGGTTGATGTGTGTTGGCTCAGCGAAAAACTGTGATATTTCTATTTGTTCGTGTAAGGTTATTGGTATCGTAATGTTAAAACCTTTTCTTTCAGAAATTTGTAATAATTTATTTCTGGTATCTTGAAAAAATGCTTCAGCAGCGGCTTTATGTGCGACGGCTTTATGTGCAGCGGCTGTGTGTGTTAGTCTATTATAGTTTACGTTTAATATAACTCTAATTTGTTCTAATCTTTGTAAAAGAATTTTAAAAAGTTTTTATAGTGTTTCGTTTTTAGTTGGTCTGTCTATATTGCGGCATTTATATGATTTATTAAATATTCTTTAATCAATCTAACTTTTCTTATAATGTCTGTCTATTCCATTTGGCTGTAAACTTTGTCAAGATCATTTGCTCTACTAGCATACCTTTTCTTCAATCGTCTAGCATTCATTGCGTATAGTGTAAAGCAAAATGAAGTAACTTTAAGGTTGTTATTATTATCAGGCAAATTTCTATGGTTTGTAAGTTTGTTCCTTCTTGTATTTCTATTTCATTTAAAACATTAGCGTTTGGGTGTTCTATCTTATATTGGGATTTCCCATTTTTGTTGCAAGTATTTAAATTTAAAAATGTAGTTATTTTATTCTATTCAAAATTTAATTTAAATTTAAAAATTGTTTTCCTTCCCGTGTGTAAGGTAATAAGCTTAGGTCATATTCGTTGGTCTCTTTTATACGTTGCAAAGTTTTAAAATCTTCGTCTTTGGCAAGCTTCCCTTAAGGATAAAATTTTTATTTTGTGAGTTTTTCGTAATTCGTCTTGTTCGCCTAACAGAATGTCAGCCTTAATGGCAGTATTTTTTTTTCTAAAATCCATTACAAAGGACCATATAAATTCAATTTTATACTTTATTTAAACAAATTTATAAAATTTAAAAAAATTTTTTTTTGTTTTTTCGAACAAGCGCGAAGTCGCCTCCGTTCCCTAAAGGTGCGTAATTAAATCGCACTCCGTTTGACCGGAAATTTTTTTTGGTGTTTTGTATGTATATAAAAAAATTTTTTTTTATTCTACCTTACTCTAGATCTCTTCTACGTTTTGCGGTGTAGCCTGCTCTCCTTTTTGGGGGTTTTGTCTTTGGGATTTTGACCCAGTCCTTTGGTGGTTGTTGATTATTCCTGGCTCTATACTCTTCTATGGTAAGCCTCTTCGGTCCTTCGCTCATTATTTGCTGTTTCTCCTTTTTCTTTTTTTCGCAGCTGGCGGATCTCACGGCTTATCTGCCAGGACTAAAAGTTATTGTTTCTCTTAAATAGTTTTATATTATTATTTTTCGTCAGGGGTGCCTGGTTTAGTTTTCTTCCACGACTGGCAGGATCGCCGTGTAATAACTTTGTTCTTACTTTACTGTTTAAATGAAACAATTTTGTTTTCTCTTTGTCTTTTTGCTTATTAGTTATTATTATCAGTTTAGTTAAGCTCAGCTGGGAGCTCCTGGTTTGAATTTGCTCAACTTGGAGCTAACATTCAACTGTGTGTTAACAGCCAAATCATAGCCGTTTATAAAGGGCGAATGAGAAGGCTGTTAGAGTTTGGTATATTTAAATACAATTATACTAATACTAATTTAAATGCAATATTTTATATTATTATTATTATGGGAACGAAAAGTGTAAAATGATCTTGTTTAATATGTTCTATATTTACGATAAGTGTGTTAAAAACAACAACACCGTTAGTCGGCATTTTTTGTGGTGTATTCTTTTGAAGGCCACTTGACCGTAAGCACATACAATGCACTTGAATTGTTTGGGTTATTTGAAACCTCTTATTGTATCAACTGTAAGTAATAATATTTATATTAGGGTGGTTCTACTATGAGCGTGAATATTCATATTTGTATTAAGGTGGTATTACTACAGTGTGAATAACATGTATCTAAAAATATATAAAACTACGGATTTTATTAGGGATTACTCAATAAAGAGTTTATCCTTTACGTGTACGGACGTATATTTGATAAAACATAACAGACACAAATAAAAATATTCAGAAAAATATGGAGAGCTTCAGTTATAAAGAACTGGCCGACGAGTATTTTAGAAATTAATTTAGAAATTAAAATAAAATTAAAATTAAACCGAAATACAAGAGCAATTATCTAATTTTGTAAAAGTACTAAAAGAGATTTATATAAAAAATGAAAAGTGGTTAGAAGGCCAACTTACTGCCGCTGCAGAAACAGCAAAGCAAGATAAGGTTGGAAGTAAAGACGTGCACAGATATATTTGTTTGTATCAGTTTTTGTGTGTCTACTCTTATGAGTGCGTATTGAGTACTTTTGTTTTTCTGATATAAGTTGATATTGTTACTTTTTCTCTTTGGATGGATGCGAATGAGTAAAGAGAGAATGAGAGTAACATATCTGTTCTCCTATGTTTCGCACAAACGGATACAAACTGATATTGATGGTTGTATCATAAGTACTTATTGTATGCTGCGAATCAATGTCCATTCATACGTACATATGCATTGGTTTATTAAAATTAAAAAATAAAATTATTGTTTCTAAACATGATCAATATTTTTAATTGTTTTATTGAAGTTAAGTATACAAACCTGAATTCTTTAACAAAAATTTATGAATCTAATGCGTAAAATTGTATTAAAATTACCATTATGTTTTTTAACAACTTTTACCAACAATTACAACAGTTCTATGGATACAATAACTACATAATTATATGTATGAATGTTTCTATATTTAGAGAGACGAAAAGCCTGATAATTTAAAATGAATTAAAAAATCAATATGAAAATTTATTATTCGGAATCTTTTAAAATTTAATTTACTTTATTCGTGCTTGATTCCTTGAAATATAAATATTTCATGATATTCTCATGAAATATTTATTAATTTAAACTAAATTAAAAATGAAATGTATTACTTCGGGGAAAGCAAATCCATATGGCCATTTCACTACTGCTCAAATAGCTCATCAGTGGATTTTACCCAAATTTTGTATAGAAAACTAGAAATTCTTACATCAAAAGCCAAATTGATTAAATGAGAACTCCATTGAATCAATAAGACAAAAGACAATAAAAACTCAAAAATGTTTTATAGAAAACACACAGCAAACATGCAGTAACTATATATTTGTATGTGCACGTTGCTTATTAATAAAAATTGTTTTCAATTTTTATTTTTTCATTGAATCTTTCAAATACATATGAATGGTTCCCAATGGGATCCCTTATGTAGAAAAATGAAAGAGAAAATAAAAATAGTTACTGCATGTTTGCTGTGTTTTTTTTTATAAAACATTTTCGAGTTTTTATTGTCTTTTGTCTTATTGATTCAATGGAGTTCTCATTTAATCAATTTGGCTTTTGATATGACTTTCTAGTTTTCTATACAAAATTTGGGTAAAATCCACTGATGAGCTATTTGAGCAGTAGTGAAATGGCCATATAGATATGCTTTCCCCGCAGTAATACATTTCATTTTTAGTTTAGTTTAAATTAATAAATATTTCATGAGAATATCATGAAATATTTATATTTCAAGGAAACAAGCACGAATAAAGTAAATTGAAATAAAAAATATTAATTAATTTTTAAAAAATTATTTTTAAATCACCGATATTGATTATTGAGGGTCAAAGCACGTCTCGATGGCCATTTCGTTATCGCTTACTTAACTCTTCAGGAAACTTCTGACAAATATTATAAATAAACTAAAGGTTTTTGTCCAAACAATAAAGCAAAGACAAAAATCAAAGTTTAAGCAAAAACAACAATAACAAATTGTAATTCTATTTTTCTTTCTCTGCTGTATAAGGCAGAGTTTTTTCTGCTCTTTTATCCAGTTGAAAGAGGATGAAAAATAAAATATCACAAAACACTACGATAATTTATTTTATGCACGGGCACTTTGCAAATATTAAATTATTAAAAAAACGCGATTTTTTCATAATTATATTAATTAATTTTTAAAAAATTCTTTTTTTTTCGTGCTATTTTCCCGATTTATTATTTAAATCACCGATATTGATTATTGAGGGTCAAAGCACGTCTCGATGGCCATTTCGTTATCGCTTACTTAACTCTTCAGGAAACTTCTGACAAATATTTTAAATAAACTAAAGATTTTTGTCCAAACAATAAAGCAAAGACAAAAGTCAAAGTTTAAGCAAAAACAACAATAACCAATTGTAATTCTATTTTTCTTTCTCTGCTGTATAAGGCAGAGTTTTTTTCTGCTCTTTTATATAGTTGAAAGAGGATGAAAAATAAAATATCACAAAACACTACGATAATTTATTTTATGCACGGGCACTTTGCGAATATTAAATTATTTAAAAAAATTATTTTTTTTTCGTGCTATTTTCCCGATTTATTATTTAAATCACCGATATTGATTATTGATGGCCATTTCGTTATCGCTTACTTAACTCTTCAGGAAACTTCTGACAAATATTTTAAATAAACTAAAGATTTTTGTCAAAACAATAAAGCAAAGACAAAGATCAAAGTTTAAGCAAAAACAACAATAACCAATTGTAATTCTATTTTTCTTACTCTGCTGGAGAAAAATAATTGTTTTTATGAAAAATAAAATTATAATAGCAAAACCTTAAAAAGATCTATGCATAAAAAATAAACCTTAACCCTTTCGTTGATGGATATGCATACGAAAACTTCAATAATTTATTAAATTTAAACGAGATAGGAATAAAACTTGATGTCTGATATCTGAATTTAACTCAAAAGCCAGCTAGCAAATCTTATTACTTACTCGAAAACAAAAATATTTTCTTAAGTGCCTTATGTTAAAACGTACATATTTTACCAGATTTTTGTAATAAAAATTTCACTTTTTAATTTCAAATAAATTTTACTCACTATTTATTTAAGCTATAAATTTTAGAAATTTTGAAAATAACATAACGATAATATCCTTCTAAGTACATAAAAAATAAAAATTGCGTTATATAATAGGTACATATATAAAAGAGACAATATTATTACTAAATGTATTTCTAGAAGAGTAAACGTTTTCCCTAATTTATTTTTGAATTTAAATTTTTCGGAACTTCTATTTTTATGTACATATGCATGTACAGACGCATGTAATAAACCTTTTTTACATATTGATTTTACTCTTTACTAGTTTTTATCAAAAAGGAGTTAATTTTTTTTAATAAACATAACTCAACGCGCGATTAGATAAAAATTTATTAGTTTTTCATTTGTTTTTATAAAATAAAATTATCATTAATATTATAAATATTGCTAATTCTACATTTAAAATCATATAAACTAATTACTAAAGCTAAACAATAATAATTACAATTCGGGTTATTCAGGGTTGTTATGGAATCTGATTGCTGTCAGAATCAGAATTAAAATCGACAATAAAATGCATTTGGTGTTACAGAAATCGATTTTATGTTCGAATCAGAATTGTGTCAGAATTAAGTGTTACAGAATCCAATGCTATCGTTTTTGTTGTCAGAAATAATCCGATCTGCTAGTAGCCGCCAGAATTACATTTTTGTTTTGTGTTTTTTCTTGCTTTAAGCTGTTAAAAATTGGCGCACATAAATAAGTGAATATAAAAAAATTTTTTTAATATATTAATATAGTTTTTTATTTGACCTTTTAATTAATTATATTTTATTTGTTTTTTTATGTTTATTTTTGCTTTGAGCTGTTACAGATTCGTGCACAATGTAAGTAAAATCAAATACATTAATATACAAATGTAGCTTTGAAAACAAAATAAGAAAGTACATAAAATAAATAAAATTTTACACCAAATAGGGGGAAACATAAAAAACCAAACACAAAATAGACTTTTTATGGAATTTATGAAGAATTATCCAGATATCGCAAAAGGATTTACAAAACGTGATAAAGTCGTGGTGGATTCTCTTTGGCAGGAATTAGCAGAGTCTTTAAATGGTTTTACTATTTTTATGTGTGTTCCATCGATGCAACCCACGATGGAAGGGATCTTATATTTATTAAAAAGTAGTTTCTGTGTCTACGTTTTTCCTCGTCGTCCATTTTAAGTTTTACCCACTGCGGGCATTTGTAGAACATTGAGAACACGCGTTAATACAATTGACACAGTACATCTTGCAAGGCTTATAATGCGATCATTTCCAACTGACCTTTAGTAAGATCTTTCTGATAAAAATTTTAACGTTGCAGCCAGTTGAATCGTACAAGAAATACTAGATTAAGGCAAGTGTATCTTAACAACATCTAACAGCATTTGAAAAGCCGCCTTGTTCAATCGGTGTTGTGAAATAAATCTGTAGTTGTCATCAAAGCAAAGTATAAATACAACTTTCTTGGCAAAAACTTATATACTTACACTGGCTGTGGGAGTTCCAACGGGTTGCTATGATCCCTCAATATTTTTCGTTTCACCCTCTCCAAATTTTCTTCCTCCAATAACAAATATGATACGACAGCCTGAACCATTTTATTTTTAAAATCTTTTTATCACAATTTATGTTTATTTTATTGTTAAAATGTCTCACTTTTTAATAAACTATTCAATTTGAGATAAAAATGCCGGCAAGAATGTAAACAAGGCAAAACAGCTGATTCGAACATGGGTTTTGTTTATTATCGAATCAAGACAAAACCAAGACGATTTCATAACACCAATTGCAATCAGAATCGATTTTTAATTCTGATAAATGACAATTCTGTCTTGGTTTCCATAACAACCCTGATTACTACGAAGTTGAAATACTGCTTATTAGTTCTCGCCTCTATCATAAGCAGCACACAAGTATCAAAGATATCAGTTTCATAAACAGATATATCCAAATACTCATGGTACAACAGATATTTGAGAGTAAAAAACTGATAATGTTCTCACTCTATGCAAAACCATAAACAACTGTATGTTTATATACATACTGTGAGTACGCGAAAGCATTCAATATCAACTACACTCATGCGTTCTTTTGTATCTGTTGTAACTGGTATGTACATGATATATCTGTTTTTGCCATACTGTTGGATATACTAGAGCACGTCTCTAGTTGGAAGACTAGGCAAATCATTGGACAACTGAAGCGATAGATTTAAAAGACAAATACTTAAAGATGTTAACGATGCAATTGGTTGTACAAATATAAAAGAATCTTTCCTATATCAATTATGATCATAGAACCAATTAGCAAAAGTGGATATCATTGAAAAACTTATTAAAGCTAGTCCAGTGAGAACAAAACGAGTTCCTTAACGTATACCAACTCCGAGCGATACAAAACAGTACACAAAAGAGGAAGTCTTATTTCTGGATTTGAAATTAACAAAGGGCTGAAATATCTATCCAGCATATCACATAACCGCTGCTAAAATATACTGATTGCCATCAAAGGACACTATTACAATCACATCAATTTCGGCGGAGGTACAACCACCATCTCTTCTTGATAACACAGCCGAACGCTTGCTACAATCAATACCAGGAAATGCGTTAAGAAAATATTGAAACACAAAGCTAATTCTTCTTTGTAAATGGGGATTTGATGGTTATTCGGAACAAAAACAGTACAAACAAGTTGTATGTGAAAATATTTGCACACTAATATGTTCATGGTGTCATGTGTACCATTGCGATTAAAACATATTTTGGAAGATTCAGAGCCTTCGACTAGTACAACGCAAACAATGGATATTTGGAAAAATGAGACACCATCTTCTACGAAATACTGCAGGCCAATCAAATTTGAATTCAAAAAAGAAACTTGTGATGCCATTAACAACGAAATTAGTACTATCAAGGACCAAATTGCAACACTGCAGCCATTACAATTACAGGTAGATGGGTGGCAAATTAAATGAAGCTATAAATTAGTCCTTAAAATGATAGATGGAAAAGTAGGTCAAGCTTTGACTAACACGAAGAGTACAACCAGCTGTATTACATGCCAAGTAGCATCAACCCAATTAAACCAAGATCCGACAAAATCAGTAGATAATACCAATGCATATGAACTTTAATTATCACCACTACATGCAAGAATACGACTTATGGATACTAAAAATCAAATATGATTTGGATTTCGGGTCTTCAGGATCCATAAGAAACAATGAAACCATCAAAGAGTCAAGAAGTTCAAAAAAGAACATGTTCAAGATGAATATCGCTAATTTTTTTTTGATTATAGATCAGCCAATACAAGGGTCAGGCAATACAAATGATGGCAGTACCGCACGAAGATTGGAGTGGATTTAAACCTTATTTTAAGATTTAAAATAATCCTAGAAGTACTTACGTGCAATGAAGAAATTGACTTTAGACAATTTGGAAATTATGCTAAGGAAACTGCAAAAATATATATAACCAACTATACATGGAGAAATATGTCTGCAACAGTTCACAAATTCTTTAATCATTGAGAAGATATCATTAAATATCATTTGGAGCCACTTGGAGATCTCTCAGAGGATGCTCAGTGAAAAAAGGAACAAGGATAACAGATTTTATAGAGAGCACATTGCTAGAAAAATTTCACGAAATTGCACAAATGAAGATCTATTAAACAACGTAAGATCCGTTCATCTCCAATATTCAAAATCAATGAAAAGTGAAACTTCGGGAGTTAGGTGAAGAAGCCAACAATAAACTAAAGAACAGAAATAGCACAGAACAAAATATATAATACTTGCAATCAATATTTGAGACATTGGCTTTCATTGTTATTTAAGTACGAAAAACATAGTATTGTTACATATGCTATTAAAATCTATTGCAGTTTTTATTTTTAAAATATTTTTTAAATTTAATTTTTTATATTTTTTCAAGTTATCAAATTTGACTGCAAAAAATAATAAATTTTTCTGTAGTAACAGCAAGATCTCCAGTTAATTTTTATATTTTTATTTGATTTTAAACATTTTTTTGAGTGTAAATTTTTGTTTAATTTTTTAATATGTATATAAAAAAAATAAAACCATATTTCACTCCAAAAGAAAAAAAGGTTTAAAGTTCAACTTTGACCCAGAAGTCGTTAAAAAGTTTTCAATTAATTTTAATGTAATTAAAAACGGTATTATCGTATGATATTTTGAGTTCATTTTTTGTGCTTTATGGCATGGACTAGAGTAGACGCCAAATTATATCTATATCAAGTACATAACAAAATTCGGTTATAAGTTTAAGTTTGTGCTATTTTCACGTTATTTCCATTAAATTTTAATTTGTATTCAAATATTTCTTTTTGTGCATAATTGTTTCACATTTTCCTTTTGTTTTTAAAGAATTTTTCAAAAGGAATAGCTTTTAAATTGCACCTAACACATTTTTACGAATTCTTGCACAATTCTTGTTATTTTCAGTATTTTTAATAAGAAAGAACTTAATTTGTTATAATTTTTTTCGTAATTATATGATTTATCATCCTTGGATTGTAATCAGCTGACTTTTGACACAATGTATGATTTTACACAAAAAAAATTGCCATATGTATATGTAAAAGTATATTTTGGTACAGCGTTTGTTTATATTTTTGTATTTTATTCTCTGTTTACTTTTTTCACTTTTCCAGGGATGGTAAACAAAATTTTCCAATTACAATTTTGAAACACAAATTAAATTAATCATTCTTTCATAAGTTCTTGTTATACCCATCACCACAAAAAGTGGACGCCATAAAGTATATATATTCACACTTCTTATTGAACAAAATAGGTATAACAAATTGTGAAAAACGTAAAAATGGCATCAATTTGGAAAAAGGAAGATATCGAAAAACTAATTATACTTATGCAGGAGCATCCCTGTTTATATAACATTAAAAGTAAGGAATATTTGAACAGGACGAAAAAGGTGCTCTCCTTGAACAAAATTCTCTAAGAAATAAAAAAATATTAGTACCATTACTTCAGTGAAAGTGAAACGAAAGTGGAGAAACCTAAGAACACAATTTCATGTTCCTAGACTATGATCTCTCAACAAGCTTTCATTTTTAAAAACATTACTGTAATGATAACAGGTCAGATAAAGATTTTTAAGATATTAAATTATTCCCCAAAAAGCTAGAAAATTCTCAGCATACCAGTTTTGATGAAAAAAGTAGCAAATCAAATATATTCGCAGCAACAGATTTAGAAGAGCCGCCTAAGAAAAAATTCAAGGTATTCTATTAAAAGCACTATGCATATTAAATAACTATGTTAATAATTAATACATTCACATACATAATATACTGATTCAATAATTAAAATTTTTAGAGAATATAAATGAATTGAGAAATGACATTTTCAGTTTTTGGAAATAGTTTACTTGAAAGGAAAAAAGATAAAAAAATCGCACGGTTGGGAACTCTGTAATTCATCCAGATGAGCAAGCTGATGCTGCGAATGCTTACAAAGAAATCAGGCCGAAAGCAACCCCTTCCGTCCTGTTCTTTTTCATCCACAAAAGATATTTTATAATTGTCAATCGGCTCTGTTGTGTAAACCGAATCGTTTTAAAAAACGAGCGATTTTCAAAACCGATGAAATTACTATTTAGTGTTCTGCAAATCACTCGTTTTGATATTATTCGCTATATTAAAAATTTGCAGAAATTTTGTGATTGGGTAAAAAATTTGTTTTTAAATTAGGTTCGTTAAAATTGAACTTTTATTGTTAATTTGTGTTAACAAAAGATACTTCGTATGTGCGTTTAAAACTTTTACCAAAAAAAGTGTTTTTATTCATGCACCTAATTTTCAACAAGCTTGAGGCAAGAATATAAAGCAATTTAAGAGTGATTTTTAATTAACTTTTTTATAAGATAAAGTATATTAATATGTATTTAATTTAACTAAGGTTAACCCATTTTTTGCCACTGGTCGATTTTTCAACCACTTACTTTATTATCGTTTATCTCCAAAGATGACTGGTATTTTTTATATCGGGTTTCACAAATATAAAAAAAGGAATAATGTTTAAAATATTTGTGTTGAACTGATGTTCTGAAGGCTTAAAAAATTTTTTGGGTATAAGCGTAAAAAAGCTCTTTTTTTATACACTTTTTCAATCTAAAAATTTTAAATAAATTCGAAAAATATTTTTTTATTTTTACTTTCTTTTGAAGCTTAAATAGTATATTTTACGAATCGAAGGAAATCAATTTGTGAATTATAAGGTTTCTTGCTTTTAAATTATCACTATTCTACAGCCAAAAGTGATTCAAAAGTATAACAATGGAATGGGAGGTGGTTACCTTCATGACAATGTCGTGGCTAATTACCGCATCTGCATTGAAGGAAAGAAATGGTGGTGGCCAATATGGCCTAATGCTTTAGGTAACGCAATAGTCAATGCATGGAAGATGCACTGTATAATGGCAAAGCTCCAAAAGACAAAACCTCTTTCACAAATTGATTTTCGGTCTGAAGTTACTACACATTTGCTGATATATGATGCGGAGATCAACAACGGGGATACCGATTCATTACCAAATTATCCCAGGAATAACGAAAAGGAACATCTGATTATAAGGAGAAATTCCTGCTCTCTGTGGCAGCGGCCAGTAATGGGTTAATAATAAATACTTAAAATTTTTTATTCCAATGGTTCTTTACTTGTGTTTTCAGTCATTTTTAAAAATAAAATTGCATTCGATTTACTTTCGACTAGGTTTGTTTACTCGATTTTAAAACCAGTAAAATTGTGCGAATTCGATTTAGAGAACTCCAAGAAAATGTAAATTCGTTTTAAAACGAGAAATTTACTCAGATTCGTTTTACAGAACAGGAACGAATGTGTGATGTTTTTGACGAAGTGGTAAATGTTAACATACAACATTTACATCTTGCTAATTCAATTTTTTTTCAATACTATTTGTTTTCGATTCCAGTTTCATATATATGGAGTGCGTAATAAGTTGATTTTCTTCAAAAAGTTTTTTATATAATTTATGAAATTTAACAAGAGTGCTATATTCGGCTATGCCGATTTACATCTCTGTAAATCTAGTTTAGAGAAGTACTGCATACATATATATCATTTTACATAAAAATGACATCGGCTCTTAATGGGTTAAGTATTTAGCATTTTCTTAAATATCTCTTTAAAAGCTTTAAAATGATACCTATATTGAATTTTTAAAAATTTGAAAATTTCAGAACACCGAAAATATGGGCGAGCGCCAACTTTTTTACTTCATGTTTTTTCTTATTTTTTAATTCTCTGTCGTCACATGTATTTATTTTTTTGATTGGAGTTCCTTTATTGTTCCAAATGACATGAAAAAAGGAAATAGACCGGCCATGCTGATTTCCAATAGCACCTTTTTCGACACTATATCTGATCGATTGACATATAAACTTTTTTTGTGACACTTACTCCGACGGACATACGGACATCGCTCAGTCGACTTCGTTATGTGTCAGAAGTCAGAATATATATACTTTACGGGGTCGGAAATGGATATTGTAGAAATTACACACGGAATGACATACATAAATATATTCTTTTTCCACGTTGAAGGGTATAAAAATAAGAACAAAATTAAGTAGTACATATGGGTATTTCCACACAAATGTCAACCGTAACCTAATAATTCAAAGTCCATAAAATTATGTTATTTTAACATATTTTTATGGGAAATCTGTCAAAATTAGGTAATATAAAAAAATAATAATTATTCATAACATATTTTGAAATATTAAAACGAGAAATCGAACGAATAGGTTCCGTTTTTAACATTTCTATTGCTCGTTTTGTTTTGGTTAATGTTTCTACTAAGTGACATTGTACATTGACATTTCCTCTTTTAAATTTCTGGTTTATTTGTAAATCATTAAAGAAAAATGAAAAAACGATATAATTGCCAATTACGGTAAATTTTTTCTCTTCTTTACCGTATATTTCGATGTCGCGAGCGACATTGAAAAAAGAACATTTGTTATTAGTGTGCTGCAGGTATTTGTACAATAGGCATCAAATGTTAATAATAAATATATATTTTTATTGAAAATAAATTAAAGAAAAATTTGTGGAAAATAATCATCGCTTTTCTCTTGGTACTTATTTAAAGTTTGATTGACATCATAAGTGTGAAGTGTATAAATTCAAAAAATATATATTTTTTTAAATATCTTTATTATATAAATTTTTTTTTAAATTGTGCGCCATATTGGATCCTCTTTTATAAATTGTTAAAAACTAACATCAGATTCTCAATCACCGACCGAAAAATAAAAATATCCCGTGTAATATATTTTTTAACATCGGATTCGTAATCAAAGACTCTAAAAACGTTGTGGTACCAAGTTTTATTAAAATTTATTGAATCCATATGAAGTACACACTAAAGGTTAAAGGATTATGAAACAAAATTATAATCGTCTTATGCATGTCAAATTTGTGGCAACCCAAAAACCTTACTACAAATTGCACCTCTTTATACAAATGAATTCGTTTTACTTTTACATCTTTTTCATAGACACATAATTTTGATTTTGAGCGCGTTTTTTGCTTTTGACAATTCCAAAAAAAAATTTCTTTTCCGCTCTACGACCGTCAACACGTGCACACCACATTAAATATAAAATTTACTAAATATTTATCCATAATAATTTATGAAGAATAAGAAGTATTATTATTGTTGTTGGGCATTGCTTTATTTAAAGCAGAAAACCCAAATTGGTGACCCGACGTGATGGCAAACTAGAATTTAGAAGGTTTGCCCGACGCCTAAATTCAAGAGGCCAACGAAATCTCGGTACAACGAGTGTCGGTAAGGGTACCTCCATTTTAGGCCGAACAGCCAGAAATATGATTCGATCAAGTAGAAGCGCAGTGTGATATGGCAAATATTGTTCGAGACTTTTCTAAATTTAACACAGTGCTGGCCGCAATAGAATCAAACGTTTAAGCGCAAATAGCGGATGCCGTACTGCAACAACCCGAAACCGGAAAATACGATAACCTCAAAAAATGTATTATCGAACGTTTTAGCGACAGCGAGCAAAAAAAGACGCAAAAGCTTCTTTCGGATGTGGAGTTAGGTGACCACCGCCCGAGCCAATTGCTCAACGAGCTACGCAATCTGGCGAAGGAAAAGGTTAACAAAGAATTTCTAAAATCACTATGGCTCCAACGTCTGCCATCAAATTAAGGGCTATTTTGCAGGCCTCGGTTGCAAAGTTGATAGAGCTATCCAAACTGGCTGATAAGGTTATTGAAGTCAGTGATTACCGGAAATCATAAAAAAGCGCCATCTGAAAATAATTTCTGAAATTAGCAAACGTATTCCGGCTTGAAAAAAATTTTGAGAAGCTGTTCAACGCAAATCGTCCTCTAACCAGTTACGTCATCGAAGTCAGTAAAACACAACTGTTAGAGCAGAGATATGCTGGTATCACGAAAAATATGGCAACAAAGTGAAAAAATGCCGCACGCCATGTAAGTTCAGTATTCAACAAAAAAAACTAACGGACACGTCTGACCTGTCCACAAGCACTTCAGACGTTCAATCTAACACCATCGCCTACATATGATCTTTGACGACACGTTTTTTAATTGACACCGGTGCCGATGTGTCTGTCATACCATCACGACCATCTGACAGATGCATTTAATTGCACATGACTCTCCTATATGCAGCAAATGGCAATAATAAAAACTTCCAGCGACAGACGAATCCAAATCTCGCTTGGCCATCAGCGAATGTTCGACTGGAATTTTGTTATCGCTGACGTGACCGGCCCGATAATTGGCACCGACTTCTTAAAGAAATTTGACCTATTGATTGATGTATAACGAGAAATTTTGATAGACAGGAAAACACTATCGAGGGTAAGTGGTCTTGCTATTCATACTAATGTGAACTCTATTTTGTCTTACGATTCCCGAGATAAAGACGCTAGTCTTTTACACGAATACGAAGATTTGGCCACTTTTGACCTCAGTTAAAAGATCTCTAAGAGTAGTGTAACGCACCACATAGCAGCAACCGGTAGCCCAGTTTTTGCACGTGTAAAAAAACTAACCGGCCCCAAGCTACTAGCGGCAAAAGCGGAATTCCAGTATATGCTAACGGAGACTGGCGAACGTGTGGCGACTATCGCTCACTGAACGCCATCACCGTCCCAGACAGGTACCCGATATCCCTTATACAAGACGTCCGATCAATCTCAGACAATAAATCAATTTTTTCTGTAATCGACCTGCAACGGGCGTATCATCAGATCCCTATAGAGCCAGCCGATGTAGTTTAAACCGCTATCATAACGCCTTTCGGACTGTTTGAGTTTAAGCGAATGATTTTCAGCTTACGAAACGCCGCCCAAACGTTCCAACGTCGGATGGACGACATATTTCGAGACATCAACTGCGTCTTTATTTACATCGACGAAATCTTAATCGCCTCACAATCCGAAGAACAACATAAACATCACTTACGCACTGTATTTGACCGACTTCGCCAACACGCTCTAACCCGTAACTTGCAAAAATCGTCGTTCTAAAAAAGGAATATCGACTTTTTGGGCCATATGATAACACCCGAAGGAATCCGACCAAAAGCGGAGAGAGTGCAGGCAATCAACGACATAGTAGAAAAGGAGCTTAAGAGATTTCTTGAAATGATAAATTTCTATCGGTCGTTTATACCTAATGCTGCCGCTATTCACAATTTGTTGCAAAGTCTAATAATGGGTAATAAGAAGATTGACAACACCCAATTCCAAAGGAACGAGGAAACACTTCAGGCGTTCCAAGCTTGCAAGACTCCCTCGCCAACGCGACCCTGCTTAATCGTTTTGTGTATGATGCACCGCTAACTTTGACCGTAGATGCGGTCACAACAAGCGTACAGATCATACGATCGTAAACTGCTATGTTCCAATGTGTTCAGCATTTCCAATACCTGTTAGAAGGAAGAATCTTAACAATTTTCACCGAACACACATCGCTGACCTACTATCGATAAGTTTTTGACATTTCATAGTGCTACCATATTTTTGTGATATTTAAATGAGAACTTAAATTAGAACTGAAAAAATGAAGCTGCATTTAAATACAACTTAAATTTAAATTAAAATTAACTAAATGCGTATTTAAATACGAACTCAAAAATTGGCCCTTAAACAAAGTAATATATGACAACAAGCATCATGCTTTTACTTCAAGTATCAATATCGATTAAGTTCAACCATCATAAATATTGGTTTTTTACTCAAGTTATATACTCAACATATTTTTCTTGAAATAATCATTCCTACAATGTAAGTTAGTTTTGTTTTCATTTTCGAATTCTATGCTAAACTAGACTGAAGCAAAACTATCTTTACTTCTACCGAGGATTACTTCCTGCCGGAAGCCACTTGTTCGGGAATTGTAGAGGTTTAACCCTTTCGGGACTACTGGGATAATACGTCCCAGCAATTTTCAAACTGTATTTTTTCTTTATTTTCAACGCAATCGCCAGGGAAGTAGAACTCCCAAACGTCCAAAAACTGATAGCATCAATATTGGAGACCACTTGCCAGTACAGCAAGAGAAGCGTTGTCGCTGTGTTCGCTGTTCTTCACTTGGCATAGAAAAGCGAAGAAAGATGATATGCTCAGGTTGTAACAACGCCTTATGTTACAAGTGTTTTGGGCCATTCCACAAATAAATAGCTAATTGCATTCCTAAAATGTTAAAAATAAATGTTAGCTTTTATCTAAATCTAATAATATTTATATTTTAGTTATCTTTTTAATTTCGAATCGGTCTTCGATAACACTGATTGGGATTTTATGCCCCATGAAAATACTTGTTGGGATTATATGTTCCAGGATAAAAGGACGAATTTAAAATTTTTAAGTATGGAGAACATAATACTTTTATCATACCTTTTAGAATATGAAAAAAATTTTACCATACATAATTTGGTTTGCAAAATAAAACTCCGTCCCGAAAGGGTTAAAGTTGTAAATTACATAAATTAAATTATATATCTGCACGTAAACCTATAATCAGGTTTAGACGTATTGTCTTTTAAAATGCATAAATTAAACTTTAATTAAGATTTGCAAAGTGCTCGCGCATTGAAGCCACTGAGAAGACGAAAAAAATCGGCTACATGCAGAAAATAAAGCAAAATTATTCTTTCGCCGCACTCGAAGAGATAAGAGTGCTTAGTGATAATTTTAAGCACCTATTTTATTCCTGCATAACTTTCGACTTGCAATTTAAAGAGATATGTGCTATAAGCCCTAAGCTAAAAGCTTACTTTTGCAATTAATGTAAACTGACTTTTTTTCATTATATATTTGTTTGACGGTAAGTTATAAATTAAAAATTTTTAAAAACCATATACAAGTGTTTTTCCTATATTTTTCTAAATCTAAAACATTTAAGTTTCTTAAAAATTACAGGACTTTTGTTCCCAATTAAAATTTTGCATAGTTTGATTTTTTGTGAAATTGGCATTTTAATTTAAATGACTTACTTGTCTACACTTACATAAAGTAAACCAACAGCTGTAGTATAAAAGTTATATTAAATAAATTAGAAATGAATATTAAAAACTTTTGTTAAGAAGTGGAATCTTATTCCTATTTAGCTTCATCCTCTAATAAAGCTCCTTAAAAACACCTTTTGAAGCTTCTTTATATCATGGCTTTGTTTATTTGTAACTTTTGTACATGGGAGTTATTTATTATAAATTTTCTTCTCACATTGCCTTAATATGTAAAAGTTATTTTAATTGTAATATGTATACATAATACATGCGGGTACATAAATATAATATTAGACATCATTATTTGACCAACATTTATAGTTTACGGCCATAAGCGGTGGATATTTTATTTTTATAATAAAAACTGGAATTTTACTTCTCGCACAAGGTATAGGAAAAGTATATTATAAGACGAGATTAAAAACTTCATTTGGCACTTTCAAAAAGATGCGCCCAGAGTCTGAATAGATGGAAAAATTTTTCCTACATTTGTATATTTTTGTTCCGAATACAAATGGTTATTATTTGTTTGTTATCTATATTGTATACTGCAATTAAATGTTTAATATGAGCAACTATTATTCATCATTTATAAGTAGCATTTAATAATAATTTACACGTTTTCTTTGCAATAACTTCGAAGTAATGCCGAAGAAATTAAATAAATGAATACATTTTATGCGCAGCCGTTTGTGGGCAAATAAGTTTATTTTTTCAGTTTGATCAAGTATATTTTTAAGGCAAATATTATTTTAAGTATGATTGCACATAAAACATGTTTGCCTGTATTTTATTTGACATTATTTCATAGCTGTTTGAAGAAATAAAAATAGGCAAATAAATGTGCGTAGTGTGACCACAAAACAAATTTTGTATTGTTTTGAAAAAATTTAGGCCGAACAAGAGCAAACAAATTTTAAGCAAATGTTTGTCATATGTGACCGTACCTTAATACATACGTGTACATTAATATAATATTAGTCATCATTACTTGACACTTTTATTTATTTTATTGCATCAGTGGTTGATTTTTTTTATATATAAAAAACTAGGATTTTACTTCTCGTACAAAGTATAGGAAAAGAATAAAACCTTGATTTGCGACTTTTAAAAGGATGCGCCCAGAGTGTGCCTAGATGGGAAAAAATTTCCCACACTTGTATATTTTTGTTCCGACTACAAATGGTTTTTGTTTTTTTTGTTTTGAACTTATGTATATAGTACTCAATTAAAGAATTAACAGAAGCAACTATTTTTCATCACTTGTAATTAGCATTTAATAATATTTTCAACGTTTTTTTGCAATTACTTCGAAATAATACCGAAGAAATTGAATGGCAATGAAGACATCCCATGCCCAGCAGTGTCTTGACAAATATATTTATGCTTGTTTTTAGTGTGATCAAATATATTTTTAAGGCAAATATTATTTTTATATAAAAAACTAGGATTTTACTTCTCGTACAAAGTATAGGAAAAGAATAAAACATTGATTTGCGACTTTTAAAAGGATGCGCCCAGAGTGTGCCTAGATGGGAAAAAATTTGCTACATTTGTATATTTTTGTTCCGGCTACAAATGGTTATTGTTTGTTTGTTTTAAACTAATGTATATTGTACTGTAAATAAAAATTTAACAGGAGCAACTATTTCTTATTTATTATTTTATTTGACATTCTTTCGTATCTGTTTAAACAAATAAAATTAGGCAAATAAATGTGCGGAGTGTGACCATAAAACAAATTTTGTATTGTTTTGAAACAATTTAGGGCAAAGAAGAGCAAACAAATTTTAGGCAAATGTCTGTTGAATGTGACCATACCTTTAGTCACTGTTTATAGAATAATAATAAAAACATACTTATAAGTAGTACCAGAGCGCAATTTTATATTTAACTGGTGAAATGTCGACAGAAAACAGAGCATTTTATAATTATACCAGCCGAAATAAATTTCACTAGATTTTTTGTATTCGAAAATAATTTATGAACAACTTTTTGTTTTTAAACAATAATTAAATTTAATAATAATTCAAAAATAACTTAAAATCTTTCTATTTAAAACTTTTTAACAAATCTAGTTTACGCACGCAGACTAAAAATTTAAAAATGTAATTTTACGCAAATCATGTAGGGCATTTAATAATACTTTATAGCCCATTCAGGGTGCCACGAAATTAAATCATATTATGAGTTCGGCCGAAATGAACTTAAAAACAGGAAATTTCGCATACATTTTACCATTTCCCACATCAACTTATTTTACTTTATTTCAACGAAATTGACTTGAAATTACGATAGACAACGCAGTTTTTGTGAAAAATACTACCTTATGAGCAACCGTGAGCATATTTACCATACACATACATAGGTATACATTGATATTTACAAACATATAAGTTTGTATAATAACATTTATGGTGGATTATAAAAATTACAGACATCTTTTTTGAATTTCAGGCACTGCAGTATTAATTAATTTTTTGTTTTTTAATATTTGATAGCTTCCTATTTGGTTAATAATAAGTTTTGTTTCTATGTTGTACAAAATTTTGTATGCGAAAGAATAAAATAATATCAATAAAAATAAACAGCTGTTTCCCAAATTAACTCAATTGGCAAAAAGTCCATTATGAACACCTTAGATTTCGTTCGTAATTTCAACCTGAAATTACTTAATTTTGTGGCAGCCTGAACAAGCTATTAACCATTGCCCAAATCAACTTCTTTTACTTAATTTCAACGAAATTAACTTGAAATTACGATAGACACCGCTGTTTTTGTGTAAAATACTACCTTATGTGCAACCATGAGCATATTTACAACACACATTCATAGGTACATACATTAATACCCAGTAAGCATTTTGGCTGGAATTCAAGTGGAACTACATTTGAAATCCAGTCACAATTTCCAATTTCCAGTGTTGAATTACAGTTGAAACACAGTTGATTTCAATAGCGAATCCAGCAAAATTAACCATTGAATTAAAGTCAAACAAAACAGTACCTTTACAGTGTAATTCCAGCCTTGAATAACAGTGTGATTCAAGTTGAACCGAACCTGTTTTTACACTTGAAATCAAACATGGAATTTCAGTGGAATTCAAGTCGAACCGAACTTGTTTTTACCGTTGAATTCAAGCATGGAATTTCAGTGTTATTCAAGCAATGTTACAACAGTATATAAAAAGTGTTATAACATTATTTTAACAATAGTTTTCAAACCATTATCTGCCACATTTTTTACCCCATTTCCTCTTGTAAAAATAAAACATTTTATATCTGCTTTTGCCTTGAATACATACCTTTATATTTATTTATTCTTTATATTGCTTTATTTTCTATTCGTTATTTTTCTTTTGCTTATTTTTACTTTTATTTCTTTATTTTCACTTTTAAAACTTTGGGACTTTCGCGTTATAAAATTGTTCACCATTAATATTTTATGATTGACATTTAGAGTATATAACTGACTCGATTTGATGCCGACGTTGTTTTTCAGCAACGTTCTTTAGGTGGCAGTATTTCGTATGCAATCGCCGGAATAATGTATGTAATGTAAATATAATTCAATATAAATAAAAACAATTTTTTCACAACAGATAAAATATGCTTCAAAAAAATTTGTTGCTTTTTAACAAACTTCAAACAGACTGGAAAGAGAATGGATTTCAAATGTTATTCAAGCTTGAATTCACACTGGAAGTCCAACATGGGAATTCTCAAAAAATTTGTGCTTATTGGGTATTTACAAACATGTAAATATGTAAGTTAATGCAATATGTAAAGTTATTTCTTATTTCCATAATTTTTTGCTCTCTACTTACGATCTCTTATTCTATACTTAAGTACCTTAGCTTTTAAGTTTCAGTCGTTTGTTTGACTTGTTTGATTAAGCAATCCCCATCAAAGAGGACTGGGAGAAATTTTAATAAATAAGTATATTTGAAAATAATCGTTCCACTAAATTTATTAAATGTCGATTATAGTTAATAAAAGAAATTATCGAACAAAATTTGCAAATAATATATGAAACTGAACTTAAAAGCGTTTTATTACCGCAAAGGTAAAAATTATTTGGCGCCCAACGTGTGGCATGAGGTTAAGAAAGCTCTTAAACTGTGACTTGAATTAAGATGATTTATTAAAATTAAAAATTAATTAAAAATAATATTTAAAATATTTGATTTAATAACATTTAAAACAATGTGACAAAACAACGTGTTAAAAAATTTATATGGAAGAAATTATCATATCTCTAAAAAAGAACAGAAATTTTGTTGAAGTCAGTCTACCAGACACATTATATCCGCTATTAAAACTAAGTTGTGTAAACATCATTACTGATTGAAATTGAACTGAAAACTTTTAATTATTAAACACTTTAAAAGATTTAAAATTTAATTCAAAGAGTTACAGCACATGTATTTAAATGCTAATTATTAAACGTTAAGAAAGTGTAGCATAAATCTTATTTATTTATTATGATTGATTTCTAATACAACAAAACATATATCTTACAAATTAAAGTATTAGAATCAGATTAGTCAAATTTAATTTAGACAGAGATAAATCTTGATAATGTTGCTTAGAATAATTAAATTAAAATAAAATAATCATTAAGTAATTTTCTAAATTTTATTGCGTAATTGGTGCGTTGAATACAATTAGGAAGTTGATTCCAGAGACGTATGCTCAGGATGAAAAATTGGCATTCGGACGCATGGTTCTTATTCAGTCGAAAAATAGAAAAATCAAAAAATGTTACACAATAAATTTAAAAATAACAACACTAAGGTGACTTATTAAATTTTACTCACATTAATATTCAGAAAAACAACAAAAGTAAAGACAAATTATAAGCATTGATTTAAACAAAATGCTGTGATGTTCTAGAAGTTAAAAAAATAAAAAAACGTTATCGAAATACGTTATCCTCAAAAACTAAAAATTAAGAGAAATTGAAAAAAAGCAAAACTAAAAAATTGGAGACTTGAAACACACGCATTTTTGGAATCTGTGAGAAGCCGTACTTATTAAGAGTACGACTAATGCTTATAACCTGCAGCCTGTAAATGGGAAGTAATTTAAGTATTGACTAAAAATTTGTTATAAAGAATATTGAATTTGTAAACGGCAAATTTTATCGACAGAATTATTAACTTATGAATATAATTTTAATTTAAAAACTTGTTTAATTTTGATAACAGTAAAATATTATTATCTTTAAATTTATTATATAATTATTATTTATAAATTGTAACCACTTTTTCATTAATAGCGCTAAACATAAAAAGAAAAACAATCTGTATTTAGAAAAAGCTTATTGTCATTATACCTGATTTAAGTTTATAATTAAAATTGCTAAAAGTAATTAAAAGAGCGCGTTAAGTAAAAAAATTTATAGCCTTATGAACATTGACGATTTAATATCGGACATACAGAACCGTAGAATTACCTCGGAAAGTAATTCTTCGAATCATAGAAACATGGATGCCAATACAGTACAAGCCCTGCTAAACACTGCATTAACTCAAGCAACTGAACAAGCGCGTCAAAGTTTTTAGAATACAATAGATGATTTAACTAAACGATTATCTAATTTAGAAAATCCTGTACAAATTGAGGAATATAAGCTCATAGCTGTTAGTTTAGGTGTAAGGTGCAATGAGTCTCTGGATATAGTGAAATCTATTCCAGAATTCAGTGGAGATCCCAGCAAATATATGTCCTGGCGTCAAGCAGCAATTACTGCCTACAAGTTATATGAAACTTATGAAGGCAGCTCCACATATTACCAGGCTGTAGGAATTATAAGAAATAAAGTCATAGGAGCTGCTGACACTGTACTTAGCTCGTACAACACAGTATTGAATTTCAAAGCAATTTTATCTAGGTTAGTTTTTTGATTTGGGGATAAGAGATCTTTATTTACGCTTGAACAAGAATTGTCCACATTTAAGCAAGGGTCTCAATCAATTATTAAATTTTATGATTAAATTGAAAAAACTAGCACTGCTTTTAAACAAAGTAATTATGACCAATGAGGGAAATTCGGCATTAATTGAAGCGCTTGGTCAGAAATACAGGGAAAATGCCTTACGCGTACTTATTTCTGATCTGCGACGTCCAATGTCGGATGTATTGTTTTCGTGTAGCCCTCTAGACATGCCTTCTGCTCTCGCCCTCGCGCAGGAACTTGAGACCAACCACTCTAGATATAATTTTGCAACAACCTTTTGGAATAATTCGACCAAAGGACTTACATATGACTCACAATATTACCATCCAGTTTGGCAATCGCATTTTCAAAATAAACCAGCACAACAAAAATTTTTTTCTAGGAATCCGCAAAAAAATTCATATGAATCACCACATAATCATTTTAATAGAAATAGCAATAGATTTACCAACCATTTTTCCAATCCCCGTCAACATTCTACATTTAATAAAAACAGTAATAGGATGCAAATCTATGAGGTAAGCCAAGGTAAAAATGTTGAGCCCATGGATGTTGATAATAGCAACCATTTTAGACAGTATCATCAAAAACGACCAGCGGTTAGTTTGCAACAAAATGTTTCGAATTTTCAAAGAGTTAATTATTTGAATCAACATAATCCTACAGAAGACTACTTAGAGCGTAAAAATAACAGGCCATGCAGCTCTAATTTCAATTATGTGCAACCTGAATCCCACAAACTCAACCTTATGAATACAATATTCAAGATGACATCAATTTTTTAGAACCAGGTCCCTTCTACCATATATAGAAAGATCGCTCGGTGGGAGGGCATTAAAAATATTATTCGAAACCGGTACTTCAAAAAATTATATTAAAAATCTTGAGCATTTAAAATCCGTCAAACTACTTGAGAAACCCTTTTTAGTAAAATCTGTCAATGGCAATTCAAAAATATTTTCAAAACGTCTAGTACATTTACTGGGTTCAGCAGGTCATTTTTATGTTTTACCGAACTTGACTACTTTTGATAGAATGGTGGGCTTTGATTTCTTAAATCATACAAGAGTGCAAATTGACTGTAATGCAGGAATACTAAAATATGAAGATGGAGAAGAAAAATTATCGTTTCTTTACTGTAATGCAGTCAATAATCAGTCCTGAGTCAATTGATCAGTCCTGAATCTTGTGATGCTCCGACTTATTTATTTGGAAAACTCGAGAATATCTTGAAAGCTAACAAAAGAGTTTTTGCTGATCCAATAGAATCCCTTCCTTTTGTCACCAACGTTGTAGCCACTATAAGAACCGAAAACCAAGAGCCAGTGTATTCAAAGTCATATCCGTACCCATTAGCCTTGCATGATTTTGTAAATAAAGAAATAGAAGATTTGTTAAGAAATGGAATAATAAGACCTTCTCGCTCTCCATATAACAATCCTATATGGATAGTTGATAAGAAGGGTTTCGATGAGTTGGGAAAGCCAAAGAAAAGACTTGTAATTGACTTTAAAAATTAAACTCAAAAACTCAAGCGATCGCTACCCAATACCCGATACATCGACCATTTTATCAAATTTAGGGAAATCTACTTACTTAACTACTCTGGACTTAAAATCTGGATTTCACCAAATAAGCTTAGCAGAAAATGTCAGGGAGAAAACAACTTTTAGCGCTAGTAATGGGAAATTCGAATTTTGTCGACTTTCATTTAGATTGAAAAATGCACCAATTATTTTTAGCGTGCGATAGATGATATTTTGTATGAAGAAATTGGAAAAAAAGTATATATAGATGATATTATCATCTTTTCATCAGCACCTGAAAAACATATCTCTGATTTTGATAGAATCCTTCAAAAACTGTATAATTCAAATATGAGAGTTTCAAGCGAAAAGTCAAAATTCTTTAAAAGTTCAGTCATGGCGAAAAAATACAGGTGAACGCACGGGCGAAAAAGCCCATCAGCTGTATACATTACAGTTGTCAAAAAAATTTGTCAAAAATAAATAATTTGTTAAATTTTTTTTAATATAATTTTTTTTTTTTTTAATTGCTAATAGAAAAAAAACAATTGAAACTCCTAGAGAAAACTACCACAACATGGAACCGTATTTGCAGTTCCTGATGTGTATAATCAAAATATGCGTAAAAAGATAGTGCAATTATTGTTTATAATTCCTTGGTTTTTTTGTGGAAGATTATGTTAGTCTTCAAATGGTCAACGTGCAAGAATGGAACGATGCATGTGATTTGGGCAACTAGTGTTACAAAAGAATTATGATCACTTTTCCTGTATTTCAATTTTTATGTAACTTAATTTTTATAATTTTCTTATTCTGATAATTACAACTACTTTTTTTCAGCAAATTTATTTTTTTATTTTGTTTGTTTTTTTACAATATTTTTTTGACAACATACATAATTTTGTAGCAACAAATTGCCTGTTGTTTTTTGTGTTGTTGGATTGTTGTAGCCGTGCGGTCACCTGTATTAATTCGCCTTGAGTTCAGTGTAGTTTTTAGGATTTATTGTTTCAAAAGATGGCATTAAGACCTGCCCTGAAAAGGTTAGTGATATTATAAATTATCAGGTCCCTGAAACACTACGCAGTCTAAGGTCGTTTTTAGGGTTGGTGGGCTATTACCGTCGTTTCGTCAAAGACTATGCGCTAATAACGAAACCACTCACAAAATATCTTCGTGTAGAAAATGGTAACGTGTCCGCAAAGCATTCTCGAAATGTAAAAGTATGTCCTGATGAAAAGGCGCTCATTGCGTTTCAAAAAATAAAAGATATATTGGCATCGGAAGATGTCTTGTTGCTTCATCCAAATTTTAATGACCCATTTGAGCTTACTACCGATGCGTCATCTAGTGCAATTGGTGCAGTATTGACACAAAATTCGAGACCAATAACGATAATTTCAAGGACTTTATCTGCAACAGAAGAACACTACTCAACGAATGAGCGAGAGTTATTGGCTATAGTGTGGTCTCTTCAAAAGCTAAGAAACTATCTATATGGTACAAAAAACGTGAATATTTATACAGACTACCAACCCCTCGCCTTTTCTCTTTCGGAAAAAAATCCTAATACGAAAATACGCAGATGGAGAGCATTTATTGAAGAATTTTCACCAAAATTTCACCATAAGCCTGGAAAAGATATCATAGTAGCAGATGCCCTATCCCGTCAATATATGCACTGCGTGGAAAGCGATTCAATGAGCGTAGATGCAACAATTGGCTCTGAAACTTTGTCTGCAAAAGAAGAAGGTGGAAGCTCTGAAACTTTAACAGCATCAGAACTGTCTACCATTGAAACAATACACAGTAAAGATTCTTCTACAAAAGTTATCAAGTCTGTAGTAAACCCAACAAATTGTTTTAAAAATCAGCTTGTTCTCATAGAGGCAACAAAGCCAGCTTTGGTTTCAGAAACCGTGTTTGTTAATCAAGTGAGACACTTAATTAACTTTAGTAAGCTAGAAGACATTATGGAGTTATTAAAAAAAGCTGTGAATCCAAATGTTGTGAATTGCATTCATTCCGATCGTCATACATTAGGACAAATACAAAACGATATTGTAAAACAATTCCCTTCTGTTAAATTCGTCTTTAGCAAGAATATGGTGGTAGATGTTTACAATCCTGATGATCAGCTTGAAATAATATTAGCGGAGCACAACAGGGCACATCGCAATATTCGTGAAAATTTGAATCAAATCCTTAGAGAATACTACTTTGCAGGCATACGGAAAAAGTTAATAGAAATTGCTGCTACTTGCAAAATCTGTAAAGAAGCGAAGTACGTAAGGCATCCTAAAAAAGCTCCAATTGGCCTAACCCCTATCCCAGAAAATTCAGGCGAAATTTTACATAAAGATATTTTTTCCACTGATAAATCGCATTTTATAACTTGTGTAGATAAGTTCATCAAATTCGCTCTGGTTTTCCCAATCGAATCTCGATCAATTGCAGATATCAAAATCCCATTATTAACAATAATGACTTTTTTCCCAAAAGCTAAAACTGTGGTGTGCGATAATGAGAAAGCATTTAACTCCGAGACAATTAAATATATTCTCGCAAACATGTTTGGCATCGATTTTTGCAGTCCCTCCGGCGCACACCACTAGTAACGGTCAAGTAAAACGTTTTCATAGCACTGTAGCCGAAATTGCAAGGTGTTTACATGCAGAAGGAAGGTATGTCAATACAAAGGAATTAATTCTAAATGCTGTTACTAAGTATAATCGAACAATACATTCGGTAACTGGATTGAAACCAGTTGATGTAATTCACTGTATTTCTGATAAGCTAAGATTATCATTAAAGAAGAAATTAATTATAGCTCAAAACAAGGACTTGACTTACCACAACAAGAACAGAGTAACGAAAACCTACTCTCCAGGCGACAAAGTTTTTGTAAGAATTAACAGGAGACTAGAAATTTAGTTAACGCTTTGTAGAAAAAACAGTTCAAAAGGACATGGGAAGTTATTTGCTGATAGACAATCAACCTGTTCATAAGGACAATTTGAGATAGGATTTTAAATTTTGTTTTTCTTTTAATAAATTAAATACCAATTATAAAAAAGTAGGTAAAACAGCTGTATTTAAGATTTGCTTAATTCTTCTTAAAAATTTAACCGTCGAGGACGACTGGTTTTAAATAGGGAGGATAGTTAATGCAATATGTAAAGTTATTTCTTATTTCCATAATTTTTTGCTCTCTACTTACGACCTCTTATTCTATACTTAAGTACCTTAGCTTTTAAGTTTCAGTCGTTTGTTTGACTTGTTTGATTAAGCAATCCCCATCAAAAAAGGAAGCGAGAAATTTTAATAAATAATTATATTTGAAAATAATCGTTCCACTTAATTTATTAAGTTTCAGGCCCTGAGTATTAATTTATTTTTTGCTATTTTATTATTGATAGCTTCCTTTTTGGTTAATAATAAGTTTTTTTCTATGTTGTACACAATTATTGTGTGAAAGAATAAAATAAAATTAATAAAAACAGCTGTTTCCCAAATTAACTCAATTGCCAAATAGCCTAGTGTAAACACTTTAGATTTCGTTTGTAATTTCAACGTAAAATTACTTAATTTCGTGGCATCCTGAACTAGCTATTAAACGTTTTCTTTCCAATTACTTCGAAAAAATACCGAAGAAATGAATGCATCCCATGCGCAGCAGTTTCTGAACAAATAAATTTATGTTGTTTTTCAGTTTGATCAAACATATTTTTAAGGCAAATATCATTTTAGATGTGACCGCACATAAAACATGTTTGCCTTTATTTTTTTTATTTGTTTGAACAAATAAAAACAGGCAAATAAATGTGCGTAGTGTTGACCACAAAACAAATTTTGTATTGTTTCTAAACAACAAACAAGAGCAAAGAAATTTTAGGCAAATGTTTGTCAAATGTGACCGTACCTTTACATACAAATATATACATATACAGCAACATACACAAAAAATCGACTGAAATAAAAGAAAAGAAGATTTGTTCTTACAAATTTTTTGTTAGAACAAACAAAGACAAATAACAGCTGTATCATCAATGTTGCCGAGTATTTAAACTAAATTATTAAGTTTCAGAAAAACTCGCTGAACAATTTAACTTTAACATATATGTGTATTTAAAAAAAAAAAAAAAAATACAGTAAGCAATTAAAAATCAAAATATAGATAATAGTGAATGAAATTTTTAGAAAAAAAGGTAAATTAAAAAAGTTTTCGGGAAATATATTTTTCGAGTTATACATCATTAAAGAATTTTATATACATAGAGTTGTTGCATTGGGGCTTATTTAATTTTCCTTTATAAATTTTTAGTTAAGTATTGGTTATAAATAGAGTCGCAGTAAATTATATAAAAATTTTTTCAAAAAGGTTTTTATATAATAAAAAATTCCACAATATGTAATTTTTTTAAATATATACCGCGCTTCGTATAATATCCCACTTTATAAACAAAATTTGGAGTATATAACTCGGAAAAAATGCGTTGCCGCTAATTTATTCAACATTTTTGTTCTTGAAATAATTATTCCTAAAACATAAGTAAATTATGTTTTCATTTTAGAATTCTACGCTAAACTAGACTGAAGCAAAACTATCTTTACTTCTACCGAGGGCAAGTAATCCTACCGGAAGTCATTTGTTCGGGAATTATAGAGGTTTAAAGTTGAAAACTAGATACTGTTATATATCTGCATATAAACCTATGATCAGATTTAAACGCATTTTGTTCTCAAATGCTTATAAATAACTTTTAAATGAAGTTGTGTATGACAACAAGCAACATGCTTTCAGTTCAAGAATCAATATTGATTAATTTATATTAAACAAGAATTAAGCACGCTTAAATTTAACCAACATAAATTAAACTTTAATTAAGATTTGCACAGTGCCCATACATTTTAACTGCCTTAAGAGACAAACAAAAAGTCGGCTATGTGCAGAACCGAACCAAAATAATTCTTCCGCCCCACTCGAAGCGTGGGAATAGATTCATTATACATATATTCGTTTGGCGGTATGTTATAATGTAAAAATTTTTCAAAATTATATATGTACAAGAGTTTTTGCTCTAATTTCCAAAATCTGAAACATCAAAGTTTGTTAAAAATTGTAGGACTTTGTGTCCCAATTAAAATTTTGCATATTTGCAGTTTGATTCTTTGTGAAGTTGGCTTTTTACCGATTTTTTATTTAAACATATTATTTGTCTACACTTATATCAAGTAAACAAATAAACAGCTGTAGTATGAAAATTATATTAAATTAATTAAAATTTTTTAGAAACTTAAACAAAAAAAAAATGTAATGAATGAAATTAAAATAAAATTTTTTGTTAAGAAGTGGAATCTAATTCCTATTTAGCTTCATTCCCTTATTGTGCTCCTTCTTTAGAACACCTTTTGTAGCTTCTTTAAAGAATATAATATGAAAAATTTTATATTGTGGCTTGGCTTTGTTTATTTGGAACTCTCATACATAGGAGTTTTTCATTACAAACTTTCTTCTCACATTGCCATTATGTGTAATAGTTATTTTATTGGAATCTGTATACATAATACATGCGGGTACATAAATATAATATTAGCCATCTTTATTTGACCAACTTTTATAGTTAACAGCCATAAGCGGTGGATAATTTATTTTTATATTAAAAACTGGAATTTTACTTCTCGTACAAGGTATAAGAAAAGTATATTATAAGACGAGATTAAAAACTTCATTTGGCACTAGGCTTGCCAGATCCAATTTGCCAAAAAGCTTGACATTGCCCAAAAAAAAAACTTGATTTTGAAAAAAAACTTGACAAATAAAAACACTCATACTATTGGTTTTTATTTAATTTTTTTTATTATTTTTTTCATAAAAATTATTAGAATAAAAACAAAAATATCGTTAAAAGTAAAAATAACAGAAACAATGTGAAAGAAACAAAAAACAATATAAGAATAAAAATTCAGTCGTTATATATTTTAGAGAAAACTTAGGCGTTATTTTAAAAAAATATAGTTACTATCTTAAGAAATATAGATAGTAAAAATATGCTCTATCTGTTGGAAAACCGAATAAGAGAACTTGTGTTTAATTTGATTTAATATTGTTCTTTATTAGTTTTACTTGTTCTCTTCACAATTAAAAGTTATACGTATGTGTGGACTGTATGATGTTGTGTGTATGACCGTCTTTTTGTTAATAAGAAAAAAGTAATATAACATGAAATTACAAGAGATGTATAAAAAAGTATGTAGTTGAAAGAATGCATTTATAAGTATTAAAGAAACGTCAGAGTTGCGTTAAGATGAATGGTTCCTCAACATCCCGGGCGGCCCTGAAACATCGTTTCAGCAAATAGGAAGGTTCACTATCTTGGTTATAGGTCTGGTTACCGTCCCACGCGAAGTCTTTAGCAGCGCAGCTCTAGTTAATCCATCATTGCCAGGAAATGTTTCAATCACGCGACCAGTGATCCAAGTACAGGGTGGAGAACAATGTTGTCCTTCAAAATATTAGGTTGCCTTCTTGTCCATTTGGGGCGTTGCTGAAGCGAGGTCAAGTATTCTCGGCTCCATCTTCGCCAAAACCCTTGATACATGCATTGTACGTGTTGCCAATAATCCAGACGCCTGGGGTTGAGTTCGATTACATTTCTGTCAGGAACGGATGTAGTTGGCCTGCCTATTAGCAAATGTGCAGGAGACAGATAACTAGCTTCGGTATCCGCAGCGTATCCAAGTGGTCTAGAGTTGATGACTGCTTCTATCTGCGCGAGAAGTGTATGCATCTGTTCAAAAGTAAGTACTGTTGAGCCAATCATACGTCGCATGTGTAGCTTAACCGAACGCACGCCAGATTCCCATATACCACCCCAGTGTGGGGCATAAGGCGGAATGAAGATCCATTTTATTCCTTCTTTGGCTAAAACTTCATGTACGGTTTTATTGTGTTCCTCGGCCTGTAGCTGTTGGTACATTTCATTCAATTTTCGTTTTGCGCCGATAAAGGTTTTGCCATTGTCGCTATGGATTATAGAACATTTACCACGACGTGCCATGAACCGGCGTAAAGCTGCCAGAAAACATTCGGTTGTTAAATCTGTTGCCAACTCAAGATGGATGGCCGATGTCACCATGCACACGAAGAGACATATGTAGCCCTTAAAAGTCTTTGAGCCTCGTCCGAGGTGATTCTTTAACATAAATGGCACTGCGTAGTCACATCCGGTGTTCTGAAATGGAAAGGCCTGTCTAACACGAACCATGGGTAAATCCGCCATTTGTTGGTGCGTAGCATGTTGCGCATGCCGAAAGCATTTCAAACATTTGTGAGTGAGTTCACGTATCAAATTCCTAGCTCCAAGAATCCAATAACGCTGCCGAACAATTACAAATAATGAGGAAACGCCAGGATGCAAGTTCTTTATGTGCTCTTCATTAAGGATAAGTCTCGTAATTTTGTGTTCCCGCGGAAGAATAATAGGGTGTTGTATTTCGGTTGAAAGTTCGGAATTAGAAATCCGTCCACCGACACGTAGAATTCCATTTTCATCAAGAAACAGAGACAGTTTAATTAATTTTGAGTTACCTTCTATCTTTCCATCTCGTTGTAAGCGTGTTTTTTCCGCCAAGAATGAATCTTGCGCCATTCGGAGACAAATATTTTTTCCCTCCTTAATTTCATCGTAAGTTAGATACTCAGCAGGAATCCTGGCCTTGTATGCAATTAAGTTGATGAAACGTTGTACGTATGCTGCGACACGTATAAGTTTATACCAATGAGAAACGTTTTTGAGCGTAGGCTCCAGAGGATGCATGCTATCACGTCCACGTAGAGCAGTTGTGATTAAATTCGTTGAGGAAATGACCTTTGCAACACCTTTCATTTCCGTTCGTACCTCCACATTGTCGAACGCGGATTCTGTGCATCCAAACGATGCAACTTGTTGCTTGGTTTTCAAAAAACGTGGACCTGTCCACCACAGATCTAGTTTTAGCAGCTGATCGACCATTAGGCCCCGAGAAGCGCAGTCGGCGGGATTATCTTTAGTACTGACGTGTTTCCAAACATTTCGAGGCAGAGTCTCTAAAATCTCTGCAGTACGGTTTCCTACAAACGTTTTTAGCTTTGTTGGCTGCATTGATAACCAGGATAATACGACTGTAGAGTCGCACCATGCGTTGACTTCAATTTGTGGATGAGGCAATGATGAAATAATCGGTTTCATTAAACGGGTAAAAAGTAGGGCTCCACACGGCTCCAACCTAGGGAGTGAGATTTGCTTTAAAGGTGCTACGCGAGTCTTTGATGCGATTAGAGTGACGGCAATATTCCCTTCTGTGTCCTCTGTTTTACAATACAAAACAGCAGCATAAGCTTTTATAGAAGCGTCACTGAATCCGTGTAGTTGGATGCTCGAGGTAGAATTTGGCACGTATCGCGGCAACTTAAGTTTTGTTAAATTTTGTAGGTCACTTCTGTAGTCGTAGTAGTGGTTCATCCCACTTTAGATTTTGCAACCACAATTCTTGGAATAATATTTTAAATTTTATAATGACAGGAGATACTAATCCGAGCGGATCGAAAACCCGAGCAACGTCCGATATGACTTTCCTTTTTGTTGCATTGGTTACGTTTTCTAAATTGATTCTATATCGAATCTTATCCTCTCTTGCACTCCAATAAATACCTAATACCTTTTTTGTATCATCGTCATGTTTGCTTAAAAAATTAACGTTAGATTCGTCAGGTGGCGCTATCTCCTCACAGTTTGACAGCCATTTACTCACTTCAAGCCCGGCTTGCGAAAGCAGATCAATAGGTTCCCTACGCTTAAATAAAAGTTCTTCTGGTGATGACGCACCCGTTAACACGTCGTCGACGTAGAAATCTTCTAGAAGGATTTTCGATGCGTTAGGATGAGTATCCTTGTAGTCTGTGGCTAACTGTTTTAATACCCTTACAGAAAGATATGGTGCTGAAGCTGTTCCGTATGTGACGGTACACAGCTGAAAGTATTTGAGTTCGTCCTGGGAATTTTCTCTCCATAAAATGCGTTGAAAATTTCTGTGATTCTGGGCCACCCAAATTTGGCGAAACATTTTTATGATATCCGCCGAAAAAACAACCTTATGTAGCCGAAACCGAAAACAGACAGCAAATAAATTTCGTTGAATTGGTGGACCAGTATATAATTTGTCATTTAAAGAATTACTTTCAGTATCTTGAAATGATCCGTCAAAGACTACCCGCAGTTTAGGACCAATGATGGGATGATGTGGCAGGTAAAACACGCGACCATCCGCCGCATCTATTTCTTCTGCTGCAAGTTCACGCATGTGTCCCAAACGATGGTATTCTCTCATAAACTCGACATAAGATTCTTTGAGTATGGGGTCTTTAGAAAGTCTACGTTCCGTAGAATGAAATCTTGTGCGTGCCCTTGATACGTATTGGAAAATGAAATATTTGGTTCCCTAAATGGAAGTTCTACAATGTATTTTCCATCTGTGTGTCTGCTATGCGTATTTAGAAAATGTTGCTCAACCAGTAAGAATTCATCATCCTGTTTTTCCTCCCGGTTCACTTCCTCAATTTCCCAAAAACGTTGAATTGACTTGTCGACGTCCCCTAGTGTAAGAAATGAAGCTGATGATGCCTGCTGTTGAACCGACGTCATTACTGCTGTTACCACCCATCCGAAAGTAGTAGAAATGGCAATTGTGTTACCCTTTTCATTTAGCAATTTCTCTTGTGTTATAGCATCCCATACATAGTCTGCTCCTAGTAAAATGTCAATAGGATTTGAACAGTAAAAGAAAGGGTCTGCAAGACGTACTGCGTCTAATCTCCTACGGTCGAAATGTGTTATTGTACTCCGTGGGAGCGCAGATGTAATACTTCCCAAAATATGAACTTTAGCATCGATGGTGTTTTGTGAATGTTTAGATTTTATGTGTAAAAAACTATGCCCATGTGTTGACTCCGCTTTTATTTATGATATTCCAGAAAGTGAAATTTTAGAATAATTGCGAGGTAAACCTAAACGTTTTATGCAAGCTTCCGTGATATTTGACAATTCCGAAGCAGTATCAAACAAAAGACGGCAGGTTATGAATTTACCATTGCAATTGCGAACATATGCTAAAGCTGTAGGAAGAATGTGAGTAAGATTCTTGCCCTGAAACGATGCAGTGCCCGGTTGAGATACCACCGTATTCAACGACACCGGCTGAGAACATTGAGGTTCTAACGTAGCTCCCTGATGAGCAGAGACTCTTGACGAAACAGCAGAATGTGCCTGAAGTCCCGGAGCACCTAAAGAATAGTGCAATAGTGTGTGATGATTCCGCTGGCAACAGCGGCACTTATGCTGAGATTTACAACTATTACCTGTGTGACCGCTATGGAGACAATTAAAACAAAGAAATTTCTTTTTGACTAACGACCTACGTTGATCGATTGATAATGACAAAAAATGTGGACATTTGTGGGTATAATGATCTGCCGAACCACAGTCACCAGAAGTTTGTGTTCTGGTTGAAACTGAAAATGCAGATGTATTTCGTTTCAATGCAGTTGATTTAGAGAAAGTACTCTTTCCGAGTTCCAGTTCTTCGCAGCTCTGATCCAAAAATGTAAGAAATTTGTTGATTGTGGGCTTAGGATCATCTCTAGACTTCTCAATCCATTTTCGCCGAGAGTCACCATCAAGCTTACCCTGCAGTATGTATATTAACCAATGATCACGTTCGTTATAGCCTATGGCCTCTAAACCTCTGACAACTTCATTTGATGCGTCGGAAATCTTACGTAAAAGAACAGCATTTTCCTCCTTCATGGAGGGAAGGTCCATAAACGTTTCAATATATGAGCTGACAGCCGTGGTCGATCAAAGCGTTCTTTGAGTCGAGTCCAAGCCGATGTATACGATAATTCAGAAACTTGCATATGCTTAATAAGATTCGCCGCATCGTCTTTCAGAAGGGACTTTAAATACTGAAATTTTTGAATATTTGAAATGTTTGCTTTTGAATCTATCGCACTAACAAATAAATCTTTAAACGCTGGCCAGTCTTTGTATTTTCCAGTAAAGGGCTCTATTCTAATTTTTGGTAAGTCCTCATTTGTGTTACGAAAAGTCGACGAAGAGTCAAGTCTTTGTAACAACGTAGAATGTTGTTCTGATAAGCGAGAAAACATTTCAACTTGTGGTGCGAAAGTTGATTCGAGAGGAATGAACGATTTTAACATTCGCTTAAGTACAGCTTGACTGAAAAGATACTTTTCTTCGTAGTCTAAAATTTCCTGCTCAGGATCAACAAAATCTTTTTCGTCTGCAAATTCATATAATTCCCCTGTAAGGTATGTTAATTCCTTCCACGCAGCTTCTAAGCGGCTAAGACGTGATTCAATTTGCTCCGCAAATATTTCTCGAGGAGGTTCTTGAGCAAACGTGTATGTGCGACTAATTGCACCCTTTTCCATTCGACGCTTCGATTGGATTGTTTTCATCGTCAACGACATGTTAATTTAAATTTAAATTAAAATTTATACTTACAGTAATAATCAGCAAAATTTATGTAATGGTGACAATTGATTACCAATAAATTATTTATTTGTCGCTTGTGGTTTTCGCCCGTAGTTATGTGTGTGTTTTGTACCGAACAAATTGTCCATTTATTAGTACCCGTTCAAATTAATGTTTGTTTTTGCCTTTATACGCAGTAGTATACAACCGAAATAAATTCGTTTATTATATGTAATTTTAGTTATAAGCGCTTAAGGCGCGTTCACCCATTGTTTCGGAACAAAATTTTTGTTGTGAGAGAATTTTAGTTTTGTGAGAGTTTGTTCTGAAACGATTCACCCACTTCAAACAATTTTTCTGGAAAAACAAAGCTACCATATGAAACATATGTGTAAGCGAGATGTGTTACTTTACAAGCAGGCAGCACTGTGATAGAAAATTAAAATCACTGAATGCCGTTTTGTTATAAATAAATTCTAAATTAAAAAAAATTTCATAATTAAATCAAAAAATGAGCTAAAAAAAAATTGAGGTAAAAAGTCATACAAGCATTCTCTACCCGGCTTTTTCATTTCTGAAATAAGCTTCAAGGCAAGGGATTCATTCGTTGAGATCCATGACACAATTTTTTAAACTTATTTTCTTTTATTTTGTGTTTTATTATAAATATACCAGGCAAATTAATGCAGGTAATCTTAAGAACAAAACAAATTTTAAAAATAATTATTGAATATCAATGCAAACAAAGAACGAAAAAGTATGTAAAATATATTTTTTGCTTGAATGATTTTTATCACATTAATTAATGAAGTGGCAGCTCAGTTAAATTTTCTTTGAAAAAAAAGTAGTTGGCAGCACAGTTTCTTTGTTTCGGAACAAAAATTAAAATTAAACCAATTCAAGCTGAAATTGTTCCGAAGTGAGTTTACTCTCTTTCTCTCTCTCTCTCAAAAAATAAAACATCAAACTACATATAAAAAAAAAATGTTTCGGAACAAAATTTTTGCCGGTGAACCAGCCTTTATGCACTTCAAATTACTTTTGCATATTCTATAACACTTTCTATTATATACTTATGTAAATAACATTTGCATTTAACACTGTGTTCTAATGTACAAAGCTTTTAATAATGTAAAGTTGACATTTACACATGCGCGGCCAATTCAATTTAGTTTCTTTATTAACATTAACAGAATACGCAGCTTTCATAATAACTTTCATATGTTATAAACAAACATGATAATTAAGTTGTCTTGTGCGTCTTTGTCGTTAAGCACAACCAAATATTTTTGTTTCTTTTTTGTTACTTTTTCACTATTAATTTTTTGCATCAAAGCGTTTGTTTTTGCATTACAATATAACTGATACACGATTTGTTTTGTTGCTTTAAATTCCTAACTGTTTTTCCAAATTAGTTTTTTGCTATACAAAATTTCGCAAATTATTGTATTTTTTGTTTATTTTGTTTAACAATAGTACATATTTTTCCCGTAACGAAATTAGCTTTATATTAAATGTTTAAGAAACAGTTTAACAAACCCGCATTGACACTATTTGTTACCGGCAGAATTTATTTACGCATGTACATGTACTTTTTTATGTATGTAAATCATGCCCAAAGGAGCTACAAATCGTCCAGAGGAGCTTCTGATTTACCCAATTCACTTGCACTTTCACTACACACCCGATTGTCACTTGTTCAAGATTTGGCGAGAAGGTCCAATTCTTTTATGTTGGACAACCGAATAAGAGAACTTGTGTTTAATTTGATTTAATATTGTTCTTTATTAGTTTTACTTGTTCTCTTCACAATTAAAAGTTATACGTATGTGTGGACTGTATGATGTTGTGTGTATGACCGTCTTTTTGTTAATAAGAAAAAAGTAATATAACATGAAATTACAAGAGATGTATAAAAAATATGTAGTTGAAAGAATGCATTTATAAGTATTAAAGAAACGTCAGAGTTGCGTTAAGATGAATGGTTCCTCAACACTATCGATGCATTTTTTAGAAATATAAACTTACTTTTTTAAGTATTATTACATATGTAGCTAGAATAAAATTGAGAAAAAAAATTAACTTACAAAAAACATTAACAAATCACTTTTTCACTTGACACTTGACGCGCATTAAAAAACTTGACAATCAGGCCAAATCAGGCCCGTCTGGCAACCCTATTTGGCACTTTCAAAAAGATGCGCCCAGAGTCTGAATAGATGGAAAAATTTTTCCTACATTTGTGTATTTTTGTTCCGACTACAAATGGTTATTATTTGTTTGTTATGTATATTGTATACTGCAATTCAATGTTTAATAGGAGCAACTATTTTTCATCATTTATAAGTAGCATTTAATAATAATTGACACGTTTTCTTTGTAATAACTTCAAAATAATGCCGAAGAAATTGAATAAATGAAGACATTCCATGCGCAGCAGTTTGTGGGCAAATAAGTTTATGGGTTTTTCAGTTTGATCAAGTATATTTTTAAGACAAATATTATTTTAAGTATGACCGCACATAAAACATGTTTGTCTGTATTTTATTTGACATTATTTCATATCTGTTTGAGGAAATAAAACTAGGTAAATAAATGTGCGTAGTGTGACCACAAAACAAATCTTGTATTGTTTTGAAAAAATTTAGGCCAAACAAGAGCAAACAAATTTTAAGCAAATGTTTGTCATATGTGACCGTACTCTAAAGGTACGGTCACATTAGTCAAACATTTGACTGAAATCGGCAAATATTTATTTGCCGTAGTCTGACCACAAAATATTTATTAGAAGCAAATAACATCACAGCTGATTTTGGGCAAATAAAATTATTTGCCAGTAAACAAAAATGCTTCTAATGTGAACATAGTGTGACCACTCGACGGCAAATATTTGACTCATTTTTAGGCAAATAAATATTTGTTCTTACAAAGTTTTTGTAAGAACAAACAGAGACAAATAAAAGCTGTATCAACAATGTTGCCCAGTATTTAAACTAAATTATTAAGTTTCGGAAAAACTCGCTGATTAAACTTATATGTGTATTAAATAAAAGCAAAATACTGTAAGCAATTAATAATAAAATTATAGATAAAAAATAATAAAGTGCAATTTTTGGAAGAAATAGTAAATTAAAAAAGTTGTCGGGCCACATATTTTTCGAGTTATATATCATCAAAGTATTTTATATATAATTTGGTATATTTCGACATTTTCGCCTCAGAATGGTGCAAAGTTTCATAATTGTATGTAAAAAAGATGTGGCATTAGGGATTATTAAATCTTCTTTTATAAATTTTTAGTTAAGTATTGGTTGAAAATAAAGTCGCAAGGAATTACATAACTTGAAAATTTGCGTTGCCGCTAAATTAAAGTTATGTTAAAGTTTAAAGTTTTAAATTACATACTGCTATATATCTGCATATAAACCTATGATAAGGTTTTAAAATGCTTATAGATAAATGAAGTTATATATGACAACAAGCAACATGCTTTCACTTTAAGAATCAATATTAATTAATTTATGTTAAGCAAGAAACACAGTGCCCACGCATTTTAACTGCTTAAAGAGACGAAAAAAGTCGGCTTTGTGCAGAACAAAACCAAAATAATTCTTCCGCCCCACTCGAAGCATAGGAATAGAGCTAAGAGTCATTAGTGAATATCCATTTTAAGCACTCAAACTGTTCTTTTGATTTGCAATCAAAAGATATATGTTCTATAAGTACTAAGCTGGAAGATTATTTTTGCAATTATTGTAAACAGATTTTTTTTAATATAAATATATTCGTTTGACGGTATGTTATAATGTAACAATTTTTAAAAACTATATGTACAAGAGTTTTTCCCCTGTTTCCCGAAATCTGAAACATTAAAATTTCTTAAAAATTGTAGAACTTTGTATCCTAATAAACATTTTGCATATTTGTAGTTTGATTCTTTGTGAAATAGGCTTTTTAATTTAAGCGACTTTTTATTTCAACATATTATTTGTCTACACTTATATCAAGTAAACAAATAAACAGCTGTAGTTTGAAAAATATATTAAATAATTAAAAGTTTTTAGAAATTTTAATCAAAAAAATGTAATGAATGAATATTAAAATTTAATGTTAAGAAGTGGACTCTAATTCCTATTTAGCTTCATCCTCTTATTGTGCTCTTTCTTTAGAACACCTTTTGGAGCTTCTTTATAGCATAGAATATGAAAAATTTGATATTGTTGCTTGGCTTTGTTTATTTGGAACTTTCATACATGGGAGTTATTCATTATAAACTTTCTTCTCACATTGCCATTATGTGTAATAGTTATTTTAATGGAATCTCTATAAATAATACATGCGGGTGCATAAATATAATATTAGCCACCATTATTTGACCAACTTTTATAGTTTATGGCCATCAGCGGTGGATATTTTATTTTTATATTAAGAACTGGGACTTAATTTCTCGTACAAGGTATAGGAAAAGTATATAATAGGAAGAGAGTAAACACTTCATTTGAAACTTTTAAAAAAATGTGCCTAGAGTGCCTAGATGGAAAAAAATGTTCTACAGTTGTACATTTTTGTTCCGACTACAAATGGTTATTGTTTGTTTGTTTTGAACTTATTTATATTGTACTGCAATTAAATATTTAAGAGTAGCAACTATTTTTCATCATTTGTGATTAGCATTTAATAATATTTTACACGTTTTCTTTGCAATAACTTTGAAATAATGCCGAAGAAATTAAATGGCAGTGAAGACATCCCATGCGCAGCAGTTTGTGAGCTAATAAATTTATGTTTTTTTTTTGGAGCTTCTTTATAGCATAGAATATGAAAAATTTGATATTGTTGCTTGGCTTTGTTTATTTGGAACTTTCATACATGGGAGTTATTCATTATAAACTTTCTTCTCACATTGCCATTATGTGTAATAGTTATTTTAATGGAATCTCTATAAATAATACATGCGGGTGCATAAATATAATATTAGCCACCATTATTTGACCAACTTTTATAGTTTATGGCCATCAGCGGTGGATATTTTATTTTTATATTAAGAACTGGGACTTAATTTCTCGTACAAGGTATAGGAAAAGTATATAATAGGAAGAGAGTAAACACTTCATTTGAAACTTTTAAAAAAATGTGCCTAGAGTGCCTAGATGGAAAAAAATGTTCTACAGTTGTACATTTTTGTTCCGACTACAAATGGTTATTGTTTGTTTGTTTTGAACTTATTTATATTGTACTGCAATTAAATATTTAAGAGTAGCAACTATTTTTCATCATTTGTGATTAGCATTTAATAATATTTTACACGTTTTCTTTGCAATAACTTTGAAATAATGCCGAAGAAATTAAATGGCAGTGAAGACATCCCATGCGCAGCAGTTTGTGAGCTAATAAATTTATGTTTTTTTTCGGTTTGATCGAATATAATTTTAAGGCAAATATTATTTTAAATGTGACCGCACATAAAACATGTTTGCCTGCATTTTATTTGACATTACTTCATAGCTGTTTCAACAAATAAAAGTAGGCAAATAAATGTGCGTAGTGTGACCACAAAACAAATTTTGTATTGTTTTGAAAAAATTTGGGCCAAACAATAGCAAACAAATTTTAGGCAAATGTTTGTCATATGTGACCGTACCTTAATACATGCGTGTACATAAATACAATATTAGTCACCATTACTTGACACACTTTTATTTATATTAATTTTTTCCTTTTATATAAAAAACTAGGGTTTTTCTTCTCGTACAAAGTATAGGAAAAGAATAAAACCTTGATTTACGACTTTTAAAAGGATGCGCCCAGAGTGTGCCTAAATGGGAAAAAAATTTCCTACATTTGTATATCTTTGTTCCAACTACAAATGGTTATTGTTTTTTTGTTTTGAACTTATGTATATTGTACTTGAATACATTTGTTCGTTGTATTTAATTGGGTTGTGAGATGACCAGCTTGCTAAACGTTGTGAGATTTAGATGCTTGGATGATTTTCTTCCTTCTTCAGTAAAATAACCAAACTTAGTATTTTCTTTCAGCAATTCACAAATGGTAAGTATGTATTTATTGTAATGTTCAATATAGTAGTTTAGGTAAGTATGTAGTTATAAGTAATATTAAATATAGTAGTTCTGGTATGTAGGTATAAGTAAAATTAAATATAGTACATAGTTTAGGTAAGTATTTAATTTAAAAATTTTTTATAATATTTCCGCGTAGAAAAGTGGTTAAACTGATGGTTGAAAGGTAAGTATTTAATTTAAAATTTGTTTATAATAATTCCGCGTAGAAAAGTGGTTCAACTGATGGTTGAAAGGTAAGTGACTGTATTTCATTATATTTTGCTTAAAAAAGACTTCATTTTGGATTTCTTAAAGCGAACAGTTCGCTGTACAAAATTTCTATGTTAATTTTTTACACTTAAAGAAATTAACAACATGTTAGTAGCTTATATTAATCTTTAATTAATATAAAAATTATAAAATACTTAAAGTTCATAATTTAAGTGTTCAATAGATTGAACAGTACTCAATTAAAGATTTAACAGAAGCAACTATTTTTCATCACTTGTAATTAGCATTTAATAATATTTTCAACGTTTTTTTGCAATTACTTCGAAATAATTCCGAAGAAATTGAATGGCAATGAAGACATCCCATGCGCAGCAGTGTCTTGACAAATATATTTATGCTTGTTTTCAGTGTGATCAAACATATTTTTAAGGCAAATATTATTTTTATATAAAAAACTAGTATTTTAATTCTCGTACAAAGTATAGGAAAATAATAAAACCTTGATTTGCGACTTTTAAAAGGATGCGCGCAGAGTGTGCCTAGATGGGAAAAAATTTGCTACATTTGTATATTTTTGTTCCGGCTACAATTGGTAATTGTTTGTTTGTTTTAAACTTATGTACAGTAGCTCCAAGCGAAACTCGTACACTTTAGACTAATTTTTAAACTATCTTTTAACATTAAGTAAGAAGCTCTTAACAAATAAAACTGTATTTATTTTATTAGTTCATTTTATAACAAATTTAACAAAACATAAAAACTTAATTAATTTACTTTATTCGTGCTTGATTCCTTCAAATATAAATATTTCATGATATTCTCATGAAATATTTATTATTTTAAACTAAACTACAAAATGAAATGTATTACTGCGGGGAAAGCATACATTTCATTTTGTAGTTTGGTTTAAAATAATAAATATTTCATGAGAATATCATGAAATATTTATATTTGAAGGAATCAAGCACGAATAAAGTAAATTAATTAAATTTTAAAAGATTCCGAATAATAAATTTTCACTTTGAAAACATAAAAACTTTAAATTATTATTCAATAAAAATTTTTTTTAATAAAAACATAAAGTAATAGTAATTTCTGTGACAAAGCCAAACTCGTACACCACACTTCAATCAAATATTATTTTGTTGGTTTTAAATATTATTATTTGGTGTGCATGCCTTTATTTTTTATCACCATTTTTAATCTATTTGGCATACTGCGCACAAGGTTTTCGCAAAAACTCGGTTCAATTTTGCCCCATTCGTCCTGAAGAACTCTTTTCAAGCCATCCTTAGAACTTATTGTTTGACTACGAGTTTTACGATCGAGATAGCTCCACAAATTTTTGACTGGGTTTATGTCTGAACCAAACAAGTTGAATTTACTTTCATCTGTGAATAATACGTGCTTCCAAAATGAAAAATCCATTGTTTCATGTTCCTTGGCAAATCGTAACCTTCTCTTTGATTTCTCTTATTAAGCAGAAGTTTAACTCTTGTCCTTCTACTATTGAAATTAGTCCTTTTTAATATGTTTCTTATGGTCTGTGGGCAACATGTTTTTCCTAAGTCTTTATACACAACTTCTACGAGTTTCGGAGCACTTAAAAATGGGTTCCTTTTTATTTGACGTAAAATATATTGCTCGTCTTTAGCAGAGAAAATTTTGTTATATACACTTTTCTTCTTGTTCGCAATCCTCTCTTCCATTTTACACCTTTTTATAATATATTGCACTGTTGATAGGCTTCTATCAACTATCTCAGATATTTATCGCAGCGATTTATTATTATTATGATGTTGAATTATTAATTTTCTTACTGCGACAGAAGTTTGTCCTCTCTGTCTACCCATTTTGTTCTATTTTGTAACTCTTTCAAACAAAAAATCAAATAAATGACAATAAAAAAGGTAATAATGGGAAAACTCCCTAATTTTTTAAATTATTTTTACGAAATATCCCGAAGTTAGATGCAAATTAAAAGAATGTTGCCAAATTAAATAAGACTGTACGAGTTTGGCTTTGGCGTCGAAAGTTGGCACTTTTTAAAATATTTATCTGTATTTTAAAACTAAAATTTATATTCAAAATTTCGTTTCTGATATTTAATTAAGTACATAGTTTTGTACTAAAATTAAGTAAATTTATTTTATTAGAAATTTGTTTTCATAGGTGTACGAGTTTCGCTTGTAGCTACTGTATATTGTACTACAAATAAAAAAATAACAGGAGCAACTATTCCTCATTTATTATTTTATCTGACATTATTTCGTAGCTTTTTGAACAAATAAAATTAGGCAAATAAATGTGCGGAGTGTGACCATAAAACAAATTTTGTATTGTTTTGAAACAATTTAGGGCAAAGAAGAGCAAAAAAATTTTAGGCAAATGTCTGTTGAATGTGACCATACCTTAAGTCACTGTTTATAGAATAATAAGAATATTTTCAACATATAAGTAGTACCAGATAGCAATTATATATTTACTGGTGAAATGTCGACAGAAAACAGAGCATTTTATAACTATACCAGCCGAAATAATTTTCACTAGATTTTTTGTATTCAAAAATAATTTATGAACAACTTTTTATTTTTATACAATAATTAAATTAAATAATAATTCAAAAATAACTTATACGTTTTCTATTTAAAACTTTTTAACAAATCTAGTTTACGTACGCAGACTAAAAATTAAAAAAAAAGTTGCCTACGGGGTGCAAAATTTAATTTTAAGCAAATCATGTTGAGTGAAAAATTTGGGGCTGACACTTAGTTTCCGAGTTAGGGGCGTCCAAGGTTTTTATGTACAATATGGAATATATCGACTATTTTTTGGTGGAATGCGGAAATATGCTAAGAACCTTTAAGTATCAGACGTTCAAGTTTTCATCTAATTTTTAAAATTTCTTAATTTTCTTACCAATACACTCACACTTTAAAAATTTGCTGAGAATTTGCTTTCAAGTTCGGTTCAATTGAGTGTTTCAAATTATAAGCTAAGCAAATAAGAAATTAATTTACTGCAAGGCATATTTATTTTACTAAGTAGTGCCGTCCGCCCAGCTGTTTTGTAGGTGGAAATGTCCAAGTTGTATTTTACTACGTTCGTTTAGGAATAGCAAAAAACTAACATCAACATTTGCAAAACAAAGAAGGCATTTGTACTGAGAGCAATTATCATTTATTTCTCTTTCTGTTTTTAACATTTCTAACGCACAAAACAACAATAAAAAGCCATGTTGTTTTTGCTTATGTTGTATTTGTTGTAGAGTCGCTAGTACCTGAAAAACAAATGTGCCTTGATTTACTGTTTATGCGGCAAAATTCGTTATTCAAAATTTTTCATTTGCGAATAACTCGTGCGTATAAACGCAGTATTTATTCATCTGTGATTTATGCTATAAACTAAATCAAAGGCTACCGACGTCAAAAGAAGCTGGCTACAAAATAGCCAAGTCGCCAGCTACTTAATTCTTTTAACGCCTTTCGACCACTAACTACAAAAAATAACCTGTTTTGACATATGTATTAAAGTTAACCAAAACAAAACAAACTTGATTTTTTTAATTGAATTTGTGAGAAAAAAAAATCAAGTGTCTCAAGAAAATTTAATTAACTTTATAAGTACTATGTATGAAGTGTCCACGTCCATATTTGCATGTGAATTGAACTAACCATTTACATTAAACAATATAATAAATACATATAAACAGTAAAAATGACTATTATATACTTACCAATTTCAATAAAAAAAAAACTCAAAAAATAAAAATAAATGAAACAAATTAGAAATTGATGATAAAAGAACTAAATGAAAAATTTGACAAATAATAGTGTAAATGAAAAATGCGCCAAATAAAAAGTAAATGAAAAAAGTAAACAAATGAAAAGATGATTATTATTTTTCAATGGTGCCACTATAAAAGTTTTTCGCGTTTTTAATAGCGATATTTAATCTATTGTATTGGCAGCACTTATCTGTTTTTGGTAGCCAAGAAAAATAGAAATTAGCGTAAGTTGGCTACGGGCTACAAAAGTAGCCGTGTAGTCGGTAGTCATGTAGCGGCTAAAAGAACTATTAGCAATTCATAAGCACGCATGTATTCTATTTTTGACATCTTGTAGTCGATGGTCGGACATGATTATGGTTATAGCCAAGGCATATTAAACCAGGTGGCAGCGCTACAACAAGTGACTTTTTTTTTTGCTACACTTTTTGTTTATGTATTCAAACGTCAAAAATATTTGTCTCACAACAATAAAAAACGTGTATAAATTATACGTGTATAATTATATAGTGTCGTTTTTGTGAAAAAGTTTTTTATTGCGAATAATTTGTGTTAAAAGTACGGAAAAGTGTGTATATTTTTAAATGCGCTGTGTTTTATGTCCGAAAAAGTGTGTTCCCGGAAGTGTTACTTTCTTTGGCATTCTTCAACATCCAAAACAAAGAGAAAAGTAGAGTGAGATTTGCCAAAAAGAGTTAAAGAAACAAAAGAGTAAAAAGCAACAACAAATGTTAAAGACGAGTTACAAAGAGAACGACAAAGAAAAAAGCTTTAAAGGGCGGGGCACATAGAATCCGTCATACGTTAAACTTCAACTTGTTCAACTGACAACTCAGTTAAAATACATGTTTTCTTATGAGTGTTGTCACAATCAGTACGTCACCGTCAACTCAAAGTATGAAAGTTGAGCAACTTTTAACTTTTGACGTATATTGAATACTTTGACAGCTATTAATTCCTTCTTCTTCTTCTTTGTTGTCTTGCTGTGCTCTTTACTCTCTATTTGCACATTTTTTTTTTTTGCACATACATTAAAAGCAGTATTGCCGTTTGGTTACAATTTTAACACTTTTGTAACTTTTGAAAATTTATTTATTTATTTATTGTGAAATTTTGTTATGTTAGGTCAAATTTTCGTAACTTTTGATACAAATACGAAATAAAGTAATATCACTAAAAGATTACGAGATTTTTATGTCAAATAATGAAATTTGATATAAAAATCTCACTTAACATATCTACCTTTCTTAACATATCAATTCGGTTTAAATTACAAAGGTTACCTGCAAATGCAATCAAAATCCCATATAAAAAATTAGTTTGAAATAAACAAAAAATAACATTGCTTAAGTTTTACTCTCTTCTGTTAGTGAGAAATCACGAAATGTTTCTTGTTTCAAATTTAGAACAACAATTTTTTCCCAACTGGGAAATAACATGAGCTGCATTTGGTGCGTTCTGTTCAAACTTGCGAAAATTGGTAGCAACTTCAGTTATTCCGCTTGAAAAATTTGACAATCGTAGAAACATCTCGATTTAGAAAAAATGTCCTTTAATTTCCTTCAGGAAGGTCCGGATTATATTACAGAAAAATTGTCAGTAATTTTGTGTTGAAGTTTTAAGCAAATAAGTCTCAAATTTATTTTTAATAACGGCATTTTTAACATAATTAGTGTAGTAAATTTCATGGAAGCTCAATCTTTTAAAGAAAAATGTACTTTAAATAATTTTATTTAACGGTGAGAGTATGCACTTTTCCATACCGAAGTATTAGTATTGGGTCCTAATCCTCATGAGTAGCATCGGTATGAAATTTTATTTTATACGTTATTCTTTTTTATTTTCGTTTTGTTTTTGTTCAGTAAATGAATTTGGTCTTGTTGTTTTCCCTGACATATGGAATAAAACTTTTTACTATATTTTATACCAAGGCGCATTAATTTACAGGTGGTCTTAATAGCCCAGCTAATTTTGGTTTATGTTTTACGTTTTAAAAATTTCAAAATAATTTAGAAATCAAAAAATTTTATAAAACTTAATTTCAAAACCAATATGCATGTACCAACTAGTACAACTTTATTTAATGTATCGAATGATGATAAAAGGATAAATTAAGTTCGGCTTCCTTCTGTTCAGCCAGCTACTTTTGACATCAACATGGTGGTTTGCAACAACAAAATAACATTAGGATTTTGTCTTTGTAAACGTGCGGCCACCTAATATTTAATTCGCTTTGATTTTATACACATTACATTAAATTACTATTTTTTTAAGGAAAATTTCAAAATGTAACTTTAATTGAAAAAATTTATCTTTTTTTTCCTGTCTTTCCCTGGCAACACTAATGAAAAGATTAACAGCTGATTTAAAATCCGTCAGCAAAGTACTCATTGTGCCAACCTCATCCGTCGTTACTTTGACTTCAGGCGAATATGTCAAAGTACAACGTATGACGGATTCTATGTGCCCCGGCCTTAAGTTGTGTGTGAACTTCGTCTCACCAAATTAACATTAAGCTTAGTTGGTTAAATAGATGATGTTTACGATGTACATAACATAAAGTAGATAGATGCAAAGAATGCTGATGAAGGATGTGGCGGTCCAGAAAATGCTGCATTTCATTCTGCTAGCATCTAATTTTTCTTGTTTTCTTTGGAAAACGTCCGCATACATTTGTAAATAATTTTTCTTTCTAAAAATGGTTAGGAAATTAATTAAAAAGAACCAAAAAGCCGAAAATAAAGTAAAATTTCATTAATGAAACTAAATATCTTTATCAAATATTTTCATTACAGGCACAAAAAAACTACCGAGTGTAAAGAAACTAATCAATCGGTCCTTTTCAGGACCACCAATAATATTTTAAAAAGAGAAAAAATATTTCAAATAATTGTAATTGATATGCCTTGGTTATAGCATTATATTCCAAACACTATTGAACGAAAGGAGCCATTCACTTAAGTCAGCCGTTTAATTTAACCCGTACACCAAGGTGAATCAATTACCAGGTGGCAGCGTGTAATATGTTCGAAATATACATAGAGGAAATAAAACACAATAATCTTTGGTGTTTGTGTCGCGACAACGTTTTTACAACTCTACCCATATCTTTTATTCAACTTCTTTTTATATTATTTATTAATAATAATTTCTTACATATTAATGTGGTGTCATGAAAGTAATGGTAATACGAGATGCAAATGCAATAATTAAAGAATGCCAAAATATATTTAAAGTCACACGGTATTGCAATAATTTAAAGTCACACGATATTGAAATAATTTAGAGTCACACGGTAATTTGATATCGATATAATTTGGAAATGGAATGTTATATTAAAAGTTTATTGGACATTATACCTTCATAACACCACCCCTCTTAAATAGAAAGGTCTTATAGCGAACATTGATCAGATGGCAGCCATAAGAGCTTTCTTTACAAATGCTATATAATATGCATTTCTTGAAGAGAAATAATTATAATTTATATTTATTTACCAAAAAAAATATTTAAATAATTAATAAAAAATAAGAGTATTTGCATATGTATATACATATATATGTATATATTTTTGCTTAATTCATAAAATTTTGTTTATATAAATTCTTGTAGTTTAATTTGATATCTTAAAAATAAATTATTATTATTCTACCTTTTTTCTTATTTTATAGTTTTTTTTTGTTATTTACTGTGTTATTTTATTAACATACTTGTTACTATGTATTTCTCTTTAGACTATTTAGTTTTCTTTTTTTTCATATATGTTTATATAGTTGCTAATTTAAGCCTATTTTTATGAACTATTATTTCTTTCTTTTTATCAATTTGTAAAGTGCAATTGTTTTTGTTATCGACTTTTATTACCTTATATGGACCTTTATAAACGTTTTCTAATTTATGACCTTGCTCATTTTTTATAAAAACTTGATCATTAATTTTAATTTGTAATGCCTTTGTATTTTTATCATAGTTTAGTTTTTGTAAATGTTTTGAGTTTTGCAATGCAGATCTTGCATTTTCATTGGCAATTTTGAGTCGGTATCTAACTTCTTTAACATAATCATCAAAATTATATAAAGGTTCTATGATTTTTGAATTCAATAAAGAAAAAATTTCTGGAGTTTTACCAAATATCAATTCAAAAGGGCAATAACTGTGTGTTGTTGATGGGGTTGTGTTGTAACAATAAGTGAAATAGGGTAACCATTGATCCCAATCATTAAGAGACTTAGATACATATGATCTGATAAATTCATTGAAGGTTCGATGTGAACGTTCAACTGTACCCAACGTTTCATGATGATATGGTGTTGAATTTACTAAGTTTATGTTAAGTAGTTTTAATAATTCCTGTAGTACTTCATTTTTAAATTCAGTACCCATATCAGTTAAAATTTTATGGACGGGTCCATAAATAAGAAATAAATTTTCAAAAATTGCTCTTGCTACAGTTTTAGCAGTTTTGTTTGGAACTGGGATGCTTATTAAATATTTTGTTAGATCACACACTATTGTTATTATGTATTGTTGTCCATGTTCGGTAATAGGTAATGGTCCTATCGTGTCAATCACTACTGTATCAAAAGGTCTCATTGGTGTTGGTGTTATAATTAGGGGTTGTTTAATATTCCTATTTGTTTTGTTCCGTTTACATGTTTCACAGGCCTTTACATACTTTGCGACATATTTAGTAATATTTTTCCAATAAAAATACCTTCTAATTTTGTTAATCATTCGAGTTATCCCTGGGTGGCCACCTAGCAGGGGGTCCTCGTGGAATTTTCTTAATATTTCTTGCTTCTCTGTTTCATCTGTAATTTCTGTAACTGATGGTGTAAGCGCTATTTTAATTTGTTTTAAAAACTTATTGCCCAATTCTTTAAAATCTTTTATAGGTACCTTTTCAAACATCTTATCATTTAATCTCATTTGCAATTTTTTAATGTGAATATTATTGGCTTGCAACTCAAGCTCTTGGAAAAATTTACCTAAGTCTATTTTTCCATTAATAACATAAACATTAGCTTTAAATTTAAATATAATTTTACTTCCTCTTTTAACATCACATCCTTGAATGTGGGTTATTATATTGGGAAGCTTTCTAAATTGGCGCGCCGATATATTTTCATAAATTTTTGGTTGGGCTTGTTCTCTATCTTTCTCTCTTTTCTGCACTTGTTGCTTGGACCTAGTTGTTACCATCATTACATTACAGGCTTTTATATCTTCAAAGGTAATTCTTGACAATGCGTCAGCTGCGTAATTTTCTCTCCCCTTAATATATTCTATATCGAAATTGTATTCCTCCAGATCTAAACGCACTCTCATCAACTTAGAAGATGGGTTTTTCATCGAAAATAAATATGTTAGAGGTCTGTGGTCTGTTTTAATTATGAATTTTCGTCCATAGACGTAAGGTCTAAAGTGATTAATAGCCCAATGAATGGCCAGAAGTTCTTGTTCAATAGTTGCCTTATTACTTTCGCCTTTTGTGAATGTTCTTGATGCATATGCTATGGGCAACAATGTCCCCTCGTGTTGCTGACTCAACACGGCACCACATGCCAACTTACTTGCGTCTGTGGTAATGTAGAATGTTTTTGTGAAGTCCGGATACTGTAGGATTGGTGGAGATATTAGGGTGTTTTTCAAATAATTAAATGAATCTTCGCATTTATCCGACCAATGGAATGGTGCGTTTTTTTTTTTGTTAGATTTGTTAATGGTTTACTGAAATGTGCGAAATTTGGAATGAACTTTCTATAGTAGTTAGCAAAGGCCACAAAACGTTTAGTTTCATTACCATCCTTAGGCCTAGGATAATTTTTAATAGTATCGTATTTATTACTGTCCGGTAAAATTCCCTGGGACGTACATTTATGACCTAAAAATGTGACCTCATGACAAAAGAACCTGCATTTATCAGGATGCAATGTAAGATTATACTTTCTGCAAGTATGAAAAACTTCTCTTAAATTTTTAATCATATGAGCTTTAGAGCATCCGATTACTATAATATCGTCCATATACAAAAATGCAGTTGACGGTTTTAAACCAGCAAATGCTAGTGACATCATTCGTTGAAATGAGTTAGGTGAGATTTTGAGTCCAAAAGGTAACCTCTTAAACCTAAATGAACCTTTGGGTGTTGAAAAGGAGGTAATATCCCTCGAACCATCTTCCAATTCGATTTGGTGAAATCCAGACATTAGATCCAATGTTGAGAAGTATTTAGCTCTTCCAAGCTGATCGAGTATATCGTCTATTCTTGGGAGAGGAAATTTGTCGCACAAAAGTTTTTTGTTTACCTGTCGATAATCAATTACCAGACGCCACCTCTTATCACCGCTACCTTCCAAAGATTTCTTTGGAACCAATAACACTGGACTGTTATAAGGCGAAACAGAGGGCTCAACTAAATCACCTTTAATTAACTTATCAACTTGCCTCTCAATCTCTTCTTTCTGTGTTTCCGGAATTCTATAGTTTTTTATATATATCGGTGTTTCATCCACTATACGCAATTTTTGTTTATAAAAATTGTTTGTAGATACCGGTTCGGTTTCCAACCCAAACACGTCAGTAAATTCGGCACACAGAGCCAAAAGGTCATTCTTTGCAATTCGCGGGCAATTTACCATCAGTCTTTCTAAAATCTCATTAGACCTAGAATTTTTTATAGTTGTGTCTATTGTTTTACTGCCGTATTCATAGAAAATAAAATAAATTTGAAATGTGTTTTATGACAAATTTTCCATACAAATTTGTCCTAAAATACATTTCAAATTTATTTTGATTTTCTATGAATACGGCAGTTAGTCTCGTATTGAGACAGAGGCTCATATTTTATATTTTTTAAGGATATTATTTTCGAAGAATTAGATACATTCATTACGCATACCACCGGGCTATTGAGATTTGTAATAGTATTTGGGATAAAGACTTCCTTTTCTACTGTTTGATGTGGAATAAATATATCGTCTATTCCCTGTTGTAATTTTATTTTCCGTACCACCTCTGATCTTGGTGGTATAACAATAGTGTCTTGAATCGGACCTGTTACTATGGGGATTTCCATTTGAATGGTGCTATTTATGGGACAGATTACCAAGAAGTTATCCCTTGAATGGAAGTCAATTATACAATTGTGCGCCCTAATGAAGTCAAGTCCCAAAACTCCATCGCATGGGATTGAGAAATCATCAGGTACAACGTGAAATTCATGTTTTAGTTTAAAGTTGTTGAGGCACAACCAACCTTGAGTTACGCCGATCGTGAATTGACTACCCTCGCCTATGCCTTTTAATTCATTAACTATATTACCATCAATTGGTCCTTTAACACTCCCATGTTTTAATAAGGAGATATCTGCGCCAGTATCTATTAAGAATGTTAGTGCGTGTATACTTCCCGTAAGGGAGAGGTTAACAAAAGCACTGAGGTTCAGATTCAAAGTCAAGATATGTCCTATTCTTCCCCCAGTGTTATCTGGGGGTCCTCGGGGTTTCCCGAGACCCTATTCATAACCCTCATGTCCGCATACTGTCTGGAATTAATATGTTGCCTACTAGTTCTACTGTGGTTGTTATTTGAGTTTGGCCGGTAATTGTTTTGTCTATTAACTCTTCGGGGGTTTCCCCTGTTAGTTTGCTGGTAATGACGATCTCCACGGTATGTATGAGATCCTTGATTGTTATAATTCAGGCGCCCATTTGGGTATCTTTGCCTGCCCCATCGGTATCTACCACGCAGTTGTAAGACATTTGATACACTTGATTGGTGTATATCTGTGCTCATAATTTTTTCTGTTATTTGGTCTATTGTATCAAAGGTAGCTGCTTCAATGATGATTCTTGTTCTATCATTATTTAGATTCTTCGCGAGGGCTTTTACAGTTGCCTGTACGGCATACTTGTTTGCTATTTGTGGTGGTAAGCCATCTAAAATATATGCGTTTGATAACATTTTCGAGAGCTCGTCTATTTCTTGGGCATATACGCTGTTTGGTTTACTTCCCTGGCGTGCGGTCATTAATTTGGATACTAATATGTCAGTGGAGTCTCCCTTTATTACCGTTTTCAATTTGTCTGCAATGGCTGCAATGGACGTTAAATCGTTAATTGATATGCGAGCTGTCCCGCTGATTTTTGTCTGTATTATTTGTACTGCAAGATTTTCATGGGTTTCTTTCAGTGATTCTAACAGGTTCAAAGCATCAAGAAATTTTTGAAGGTTCTTAAATTTACCATCAAATTCCGGTAGGATTTTAGTGGCTAATTCTATGAATTTAATGGGTTCCATTTTTGAGTCCGCTAGGTCATGGTCAATGTCTTCAAACTGTTCCCAGATATTCGAGTTTTCCAATATGCTCCCATAATCTATCTCCTCCAATGTTATAGTTACGCATCCATTCTCCCTGAATATTATTACTAGTTCTTTTTGTAACCGTTTCTCTATTGACTGAACCTTTGTCTTCAATTTGGTTATTAATTCAAAAATCTCTGTGTTCGGGTGTAAGGTAATAAGCAGTGTTATTAAAAGTATTTACTATTGTATTAAAGTGGATTTCTATTAAATGCAGATGATATTCTATTACTGCTCTGCTAGGCAGTTTCTGTTTGTTTAAACATTTGAAGGACCTGAGGAATTTGCTTTGATTTTCATGAAATTGTTGAGATAACTGTTCCCAATTAGGGCATTTTGCGTTTTGCATTTGCAATGGGTCAGGTTTTGATAATGTCAGCTGTTATAGTTAGACATATGACTGGAATAATTTTCCCATATTTATATTTCCTTTTTCTCTTAATATTTTGCCAAATCGTACTCTTAATAATTTATTGTTAAATAATTAATATTGTCATATAAAGGTTAATTATAACAAGTTAGATGTTTATTTTGTTTTCAATAAAAATATTTCAAAAAAAAATTCTGCATTTGACACTATTGCCTATCTTAAATAATTATACTATAATAAATTTTTCTTTTGTTACTTATCCATTTTTTTTTTTTTTTTTTGTTGGTGTTGCTGGTGTTGATATTGGTGTTGTTGTTCCTGGAGTACAACATTGGCTTCTCCTCGGCGTGGAGAGCATACATCCCATGGCGTGGGGATGCTTCTTCCTTCTCTTTTTTTTTTTATATTGTTATTAAAACTTTGTTGCAATGTTGAAACTGTTTTCTACTAAATTTATTTCTTACATAGTTATATTTTTTTTTTTTAGCTTTATTATTTTTTCACGTTTTAAAGCTCTAAAGCTGGTTTTATATTTTTGCAGAGTTCTTCTTTTGTTCTTGTTTTTTTTTTTTTATATATATTATTATTTTTATTTTCTGCTGTTTATGCAATATTTATACAATTCACTGTCTGTATAAGTTCACTTTATTTGTAATATATTAATTTATGAAATAGAATTATTAATTATTAATTATTTGATTTATAAAAGATATTTTAATTTATTTTATTTTATTTATTACTGCACTGTTAAAAGTTTTTCTTTTTTTATAATACATTTGCTGTGGTTCACTTATACTTGGGGCTGTCGGTGTTGTCCCCTTTGCATATCTTTGATTGTTTTGCATACTAATTTAACCAGGTAGATAATTACCATTGCTACTGCTAGCAACAGAGCCATAATTTCGATGTGACTCATGCCCTCGGTTGTCTTATCAACGTTGTCCTCCTTCATAGTTTCCAATATTTTTTCTAATTGTTTATTGTCGTTTTCTTCCTGATTTTTCCCTACCTCGTAGCCTGCTACTAGCAATGGGATGGTTGACAGTATTTTTTTCCACCAAGTCATTTTAGCTTAGTTTAAGTATATATTTTTTAAAAGGTTTTGTTTTTAATTTATCATTTTTAACAGAAACTTTATATGCATACTTCTTGAATCACTTCGTCATTCTTTTAAATTTTTCATTCATCTTTAACAAAAAGACAAATTATTTTGTTTTAGTTCACGTCTTAATTAACACTTTTCACTTGTCACGGTCGCCATGTAATATGTTCGAAATATACATAGAGGAAATAAAACACAATAATCTTTGGTGTTTGTGTCGCGACAACGTTTTTACAACTCTACCCATATCTTTTATTCAACTTCTTTTTATATTATTTATTAATAATAATTTCTTACATATTAATGTGGTGTCATGAAAGTAATGGTAATACGAGATGCAAATGCAATAATTAAAGAATGCCAAAATATATTTAAAGTCACACGGTATTGCAATAATTTAAAGTCACACGATATTGAAATAATTTAGAGTCACACGGTAATTTGATATCGATATAATTTGGAAATGGAATGTTATATTAAAAGTTTATTGGACATTATACCTTCATAACAAGCGTAGGCGAATTCATTATATTTTGCTGGTAAAAAGTACTGTCAAACTTCATATATACAATTTATTTTTGTTTTATTTGAAATAAGTAGTATTTTTAATACTTTATAAGAATGACATATTAATAGTAAATAAAATTATTTACATGCTCTGAACAATAAAATTATTTTTAATTAAATTTACAATTTTGTTTCTAAATATTTTCATGTTTGGTTAATTTTTAATATTAATTGGTATTGAATTATATAACCTCAGTCCTTTATAAAATAGTTAATTTTGCATCGTATTTATGTGCGCCAGTTGAAGCCGGAACTCATTAGAATTTCTTAAATTATACGGCTGAAGCTCTCCTACATATCGTTTATGGTCGAATAAATAGCGCGGCGCATCTCCCATATCTAAGTTCTTTATAAAGCAAATTGTGTTGAGTTGTAGCGTCTGACAGATATTTAACCATTTTAAGGATTCCAACATCAAGTTCACCGGAGTATATCGATTACATTTTAGTATTCAGCGCATAGCTTTATTTTGCAACTTTTGTAACCTTGTTAGTTGTTGATCCGAATAGCTGGAATATATTATTGTTGATCCAAATTCAAAATGTGGTTTAATAACATTATTATATATATTAATTGCCGTTAATGTGAATATTTTATTTCTTATTCATTAAAAAAAAAAAAACAAATTTTTTACCGATTTTTTTGCAAACGTAATCAATGTGGTCTAAAATTTTAAATTTTTATCAATTATAAAGCCTAAATATTTTAAATTATTAACTTTTTCTATGTTTGTGTTATCTATTTTAAATATTCTGAATGTGTTCATATTTATTTCCATTCGTTTTATTTTCTTTTAATTTAACTATAATTTAATTATTTTAAGCCATTTATTTATGTTGGAAATGTCTTCTGATATATTAGCGTAACACTTTTATTCAGTTTCAGCTTCCGTAAAGTTTAATGTGTCTTCAACATGCATTACTATTTCACACAGATTTTATTTATACACAGATTTTTTATATATGGAGTTTGGCAGTAGTGTTCGTGGGGAAAATTAATGAATTCACCTACGCTGCCACCTGGTAATTGATTTACCTTACCCTAGACCAAGGCGAATCAATTACCAGGTGGCAGCGTAGGCGAATTCATTAATTTTCGCCGTGTACACTACTGTCAAACTCCATATATAAAAAATCTGTTTACAATTTTTTTTAAATTCTCTAACGCTGCCACCTGATAATTGATTCGCCTTGCCCTAGACTATTGAACGAAAAGATTTCAGCACAAAAGTTGCAAAATAAAGCTATGCGCTGATTAATAATCTGTGACTTCAGTTAAATGACTGCTTCAGTTAAAGTACTTTCAAACTTCATATATAAAAAATTATACACAGATTTTTATATATGGAGTTTGACAGTAGTGTTTACGGCGACAATTAATGAATTCGCCTACGCTGCCACCTAGTAATTGATTCGCCTTGAATGACTGGATCAAGGCATATTGAACAGGTGAATGCATTAGATCATGCGGTCAACATATGTTTGTTGTTTTCCGTTGCTAGTTTTCAAAATTATTGCTTTTTTTCTTATTGTATGTGTGTATTGTGTGCATGTGTATTATATGTATGTGTTCAATTACTTGCTTATTTTTCAGAAATACATACACACATCTTACCAGACGTTTTTGACAGCCCAACGAAATTTTACACAAACAAAATGAACGCAAAAGCTAATGCAATCACCTTTATCAATGTACCTTGGACAGGATCATTCCGTTCACTTAATTGAATAGGTCAGGTTAAGCCGTTCGATCACGAACTACACAGCTCTACTATCACATAATTAAAAGATAAAATTAATTTAAAAACATGTCATTAAAAAGAGTATATACTTGGAATAAAAACGACGAAAATGTAAAAGGTATCAACGTCAGAAGCAAAAAACATACCTTGGATTCTGATGAAGAGGATAGCGACGATTATGAGAAGTATAACAATAAAGTACATACCTATGTACAATAACAAGGAAACTGAATAAACTCGTTTTAGGTACATGAGCGATATTGAGGGCGAGGAAGATGGCGTCTCTAAACTCCAAGATATGGTAAAGATTACACCGTTTAATATGAAAGAGGAGTTAGAAGAGGGACATTTTGACAAAGAAGGACATTATCATTGGAATAAACTTAATGACATTAAGGACAATTGGCTAGATAACATTGATTGGGTAAAAGTAAGTATTATGCTTATAACCAGGATTTACTATCATTCTCAGTCGTACGATTTAACCCTAATACGTTTTTCGGAACAAATCTATTTTATGGGCCATGGCGAAATAATACAGGTGAACGCACGGGCCAAAAAGCCCATCAGCTGTATTTATTACAGTTGTCAAAAAAATTTGTCAAAAATAAATAATTTGTTAAATTTTTTTAATTTAATTTTTTTTGATTGCTAGTAGAAAACAAACTTGAAATTCCTAGAGAAAACTACCACAACATGGAACTGTATTTGCAGTTCCTGATGTGTATAATCAAAATATGCGTAAAAAGATAATGAAATTATTGTTAACACATTTATAATTCCTTGGTTTTTTGTGGAAGATTATGTTAGTCTTCAAATGGTCAACGTGCAAGAATGGAACGATGCATGTGATTTGGGCAAACTAGTGGTACAAAAGAATTTTGGTCACTTTTCCTGTATATTTATTTTTATGTAACTTAATTTTTATAATTTTCTTATTCTGATAATTACAACCACTTTTTTTCATCAAATATATTTTTTATTTTATTTGTTTTTTTACAATATTTTTTTTGACAACATACATAATTTTGTAGCAACAAATTGCCTGTTGTTTTTTGTGTTGTTGGATTGTTGTAGCCGTGCGGTCACCTGTATTAATTCGCCTTATGGGCGCAGCTTAAAAATTAAAAAAAAAGTTGCCTATGGGGCGTAAAATTTATGGAGAAGGGACTAAAACATAATCTACCTTTTGAAAAATACAAAAAACAATTGAAACCCAAATTGTAGACGCCGAAGTTAGTATTACACGCTTACCAACTGACCGACAAGAAAACACGAGACTCAAGATAGCCGATGTACTTGAAAAAACAATAAAAGAACACACTGCATCTAAAACTAATCCTGCCGAAAAAAAACTAATAGACAGATAAAAGCAAAACTTCGAAATAATATTCTATTACTTACTAAAGCAGACAAAGGGAACACAACTGTAATAATGCACAAGAAAGACTATATAGAGAAAACACAACAATTCATACAACAAGCAAAATTCACAAAATTCAAGAATGACTCAACCGATTCATTGCAAAGGGAAATACGAAACCTACTAAAACGCTACAAAACGTTTACTGACGGAAAGTTATGCATATACTTGAACATGAACCCAGGACCCCCTACACTAAGACCACAACCCAAATTTCATAAAGAAAATATTCCAATCAGACCTGTAGTAAATTACAAACCTGCGCCTGCATATAACTTGGCCAAACACCTCACCACATTCTTAAAAGAGAAAATATATTTGCAGAACATATACATGTTACGAAATACATAAACAAAATTAAGGACATCAAAATCACTGATAATACGAGACTCGTTTCCTTCGACATAAAGGATCTATATACATCAATACCCACACACGAAACTTTGACTATCCTACGTAACACAATTTCCAACTTATACGACAATCAATATATCAACGAAATAATGGATATTGCAAAGACGATATTAAAACAAAACTACTTTATATTCTACTACCTGATGGACTTGGCATGGGAAACCCAACATCCGCAATCTTCACAGAGATTTTCACGCAACATTTAGAACAACTACACATCAAAAAACTGATGGAAAAACATAAAATAACTCATTACTACCGATACGTAGACGACATAATATGCATCCTAGAAAGAGAAAACGCCTAACAAATTCTTATAGACTTAAACATAATACATAACAAAATCACATACACAATAGAAAAAGAGCAAAACAGAACTTTACATTATCTTGACATATCAATAACACGAGGAATTGATACCTTAAACTTTGACATTTATAGAAAATCAACCATGACAGACTCACAGCTTCTCAAACCATCCTACTCCACATAAACACGCAGCATTTAGACATATGATTCACAGACTTAAAATAGTCCCACTCGCTCCAGATAAACACAACAAAGAACTCGATACAATTTACGCTATAGCTAAAAATAACGGTTACAACCACACTACCATCGACAAACTACTCAGACAATACAAAAACAAGAAGAAAGAAGACATGGAAACAATAGACAACACGACGACACATCTTTACTTACACAGGACCAGAAATGTATAGATTAACTAACCTTTTCCGGAAAGAAGGTTTACACACAACACTAAAAACGACCAACACTCTACGCAACAATCTCAAGACATCAATAGAAACAACCGATAAATTTAGCACCAGCGGAGTATACAGACTTACTTGTACCTGCAACCATACATACATCGGACAAACTGGACTAACATTATACAAAAAAGATGCAAAAACATGTAGTTTCAATATTTTTTTGTTTTTTTTTTTTATCATCAACCCTGATCGCATAGAGCAAAATATTTTATGAATTATTTGAAAAGAATATAAAATCGTACAGATCTGTCAAAGTCTTTCACACACATACACTTTTAATTCACACTATCATACTTTTTTTGCACACATGCTATTTTTGACAGATCGTGCGACTATGATAGTGAATCCTGGCCTTTAATAGCATTTTTGACGTGTGTGAAAATAAATATGCATACTTATACATATGTGGAGTTAAGGTAGATTCATCCAAAGGTGAATCCATCCATTTTGTCCGGATAAAATTTTTGTTGAGACAAAAATTTTTTTACTGTGAGCCCGTAACTCGGAAACCAAGGGTCAGCCCCAAATTTGTCACTTAACATGTTTTGCTTAAAATTAAATTTTACACCCCTTAGGCAACTTCTTTTTTTAATTTTTAAGCTGCGTCCGTAAAGTAGATTTGTTTCCCATCAGGTTGGCTGAACACTGTATTTGATTATTGGTGACATGGCATAATGCCATAGCCATAACCGTAAACAGTAGTAGTAACATTTATTTAGTAGTATTTTCAAATATACTTTTACAAAATTTCAATAATTTTATATATTACATAATTCCATGTATATTATTATTTTTTAAGAAATTAACAATTTTATTTTTAAAGACATTAGGATTATTTTCAACTTTAATGTTATTAGGAAGACTATTATATAATTGAAGTCCTTTATAAAAAATTGATCTCTGCATTCCCACATTCATAGCTCTTTGTATCCTAAAGTTTTCAGCATTTCTTAGCGGGTATGGTTGTGTTTCTCCAACAAAGCTCCGTTGTTCGGTTAGATATTCAGGCGCGTTACCAGATTTCATTTTTTGTATAAAAATAAGGGTATTCATTTTTAGTCTTTTTTTAATATCAAACCATTTTAAAGTTTCTAGCATGAGGTTTATTGATGTGTAACGACTATATTTCAATATTGCACGCATTGCTTTATTTTGCAGTTTTTGAAGTCTATTTATTGGGTTTGTTGTACAACTCGTAAATAATATTGCTGACCCGAATTCAAAATGAGGTTTTATTATGACATTATATATATTTATTGCCGTTAGTATAGAGATTTTATTTCTAATACGTTTAAAAAAGCCGATTTTTCTACATATATATTCAATATGATCTTTAAATGTTAAATTTTTATCCAAAATAAATCCGAGATATTTAATTTGATCGACGTTCTCAAAATTTTTATTATTAATTTTAAATACTGTTTCATAGCCTACATTTATTTGCATCACTTTGGTTTTGCTTTCGTTTAATTTTAGTTTATTCATTTTCAGATATATATTTACATTATTCAAATCATCTAAATTATTTCGACATGGCTCGTCTGAGCCTGCTTCGGTGTATATCAACGTATCATTTGCGTAAAGAACAGCTTCGCAATCTTTTAGTACATTAGGCAAATCATTTATATATATAATAAATAAAAGTGCTCCTAGTATTGAGCCCTGAGGAACACCAAATTCGTTATTTATTGTGCTTGATGTTATATCATTTATTTTAACCATTTGCATTCTATCCTTAAGGTATGATTTAAACCATGTCAACTCAATGCCTCTGATCCCAAACATGTAAAGTTTTTTTTACCAAAATGCCTCTATCGATGGTTTCAAAAGCTCTCTTGAAATCCAGGAAAATTGCTATAATCCTATTGCTCCTTCCTCTATTTTTCCATCTATTGACAACATAGCTAACTGCTGTTTCACACGAGAATTTTTTTTCTGAATCCAGATTGATATCTCGATAAAATGTTGTTATGCGCCATATATGTTTCTAGTTGCTGTTTTACTACATTTTCCAGTATCTTTTCGCAAATTTTAAGTGTGTTTATTGGACGAAACTCTTCACAATTTATCGTTTTTGATACCTTTTCGATAGGAGTTATTACTGTTATCTTCCAATTATCAGGAAAAATTCCGGTTTCCAAGGAGCTATTTATTATATTCAGTAGGCTATTTCCTATGGTGTTCCAGTTATCAAGTATAATTTTGATTGATAGCTTTGTGAAGTCTGGTTTTCCATTCATTTTGATACATATTTGCCTCAGTTCTATTAAACTTACTGCACGGAAATGAAAAATTGAGTTTATCACAGGGATTTGGTTCTCATATTGCACTTGTTCTATACTTGTTCTAATTAAGCTAATACTATTGACAAAATATTCGTTGAATTTATTAGCTATTCTATATCTATCACTAATTTCTTCCTTATTAAATATCACATTGGTTATCACAGACTTGTTTTTCTTCAGTATTAGGTTTTTTATTTCTCTCCACATTGATTTTTGGTCCTTAGTGTTACTTATTGTGCTGTTAATAAATTTGTTTTTTTTTTACATTCGATTGTTTTCTTATATATGTTTCGAATTACTCTGTAATTGCTCCAATCTATTGTTGTATTATTCCTTTTAGCTATTTGGTATTTTACTATTTTTTCTCGCTTCATATCTCTTAGCTCTTGTGTAAACCACCTGTTAACATTGTTTTTCTCTTTGATTTCTTTCCTGATTGTAAATTTTTTTATTGTATTTTCAATAATAGTGTCAAAGACGCGTACATTTTTTATTTACATCGATATTGGCATTATAATTTAAAGTACCAATTATTTCATTATTAAATAACCTCCTCCTGTATTTAAATATTTCAATTTCTCTTATACTTGTTTGCTCTTGCGTTATAATGTCTAACGATATTTCGATCGCTTCATGATCAGCTATTTTATTTTCATTATTGATTACAGCCACTATATGTTTGTTATGACATAGTCTATTAACGTTCTCGTATTCGCTGTGATCCTTGTGTATTCAGTTATAATTTGTCGCAATCCGTTGTCGTTTATCGTTTGTTGAATTCTATTCTTATATGTTCCCTCTTTCATCCAATCAATATTAAAGTCTCCCACTATAAGAACATCGTTATTTCTTTCACATATTTCCTCAACAATTTCTTCAAACGCGTTACAAAATTCCACTTCACTGCTGCTAGGTGATCTGTATATTGCCATAATTATAATTATAATTCGTTTATGTTTTGCTAAATATGCACATATCCAGTATTTGGACTCATCTAATTTTTCACATAAAGTTGTTATTTTCCACCAGTTTCTAAAATACGTTATAACCCCTCCTGTTCGACTTGAGTTTGATAGAACGCCATAATAATTATATCCTCTTAGAATGTATTCTCTATCCTCTACATTACTTGTTAGGTGTGTTTCAGATAAAACGATGAATTCTGGTTTCTGTAATTCTGCCATAACTTCAACATGATTAAAATTATTTATTAACCCTTGAACGTTTGTATATATTACACTAACTTTCTTTGGTTGTTAAATATTAAATCCCATTCTTCTCTTTTTTATACTAATTTTATTCTGATATACTGGACATAATCTACTTGTTGTGAAATGGTTTTCATCCAACTCTAAATGCAGTTTATTGTTCATTCTTATACAATTTATTCATTTCGATATAATTTCATTATTGCACTCCTTTGAATTATGGGTTCCATGACATTTATAACAGATTTCATCATTTCTACATTCGCTTGCTTTATGATTATATCCATGACATTTGTAACATCTTATTATGTCTATACCATTAAAAACTCTACATATTTTCCAGCCTATATTTATTTTTTTCGCTGTCATAAGTTTTGCGTGAATTTCACTATCAACTTTAATTTTAGCATTATAAATTATTCTATTATATTTTTTAGTTTCATAACACGTAACGACTTGTAATTCACTATTTTTCAACGCCTAATTTTGTTTTCTAATTTTTTCTACCAAATCTATTTCAGTATATTTAAATGTCATATCTGTTATTATAACTTCCATTTCATTCTTTTTTGGTACTTTTATTTCATAATTTTCGCTCATTTCCACTTCCAACACGCTCTTTATTTTATTTCTTTCTCGATCATTTTCACTTCGTATAATTATAGTTCCATTATTTCTATTTTCAATATTTGTAATTTTTAGTCCACTAGGGTCTACCTTATTGTTTAAATCGTCTTTTGTTTTTTGCAACTTTTGTTTCTCTTTTGGTTTAATAATTATTGGTACTTGTGTATTTATTTCTGGCAATATCGTATTGGATTTCACTGCTTCTGCGAATGTTGGTTTGTTTTGCTTTATACTTGTTTCTTTTATTGTTTTTTTTTATTTCGTTACATATCTTTATGCTATTTTCTTCTATTGTGGTACAGATTTCTTTATTGTTGTTTCCACTTTCGGTTACCGCGCCACATAATTTTTTTACTTCATGCACATTTCTTTCGCAAATTTTTTGGGCACTATCAATTTTTTTGAGTCTTTCCTCATATCTCTTTTCAATTGCCTCCAATAGCTGTTTAATTTCATATTCATTCTGTATCAGTGACATTTTAAATTCAGTTTTATATTCTGTTAGGTTTTGTTTGTTTTTGTTGACACCATCTTGTATATCGTTTAGCACTAAATCTACATTATGAATATACATAGATATTAATTAAATTTTGATTTTTACCATAATTGTATTCTTATTTTTCACGCTTGCCAATACAATGGCGATCATTGCGCTGCTTTCTTGTGGGATTCTTGTGGCTATAGCACCATGGTATGGAAAACACCGGCTTCGCTTACTAAAGATTTTCTGCTAAATCTTTTTTCGTATACCATTGCGATAAACTTAATTTACCTGAATTTTTTAGAATTCTTTTCCTTTTCAATTAAATAAATATTGAAATTAACTTTCAAATGATACCCATATTGTCTCATGTAGCCATAAAATACTCGATATGGGCCATATTATACATACAAACTTTCGAGGTCCGCAACGCCTAAACTAAGCGTTAGCTCCAAATTTTTCACTTACATTTTATGCTTAAAATTACATTTTATACCCCATGGACAATTTTCCATTTTTGAGCTGCTTCCGTAAACTAGATTTAAGCCTTAAATTTATCTGTTTTTATTTTTTAGTAGCAACTCAGTTCAATTTTATCCGGACAAAAATAAGAGTTTACCCAAATCAAGCTGAGAGTTGTCTGAACAAAATCACTTCTCTCACTCTCAAACTACATATAAAAAAATGGATGAATCCACCTTTAAGGTACAGTCACATCCACCTTTAAGGTACAGTCACATCCACCTTTAAGGTACAGTCACATTTGACAAACATTTGCTTAAAATTTGTTTGCTCTTTTGCCCTAAATTTATTTAAAAAGCAATACAAACTCTGTTTTGTTGTCGCACTACGCACATTTATTAATTTAATTATTTATTTTTTCTTACTTATTTATTTTTTCAGTAATACTAAGCCTAATAGGCCAAAATATGTATTACATAGTTATTTGCCTATTTTTACAAGAACAGTGATCATCATTTGATTCATCATATGACAATCACTCATGATGGAAATATCCATCATTGCGTAAAACAAAGTTCATTCTTAAGGGAATAATGAAAAAAATGGTGCAAACAATCGTATACGTGTGATGTCTGTGGAAAGCAGCGTTGACAGTGACTTTTTTTTTTACAAAAACTATTATGCAAATTTTACTTGTTCGTTAAAAACAACTTCATAAGCTGAATTTTAATGTTTACTAATCGAGTAAAGCTAAAACTTATATATAATTAACAAAACAAAAATCATTTTATGTAACATTAAAAGCAGTACAACGGCAATTGCAAATATGTTAATAGAAAATTGGGAACAAGTCTAGTGAAGCTTCACCAATCAAAAAGAAAATAATACAGAATGAGAGAGAATGAAAAAAATGTAAAAAAAATGTAAAATAACAAAATTGGCGGTCGCCCTTATTTCCCGAGTTATGGTGTTAGTATGACCAACACCGGCTTCGCTTACTAAAGTTTTCCTGAATAGCCGGCCGTCGACAGGGCGCAAGCATTTTCTCCTCTATGGTATAACCAACACCGGCTTTGCTTACTAAAGATTTTCTACGTACCATACACATGTTTCCATCAGAAAAAATTATTGGTTGCTACTAGGTTAATTTTTTTTAATTTGAGCAGCACGTAATAGAATATAATGATATAAAATGATACCCATGTTGACCCAAATTGTTTAAAAATGTAGTGCACAATCATAATTTTATAGGTATCAGCTCAGACCATTTAGAGAACTTGTCGGTAAAGACTAGTAACATCGCGTACCCGTGTTTCGACCTTGGTAATGGCCCCCCAAAATCGTCACAGAGCCCATGGCTCTTCCGCAATTGTTGACAGCATTCGGCCTGCCGGCCGCTGTTGGTCAGGCTTATGCCGCTGACACACTTGACACCTGAGGACATGCGTTCAGATGTCTCTATACATCCATGGCCAATAATACCTATTACAGACACGCGCTATTGTTTTTCGTACTCCCAAATGTCCAGCTGTGGGTGAATCATGATTCTCCTCTAGCACTCTATTCCTCTGAAATGAGAGGACACAGGAGGATCGGAAAGTTTCTTAGAAAAGAACGCTAACGGGTTTTGAAACTGTTAATTTTTAATTTTTTGTTGTAAAACAGCCCCAATATCTGAATTTGAACCGTCAACGTAGAGGTATAATTTTTCTTCTGGTAAAGGATGTGATAATAGCGTTGCATTAGAAAGAGGTTTCTTTAAATTATCAAAAGCAATATCTTGATCTTCTGACCATACCAAAATTTGTTTCTTTTTGGGATTTTTTTTTTAATTCATTTAATGGAGCTTGAAGTTTGGTTACAGAAGAAATCGAAGAAAGATAATAATTAAACATACCGAAAATCTTTTTAGCTCTGCTATTTTTTCAGGCTTTGGCAAATTAATTATAGCATCTACCTTTTCACGTAAAGGTTTAATGTCATGGCCATTAACTTGATATTCAAGAAAAGAGATTTCTGTTTTACCAAATTCACATTTTTCTGGATTTAAAGCTGCATCGTACTCAATTAATCTAGAAAAGAGTAGTCAAAGATGTTCCTTATGTTTTAAATTTAATTTAAAACTCCGGTTATATTAGGAAATTCGGCTAAATTGTTGTGAAAATCATCTGCTACGTTAAAGGTTTTCATTGTATGTGATCCAAAATACTTAACAACGCCTTTAGTATTCGCTTTTGAATGCAGGTTATTAATTAATTTATTCGTACCTTCGAACCAAAGGTTTTAATCTTAGATCCGTCAGCGACAAATAATGTGATGGCGTTTACGATATGTTGTTTCGTTACATTTTTAGGAAGAACCAAAAAAATTAAGTTTTTAAAGTGGATCTGAAACTACTAAGCGACGACCTTTTCCAACAGTACACCCAATATCACCAGTCGCTTTTTAAATGATACTCGTATTGACCTGATGTCTTATTGCATAATCGCATTCTTCTATAAAAAATTCAGAGGACCATAACTCGAAAAATATATATATTTTTTTATTTTTCAATTGCCTATCACCCCATATATTTGTGTTTTTATACCCTTCACCACAATAAGTCGAAAAAGGGTATATATAAGTTTGTCACTCCGTGTGTAATTTCTACAATATCCATTTTCGACCCCATAAAGTATATATATTCTGATTTCTATGCATAGCGAAGTCGATTAAGCGAAAACATTATGTTAATTGATCAGACAGCGTCGAAAGAGGTGTTATTGAAATCAGCATGATCGGTTCACGTCCTTCGAGGCAGCAGGCAAAACACCACGCCCACCTTTAATTTATTCATGTCATTTGAAACAATAAAGCAACTCTAACTAACAAATTTTTACTTTCAACAAGGAAGTGACCAGAAATACTCTGCCAATGATGTGAGAATATGTACTATTTATCATGTTTTCCGCATCCAAACCGGTCAACCGCAATTGCTTGACATGCAACATATTTAACATCTTTGAGATAAAGTGTACTGACGAGGGAAACTGTCATTTTTTAACTACGGTCTAACTCAAGGAAATCCTGATACAAGAAGGGCATAATAGTGGGAGTGAAGTCGAAGAAAGCTAGTTCGTTCATTACCAACAAAATTCAAAGAAGTAATAATAAAGAAAGGATACTTTAGAAAGTAGTAAAAAAATTTAAATATGATTTTACATCCAAACATATTCTGCTGTGTGCATAATTTTGTCCACTTGAAATCGCCCCTAGAATTCAATTTTGCTTTATAACTTCGCTCTACAGTTCTACAAGTTCTTTTATTTAAAAATATGGAAGATTTAGTATAAAGTTCGTGCCTGTGTGAATAATTTTGTCCGACTCGGTAAATATATGGGGCGATAGAGAATTAAAAAATAAGAAAAAACATTAAGTAAAAAAATGGCGCTTGCCCATATTTTTCGAGTTACGGGGCTCTGAAATTTTCAAATTTTTTGATATATCAATATGGGCATCAATTTAAAGCTTTTTAAGAGATGTTTAGGGAAATACTTAAAATTTTATAAAATGCTTAACCCATTAAGAGCCGATGTCATTTTTATTTAAATTTTATGTATGCAGTTCCCATTTTTTTTTAATTCTTTGTCACCCTAATATTTCCTTTTTTGTTTGGAGTTAATTCACTAAACTAGATTAAAATAGATGTTAGAGGGTATATAAGATTCGGCATAGCCGTAGTTGTTTTTACAATTTTTATTTATTGAATTTATTGTTGCAAAAATAAAAAGTTAACATATGAACTGACTCGAATAATTAATTAAAAATTATAAAAAGGATGAAGAAAATGAAATTAATGGTGAAAATAACTAAAATGTTTTATATTTTTATTTTAATTAGATTAAAGACAAGAACACCAAAAATGAAAACCCAAACGGTTTAATTGCCGTAAAATCGTTTGATACTTGTAACCAATCATTGATGTATAAACAACTCTTGGAATATATGATTCAAGGAGAAACTGTCGCAGAATCACTACGTCGTCTTGGCAAGAATAGCACAAAAATTAGTTCTATAGAAAAATTGAGGTTAAAAAAACAAGGTATTTTAAACGAAAATGCAGAAAAAATAACAAAACTTGCCGAACTGGCTAACGATATTTTAACTATAACTGGTAACATGGACATATATCAGGAGACTTATGAATCAATAAGTGAAAAGGTTGAATGCAATCCAAGCACTAGCAAAGACAGCCGCTCAATATTAGAAGCCAGTTTTGACATGTACTCTGACGACTTCAACGAAAAAGAAAGGTTGTATAATGAAAAAAGTGCCAACAAATATGTTAAATTGAAACCCAAATCAAAAGAAGTATTATGGGAATTCAAGTGGAAAGAAAACGAGACAACGACTCAAGGTCCTTTTAATACCAAGACAATGCTTAAATGGTCAAAAAATGGACATTTCAAAAGTGGGGTTTATGTCAGAAAAGCTGGACAGCAAACAAATTTTCATACAAGCAGTCGTATAGACTTTGAACTCTATTTATAAGAAAATTACCTGTTGTTAATATTAAATAAATAAACCACGGGAATATTAAATTAAATTAAACTTTAAAAATATCGTGCCATTATTATTATAAGTTTAAGCAAAACAATTATTCACAAATGATTTTATATTTTTATTCATTGTGTACGGCTGAATTTTCGGCTCTTTTATACAGTTTAAAGATGATGAAAATTAAAAACAACAAATAGAATATCACAGAACACTACAATAATTTATTTTGTAGATTCGGCACGGGAACTTGCAAGTTATAAATAAAGATCAAACTACGGGAATATTAAATTCAATCAATTAAATTTTAAAAAGATGGTGCTATTATCTCGATCAAAATTATTGAATTCACCGATATTGATAATGATGATGAAAGCACGTCTCGATAGTCATTTTGCTACCGCTTACTTAGTTCTTCATGAAACTCCCCACAAACATCTATACATATTATAATCAATAAATAATAAACTGCAATTTTTGTCCAAATTATAACTGTTTCTATATGTAAATATGTATGTATATACAAAACATAACGTCTTCATTTAATTTTACAAAGTAGTATAGGGCTTTATTTTTACAGTTTATTTAGAAAAAAAAACTTATTTGGTTGTCTTCTGGTTTCTTTTTGTTTTGTATTTTAATCCACATTTTATAAACACTTACGTACGTTCCACTTTTTTACTTAATATTTCGTTATTTGTTGCTTTTGTGTTTTTGGATTTCGTTTTTAAATTTATTAATAATTATTTTTAAATAACACTTTATTTTGTATGAGTTTTAAATAATACAACGTTCGCTCCCATGTGCTTAAGCAAGTTTTACGTGTTTAAAGACCAGTTTTTAACTTCATATTTAAATACACATTTTGATAAATTGCATTTAAATTTAAGTTGTATTTAAATAAAGTTTCAGTTTTTCAGTCATCTATGATCGTCCTTATATAACTATGATCAAAATATTGCAGCATTATGGTATATCAAAGTAATTGCACTGTACAACAAAATCAAATTTTTTCCAAAATTACAAGGTCCGGGCTATAAATTCTGATAGAGGAGACAAAAAAAAAGAGATACGTGTATCGGCGTTTTGAAAGTTTACATCTGAATTTCATTTGAGAGGGGGTTAAAATTTCCCAGCTCTGGCACACTCTTATTGTTAAACGGCATAAGAAACCATGTGACCCTTACATTTTAGGTATAAAATGTGTTCAGCAAATTTATGTAAAATGTTACGAAGAATATTTTTGTGGAAATGTTAACCCTCTAACTCCTCAAGATATGGGTCTTTTCTGTCCTTCTTTTAAAAAAGAGCAAAAAACACCATTAAAACAGGGTTTTAGAGGGTTAAAATGTTCCACAAAAATGTTACCCGTTAAATTTTACTATAAGCCCTTGAATATACCAAAAAGGAAAATTCAACCACAAAGTCAGAAATAAGACACAACAAAAGATAGCTTAGGGTTAATTTCGCATTTATTAAGAATTTTGTTTTAAAGCAAATTTGGATAGCATTATTTACATTTTTTTAGCTCTACGCAATTCCACTTCATTATCATACAATGTCCAGCATATTTCAGCGATAAGCGAATAAATGCTTTTACTTTTATCTTACCAAAATTGTTATTCTTACTGCCCTTTTATAAACCAGATTTTATTACGTGTGAAAAGGGATAATAATTGTGGTTTTAAAAAATCTGTTTTAGTAAAAACCAATTCGAGAATGTCCATAGACCAAAAAAAAAAACAGGTAAATATAAAAAAATTTCAATTGAACATTAAAAGGAAAGGAAAATGTTTCATTCAGAATAACAAATTTGAAAAAGCAATTAAATTTTATGATAAATCAGGTCAATTTGGCGGTACAAAATAATGTAATTAGTAATTGTGGTTCTTAAAATTCCACAAATTTGGGAATGTCCCTAAATAAAACCAGGTACCAGAATATTTATCAGTGGTATTGCAATAGGTAAATAATTTTAGTTGAAACTGAAAATGTTTTCAAATGTGATGTGAAAAGGGTAATAATTGCGGTTGTAAAAAATCTGTTAAAATTGCATTTGGGAATTTTAAAAAACGTTAAATAGTACTTATGGATGTATGTATGTATGAATTACTGCAATAATAAATATCGATGTTTTCCATATTATAAATAGAACTAGGTAGTTATTGAACACTAAAAATTAAAATGTTTTAGTTAAACACTCCCCTTCTACGCAAATTGAGTCCTCTTCTGTGTGCTTTCTTGCCCGTTTAAATATTCAAGTAATTTTGTTAACAGCATCATTTGCATTCAAGTTTCAAAAGATTGACCATATCATAGTAATACTAAATTAATTAAGAAAGAAACTCAGTTTACGTGTTACATTTGTTTTGGCAAAAATGTCAAATTGTTTGAAAAAATTAGATTTGTTTTGCTATATCTGCGGTAAACATACATATAAAGTTACGTTTTTCAATAGTAAAGTTGAAGACATCTATAAAAGGTATTTTGAGCTAGAAGTTTTTCCGGATGAACTGTGGACGCCGAAGCATTGCTGTCGCATTTGTTATAATGGCTTAATTTTGTGGTCTATAAAACTATAGTTTTATTTTTGAACTCTCGCTTAAGGTCAACGAAGTTCAATGCAGTTTGGTATTCCTATGCGGTGGTTAGATCCAGGTGAACATAATGACGCTACGTGCTACGTCTGCCAAAATATTTCCATATTAAAGTTGAATAGATATAGGCGAAAGAGTTTTGTATACAAAACTGTACCATCAGTCATGCTGCCAATTCCGCATTCTGACGAACTCCCAGTACCTGTGCTACAACTTCGAAGTCCTAGTCATTATGTTGATGGAACTATTGCTGAAACAGGAACCTCTTATTGTGCAGATAGTGATTACACAGGAATTGACGTTATCCCAAGACCAATATTAATGTCTCAAGAGCATTTAAATGCATTGGTTCGGAGACCGAATCTGTCTAAAAACAAATCAGAAATTTTAGCTGCAGACTTAAAAGGTCTTCATCTACTTGAACCTGCAGCCTTAAGGCCCAACTCACAGATTAATAATCAGATAACTCACTAGTGGCGTTTAAAAACGTGTGTTATCATATTTTATTCCAGCTTTCGTTTAAGTGAATAAAAAAATATTCAAAAACGCTGAAAGCAATGAGTTGGAAGAAACCGCTACACATACCTATTGCAAACGTATGTTTTTATTTAATCAACCAAAAAATGTATAACAAAATTGGGGTAAAAGTTAAGTTTTTTCAGATAAATTAAAAAAATATGAATAGTAATAAAAGAAATTAATAAAAAAAAATATAAGTGTCTTTATAATATCATAGTGTAAAAGAAAAACGGAAAAAATTATGTTTTGCCTTATAATTTCAGATAGTACAACAATTCTGTTGGTGGCTCCTCAAACAAAAAACAAAACAGTTTACATGGTTTTATGGTGAGTAAAAATAAGTTGGTCATTAAATGTGTTTACGTCAAATTTATTGTATTTTAGGTCCCGGTCAATATAATGATAATACCTTCATACAACTGGACTAGACGTGGCCAGCCGTTGCAGCGTACACAATAAATAAATTATAATCGCGTATTAATTATACAAAATGCCATTGCTGCGGAAGAGAAACACAATCGAAATGGAGTCAATGGGATGCAATTAGATCCGAATAACAATCGACTTTATTCTGCCGGCAGGGAAGCGATTATACGTGTATGAAACTCACGTTTCGAATCAAACCAAAAGTATACATATAGAGTCAATGGAATATGATTGGGTCTATTACATTGTTCTTTGCTGTAATGGTAGAAATTGTATGTTAAGATCTACTTTTGTTTATGTACACGTACTAAGATTTTTTCTGTTTTTTTTTAAGTACTAGCTGTGATACAACTGTTAAGGTATGGAATGCTCACAAAGGCTTTTGGCTGTCGATTTTGCGAACACATCGTGATTATGTTCAAGCATTAGCCTACCCCAAAGATCGTGAGCAAGTGGCTAGTGCTGGTTTGGTTTCTTTTGGTATGTTAATACATGGAACAAGTCCAGTTTACGGGCACCTCTCCAAAAGAAGAAAAAAGTTTCCTACGGTATGTTTATTGCAATTCTAAGCAAAAATGTAAAGTGAAAAATTTGGCGCCAACCCTTAGTTCCGGAGTTACGTGCCTCCGAAGTTTTCTTGTTTAATACGGCATATATCGAGTATTTTATGGCAGAAAGGGACAATATGGATATCATTGGAAAGGTAATTAAGGCGGCTATAGTTCAGCACAGTTATTGTGAGTGGCTCAACAGAACATTTTGAAACAATTCACGTCCGTAAGGAAGGCATAGGAAAAAAAGTAAAAAACGCAACAAGCAAGTGTCAATATTAAGAATATTGACAAAGCACTGCAGTTAATATTTTGTTTAACAATTTGCAAGATAAACTATGGCAAATGAAAATTTTCACTTTTGACTAAAAATCTTGTTGTAAATGTAACATTTATATGTATAGTGATTTAAAGATTTTACTGTCACTTGTTTTGCATTTTATATATTTCTAATCATTTGGCCAACATATGGAATATGAAAAATAATAACTGCACCGGTTTGTCAATATTCTTAATATTATTATTATATATATATTAAGAGCAAGTGAATAAAAGTGATAATTTTTAGCAACATTAATAATACTTACTTTTATATTTCAAAAATCTTATATAAATAAAAAAACATACAATTTAATGTTATAATATTTTTTAACTTTAATTATAATTCTTGTATAAATTTTACAGTTTTTATTTATATAATAAAAACAGAAACAATTTATAAAAAGCAAAAATTTTTTTCAGCAGCTTTTAAACAATTCCAGCAGAAAACATGTTGAAATAAATAAATGAGATTAAATAAGATTTTGTACATTGAAAAAGAACATAGTTCCTCTAATGTACAAAACCTGCCGCAAGCATGTCACTAATTAATGAAACTTATACAAACTTACTTGGCCGGATTTATCGGGAACTGGTGCAACTTCTCTCTTTTGAGACAATCCATTATACAGCGGCGACTCCTGAAAGAAACAAAATAATTTCATTAAAAACAACTTTGTTCAACTCACATCTTTCCTGTTAGATTTTTTTTTTGTTGTCGTGGTTGATTTTTCAACCCTTATTTCATATTATTTTTTTAAGAGCACAAATTTTAAAACACTTCAAATAAATAAATAAATAAACATTAGTTATCTTTGACTTTAATTATGACAATATTTGGCGCAAAGAGAATTATATTTTATAATTGCACCAAATTTTCTTTACAAATATTTGTAAATAAATAAAATGTCAAATTCCAGCTATAATCGGAAAGAGATAGAAACCATAAAATTAAAGAAATGTTACTATCCCTCTATAACGAAAGCTGGAATCTGGCCACACTGTGTTTTTCGTGTCTTATCTGGTTATTTATCTGTGCTTTTCACACTGGACTAATTGTGCTGGCATAAAATCACAGTTTGTGGGCTTTTTCGGTGAGGAGAGTGGTTTTTGGCTGGCACAATTTTTCAACCAGCTTCAACCCCGAACAAGCAGAACAAAACTAACACATACACACTTATGAAAACACAGGTTCTGCGTTTTTTTTTGCAGAGCGATTTTTAGTATTTGGTTGTCCATCGACGCGTAAAGATGAATATGAAGAAAATGATATTAATTATGTACATGATTGAGATTTGTTATGATTAAATTCAATTTCCTTGTATTTTATCAAGGGAAATTAATGCGCTGTTTCTATATTACAGGCGATTAACTCGTCTGAAAAATTTATATGGAAATAAAAAAAACAGTGCTTTTCATATAATTTTTTCAGACGAGTTGATCGCCTGTAATACAGAAACAGCACTTAAGTTTAAAGTTAATTGAGTTGATTTTTATATGTATTTTACAGGGAAAAACTTTGAAAACGAACTTTTTGTCAAATATGAATAAAATATTAATTGAAATCTTGTGAAAATGTGGCATAAGTTAATAAGTTAAGAAATTCCTCCTAAAATTAATTGCCAATTCATCATAATTTATTTTAGCCAAGTATGGTCCGCAATTTATGCATGTGTTTAACGAACGAAAGGCAAACGTGAAATAAACAAAGAAAATACTAACACACACAAAGCTGTGTATACGTGCACAATTTTATGCCAGCATAATTAGTCTAGTGAAAATACGAAAGAACAAAAGTTGTGCGGATTAAAAATTAGTCCAGTGTGTAAAGGCTCAATAAGATAACTTTTCGTCAAGTTTCGTTAAATTTCATTTCTTTATGCAAGGTACGAAACTGATCGCACTTTCCGTACGGAAACAGCTGATTGTGCTTTGATTTATACATTAATAAAGAAATTTTGTAATTAAGACCTAAATTGTTAAATTTTTTAGTTTTTAATTCAATAAAAAATGTAGAAAACACAACATTTTTCTTTATGGCCAATTTTTTACAATTATAATATATTTAAATTAAATTTGTATTTATATGCCATATAAACAATGAACATCGTTGCATTTTTTAGTACGGTTGGCCACAAACACAAAATAGAAAATAATTATTATAATTTTTTTTTTCCATTTTCATAGAACATAAACCAAAATATGTAAATGTGTTTGGGAATGTTATTATATATATAAAATATTTTATTTAAAGCCTTTTTTTAAAATTTTGTTGATTTATATAAGAAGTATTTTTGGCAAAAGTACGAAATAAACATAAATGTGCAACTGTGGCAAATAAGTTACTAAATTTATATATGTACATTATAGCCACATAAATTTCTTTGATAAGTTACCTAAGCATTTGACAGGCTTTTCGTTGAATTTTTGACATAAGCTAAAGCTAGCTTATGCACATTACAGTTGGGCCCAAGGCGAATCAATTACCAGGTGGCAGCGTAGGTGAATTCATTAATTTTCGCCGTGTACACTACTGTCAAACTCCATATATAAAAAATCTGTTTACCATTTTTTTTATATGAAGTTTGACATTCGTTTCACCAGCAAAAAATAATCAATTTTCTAACGCTGCCACCTGATAATTGATTCGCCTTGGTTGGGCCTTTATTCTGTAAGTTGCTAAAGCTAAAACTCCATCGTTAAAAATCTAAAAAATCCATTTAGCGATTTTTAGCTGTAAATGTATATTGCTTAATTTGGCGATGTCTAAAAATCCAATTCGCCGTTAATTTGTCGTCATCGCTAAAATTTTCTAATATTGTATTCTCTATTTCAAATAAGCGATTTTAAATAAAAAATAAATAAAATTTTTAGCAACGAATATTTTTGAGTGCTAAAATTTGGGTAAAACATATACATTTTCTATTTGCGTTTTTTATGTAAATTTTATTAATTTTAGCAATGAAAGATCAGGAATATATGCTAATTCACCATATATTCGCCAATTTAAATAATCAAAATCGGTGATTTTAATAATTTGTTCGGGATAATTAGCACAATTTTTTTGAAAGTAATAAATTTAATTTAAAATACGCGTAATTTAATTTTAAATGCTTATTATTTTTAATTTAAATCTATTTTTTCTTCAAAAATGTGTTGTGTTAACTTTTTGTACAAAATATTAGTGTAAAATAGTGTCTTGAAAATATGTTTCCATAATTGCGGCGGTTAATAATTCCATGGCTAACCGCAACATTTAATTTACACATTTTTTTATTCAAGTACATACGTTTTAAGTGAGTATAATCGGAAGACTTGAAAAATTTTCTATAAATTTAAAATAATTTTTATAAATACATCATATACATATATTGAAAACTTTTTGTGGGTAAACGCTAATCATTGTAAGGAAAGCGAATCATAAAGTAAGGAAGCTCTAATACGAAGCTGTCAATATATTTGACTCTTTTCAACAGCGATTTATCAAAGTAGAGTAAAGGGATAATTATAGTGATAGGAAATTAATGTCTATTAATGTGGTAGACATTATATTTGTCTCTTTTTGACAGCAATTTATAAAAGTAGAGGGAAAGGGTAAGTATAGTGATAGCAAATTAGCTACGGCGAAAATATAAAATTTTAGCTAAGCGATTATAGATACAGAATACAAATTTGGAGATATAGCTAAAATATTTGCCGTAATTTATTTTTAGCTTTTTAGTGATAGTAAATAAGATTTAGCTACGAGAATTACAGAATAAGGCTGCTGGTGTCAATGTTACTAGCTTTCGTAAGCATCAAGACAGCTTTCTGCCGTTCTTTTCAGTAAACGATGATAACACGTTTGCTTATTGCAACGATATTAAAGGAATAATGAATACAATGAATTTTGAGTATAACCACGAGGACTGGCGTATATTTATTGATTCATCTAAGAAGAGTCTAAAAGCTGTACTTCTGTATTACGATAATACCAAAAATCCAATTCCAATTGCCTACGGAATGAACATTAAAGAAAGCTATGATTCTATAAAACTAATACTGGACTCCGTAAAATATGAAGACCATAAGTGGCGGATTTGCTGTGACTTAAAAGTCGCTAGTTCTCTTTCAGGTATGCAGGCCGGCCACGTTAAGTACGGATGCTTTTTATGCACTTGGGATAGCAGATGGAAGGGTGAGCAATATTCCAAAAAAGAATGGAAGTTGAGAGCTGAGGAAACATTAGAAGAGCAAAATATTGTACGTCAAGCATAAAAAACTTTATTATATGTCTGGATATAAATGGATCAGCATTTAATTTTCTGAAAACAATGTTTCCAAAATTAAGTGAAGCAAAGATTAAAGAAGGTATGTATATGTTCTTCAAGTCGTTGTTATTGTTAAAAGTCTTAAAATTGGTTTCATACCAACAGGTGTTTTTGTTGGTCCAGATATAAGAAAGCTAATGCTAAACGCTAACTTCGACGAAACGCTCTCCCCAATTGAGCTTGATGCGTGGAAAAGCATTAAGGAAGTGATAAACAATGTCTTAGGCAAAAATCGTTCTCCTACTGCTCAAATATACGTAGACACTATGCTTAGAGCTTTTGAAAAACTAGGCGTTCATATGTCAACAAAAATTCATTTTTTAAATTCCCTTATGGATTACTTTGAGAACCAGTTGTCAACAGAATCTGATGAGCATGGTGAAAAATTTCATCCGACATGCGCACCCATTGAAGAACGCTGTAAAGGTAAAAGCATTCATTGGCTTATCGCTGAAATATGCTGGACATTATATGATAATGAAGTGGAATTGCCTAGACCTAAAAAAATGTAAATAATGCTATCCAAATTTGCTTTAAAACAAAATTCTTAATAAATGCAAAATTAACCCTAAGCTCTCTTTTGTTGTGTCGTATTTCTGACTTTGTGGTTGAATTTTCCTTTTTGGTGTATTCAGGGACTTATAGTAAAATTTAACGGGTAACATTTTAACCCTCTAAAACCCTGTTTTAATGGTGTTTTTTGCTCTTTTTTAAAAGAAGGACAGAAAAGACCCATATCTTGAGGAGATAGAGGGTTAACATTTCCACAAAAATGTTCTCCGTAACATTTTACATAAATTTGCTGAACACATTTTATACCTAAAATGTAAGGGTCACATGGTTTCTTATGCCGTTTAACAATAAGAATGTGCCAGAGCTGGGAAAATTTTACCCACTCTCAAATGAAATTCAGATGTAAACTTTCAAAACGCCGATACACGTATCTCTTTTTTTTGTCTCCTCTATCAGAATTTATAGCCCGGACCTTGTAATTTTTTGGTGTGTTGTACAGTGTTATTAATAGTTTATATTTAACAGCTGCTAAGGTTAGGTTGCACAGGCTGTCGGCGTAATGAGACCGACTCACTTGGGTCCTAAAGGTGCCGTTGTGTTACCTGGTATAGGATGTGCAAGGATCAAATTCAGGTCCCTACGGTGCTATCAAAGATCCATATCAAAACCATCCCGAGGACCGGATAAACGAGTTTATCCTAGCTACATCGCAGACCGATAAGTCTGCAAGACCATGCAGTTTCGGACTGCCGAAAATGGCCGCTCTATTCCTAGAAAATAAATGGTAGAGCAAATGCTCCATCGTTTCCTCCTCATCCCGACAACTTCTACAGTAGTCGTGATGCGGAAGATTCAGTCTCCTAGCACAGCCACCAGTGTACCCAGCTGCCCTCGAGGAAACCTCAGTAGATTTGCGGTTGTCCCACTATCATACTGAGGCCACAATGTCCTCGAGACCGTGCAGGTGACCTTTTTAGACCATCTAGTCTGCGCGGCCCTAATTAGTTCCTGCTGAAATAAAGCACTACAGCAGCTTAACGGTACTTCCACCAGTGGAGCTATCTCCCGATCTCTCATACGAGTTCCAGATCTGGTAAGTTCGTCCGCGACTATGCCCGAATGAGCCGGCGCCCAAAAAAGTTCCAGGTTGAAATGATTCTCCGTTTCGTCCAGAGATGTCCGGTATTCACGAACCAATCTGGATGCTGTAAGTACAGATCTGGATATCCTCTCCGTATATCCTGTGGTACCTCATCCAGCAAGCCGCCCTTCTAATGGCAGAAATCTTAGCCTGAACCACGCTACATTGATCCTGTAGCCTAGACTTCACCCTGATCCCAAATCTAGGAATGAAGACGCGCCCCCGACTCCATTCTCTGACTTTGACTGGTCAGTATAGACATCAAGCACATCTCTACGAAGCATACTCGACGTGCCCGATGTTGTCGGGAATAGCCGGGGAACAGCCCAAAATGGCCGCATGTCCAAAGTCCCCCAGCCTCCACGTCACAGCTGCGTTCAGCCTAACTGGCCAGTTGTTTTTTTTTTTTTTATTATTATTATTAAATTTATTACATTAATCATTATGTTAAATTTTGGCCTCAGCGCCTATTATAGCTTTGTAGAGGCTTACAAAAAGTTGACTACACTCGATATGTTTTTTATAATAAATTTAAAAATATGTACATATATGGAAAATAACTTAATTTAATTTAACGTAATTTATTGAAATTTAAATTATTTTTAGGATGCAAGAAGCATTTCGACGTTGTTAAGCAAATGTTGCTTTATATTAGTTTTAAATGTAGACAGAACAGAAATATTTTTAAGGTAGTTTGGTAATTGATTGAACTCGTTTGCACCAGCATATGTAATTTTTTGTTTAGTTAATTCAAGACGACATCTTACAACATTCAAATCCATTGCATGCCTTGTTACTCTGTTAGTGAAGCTTATATTCTGATGAAACTGTATTGTATGGCTTCCATATCCTTTTAGGCATTTAAATACATATGTTAATAATTGTTGTTTGTATAATCCTTTCACTGGAAGTATAGTTTTTGCATAATTTTTATACAAATTTATAGTGCTAAACCTCAAGGGGAGGTTAAACACAATCTTAAGGGCTTTGTTTTGTGCTGATTGCAGTGACTTTAATGCAGAGCTACTTTTAAACCCATAAATCATTGGTAGATATGTAAGGTGTGAATGAATTAGTGATTTATATAACAACATTTTAGTTTCAGTACTAAGTCTGTTTTTAAACTTATATAAAATTCCTATACCAGACGATACTTTTCTCTTTAACTCGTTTATGTGGTTCTCCCACGAAAGATTGCTATTTAGGTTTATTCCTAAATATTTAATAGAATAAGATTCTTGTATTAAATTTCCAGCAACGTGTAAGTTTATAGTCTGATCATCTCTGATGTTGTATGGCTTAAACCTTATACATTTTGTCTTAGTAAAATTTAAAACTAATTTGTTTACTCTGAAATATTCTGATAGTATCGCAGAGTCATATTCAATTTGAGTTTGTAACACCTTTTTATATTTATAGTTATATAATAGACATATGTCGTCAGCGTACATCAATAAATTGCCATAAAACTTGATATTTTTCAAATCATTAATATAGATTTTAAACAGTAAGGGGCCAAGCACGCTACCTTGTGGGACTCCACACACAACATGCAGCACACTACTTCTCGATTCACCGACTTGAACGAAATGAAGTCTGTTTTTTAGGTAATTCGAAAATAATTCAATTGCATTACGAGAAAAACCAAGAAAATTCAATTTCTTAATAAGTATATCATGATCTACCAAATCAAATGCTTTTGATAAATCATAACACACTCCAGCAACTTGTTTCTGACCAGCATCAATTCCTCTGCATATATATTCCACAATGTTTACTACAGCCTCTTCAGTTCCCGTACCTTTTTTAAAACCATATTGTTGGTTAAACAAAATATGATTACTTTTAAGATATTTCGTTAACTGTTCATATATAATTTTTTCAAAAATTTTATCAATAACCGGCAAAATTGAAATTGGACGATAGTTTTCTACATTACTGGTTACATGACCTTTCGGTATAGGAACAATTTTGTGAATCTTTAGAATATTTGGATATCTACCTTCCACAATCATCTTATTAAATATAGTTTTTAATAGATGAGTTATTGTATCCTTACGCGTTAACAGCATTTTAACCGTGACGTTATGGACTTTTATTCAGTTTTATACTCTCTAAAAGGTTTTTCATTTTAAAATTATCTATTTCTTCTAGGCTAAAACGTGTAGAACTTCGAGAAATAGTTTTAAACATGTTCAAATCATCCGTTGAAGATTGTTGTAAATTTTCCCGTATATCTCGAACTACATCAGAGAAGAAATCATTAAAAATTGAAGCTTTTTCATTTTCCTTTACTACAATTGCACCATCATTGGTCACTAATTCATTCACTACATTTTGCATTTTTCCAATCTGCTTATTTAAAAATCTCCATGTTTTTTTTGGATCTCCATCACACTTCTCTATATTACATAAGTAAAAATCGTTCATAAGCTTTCTGTTACAATACTTAATAACTTTACTAATTCTCTTTAGACTGTCTATGATATATCTATCCTTTTTATTTTTCACTCGTGCTTTTAATAATTTATGTTTATGAGTTATCAATGAAATTAATTCTTTAGACATCCATGGGCTCATTTTTTGCCTTATATTTATATTTTTCTTTTCACAAGTGGTAGATTGTGATGCAGCCATAGAAAGAATATTAACAAGGTTCTCACACATATACCCAGAATCGTTAACATTTTGAAATGCAGTGCGTAAACTTTCATCGAAGAGCTTTCCAAATTTTATGTAATCAGTACAAGGCTTTGAAACAAGAGTTGTCTCCTTGTGCGTGTAATTTGTTTTAAGTCGGCAAAAAATAAAATTATGATCCGAAAGAAAATTTTGAACAGAGTTAATTAACAGCGGATTTGAAATGTTACTAAAGACCCAGTTAATACAAGTTTTACTTTTAGGCCGTGTTATCAAATTATGACATGAACTGAAACAGTATTCTTCGAAAGTATCCAATAGACAACGACTGGAGTTATCTAGAAGCATCAAATTAATGTTGAAATCACCTATAAATATGCATGGGATATTTTTATCCAACGAAAGCAAATCCTGTAACAATAAGTTAAAAGATTGTAATGTACATTTCTGCGATCTGTAAATAGATGTTATTATCAATGGTTTATTGTCGACTTTAATTTCAGATAACGATATGTGTTTAAGCTTGAATAAAAGGAACTATTACTCCCGTCCTTGGGTTTAGTTTTGATGGCATTGTCGTCATTGGTTTGATGAGATTTCAGATCTTAGGGCCACCCTGGCTTTTACGTATAAAAATTGAGTTTTAGGCGCGATAGAGTAAAGTTTTTTTTTGTTGCTTACTTACCTTTGGTACTTTGAGTTGACATAGCGCCATCTTAGTTGTATTAACTCTTAATTTTTTAGTATTTTAAATCAATAAATTGTAATTCATATTAAAAGAAAAGGAAGTGGTTTATTCATTTTTTGTCCTAAAGGAAGCTTTAAAAAAATACAAACGAAAATAATTCGAATTTATGATTTTGCTGCGAAGATTGTAACAATCAAAAGTAGCAGATCCCCTGTTGATTTTGGATTTTAAGATACCCTAGGTTCCACACACTTGAGGTCTCATCCAAACTTGGTACATTAACATTTGGTCCTTCGAGCCGGATATATTGGTTGGTGGAACAAACTTCTTTTTTCTCTGAGAGTAAACAGGTGATACTTTTCATTTTATTTTAATTTCATTTTGTATTTTTTCTTGTAACATTCTGTTTGTAGTATACAGAATAGCACAAGTTTTTGGGTTTAACAGTGCAAAAGGTACTGCATTATCTTTGCTTTTGTACTGTGACATTGGTTTATAAGATAAATACTGAACATTTTATCCCAGTATTTTTATTTGTCTATAGCCAAGTAACAAACCATAAAATACAGTCCACAAATTATTATATATTTTTGGTGTAGCAACTCTGGTTTTTTTTACCATATTGACCGTTTTTGGGTATTTTAATGACAGCTGTTTTTTTTTCTTTTAATTAAATTCGCCGTATTTTTTAAAATCAGAAATAATGTCATAGACGAAAAAGTGCAAACAATTTATAAGGCAAACGTGAATAAATATAAATAAAGAAAAATAAAATTCATTCGGTGTGTTGTTTGATAGTTGCAGTTTTTGTGCAATTTTTTGTTTCTGCTTCGTGACGACTGTCCGGCCAGTTTATTGGAAAATCAAATAAACCTACAACCAACTTCTGTGTTATTGTGACTTCGAAACAAAGTTCCAGTGAGAGTGTGCATCCATAATTGTTGGCCATGAATGTGCAGGTGATGCTGCGAAATGGTTTAATGGACATGGTGGTTTAAGCGGGAGCTAAGGATCAGAAGTCGTTTGTTGCAGAAAAGCAATAGTGCAAATTTTTGTAAGCGAGCAACAAACAAAAGGTAACAGAGTTTGATTTGAATTTGATATTTGAGATTGAATAATATTGAGTTGCTAGATCTGAGTGTGAATTTTAAAGAAAAAACTTTAGAAGTAGAAGTCAGTGGTTTATTTCTATATAAGTTGCGGCTGTGTTGTTATTTATATATTCGAAATAATACATAGTGCAGATCAGCCCTCAACACATGTACATAAATGTAAACTTATATTTCTTTTTGGGCTTAAATACTCGATCGGCAATAATCTCTGTATACTGATTGATTTCACTACTTGGGTAAATGTAAATATTTAAATTACATATGCGGAATTATTTTTTAATTTCTTATGTTTTATCAAAAAGGCCGATTTGTCAGATAAAAATCTATTCTTTTCAATTAAATTTTTGTAACTGAATAGATTAGTCGTGCGTTTGAAAGCAGACTTCTTAAATATTTTTGACAAGTTTTGGATGGTGGGGTGTACGATTTAGGTAATTGAATAAGCAATTATCGGTCAATTTGAATGCCGACAACAAAAGAACTTAAGTTTTTTTGTATTGAAATCAAATTTAGTTCTGTTTTCTGTTTGTCATTGTATGAGATTATAATAATCGAGATATTTGAGTCTGCGGATTGGTGAATGCGAAAGAAATTCAATTCAGATTTTTGTAAGTGCTTCCATTTCAGAACCTTTTGTCGAAGTTTTCCAATTACGTTTTATAAAACATTTTAATTTATTATTTTTTATTTTTATTTGTTTTTTTTTTTTGAGTTGGATTTTGATGTGGCGTTTTTAAATAATACCACTTTGTATATTGGGTACGCTGTGAGTGTTTTTTTATAAACTTTGAAAGTTTGTAAATTATTTGCTTATATGTAAATATTTAATCAAGCTGGCGATTGAGATTTTTTAACCATAGTATATTGGGGATTTTTCGATTTTCGTTGTTGAATTTTGCAAAGGGTTTTGTTTAGAATATTGATCATAATGCCTAAATCTTGCAAATTGATTATATTTGAGAAAACTGCTAAGTTGTTTCTAGAATTCGAAAAAGAATACCTTGATTTGCCACAGGGAACTCTAAGCTCTTATATGTTGGAAATACAAAAGGAGGAGTTCAAAACGTTGTGGGATAAGGTAAGGAACGCCTTCGAAGACTTCGCCACAAGAAACACCGAAGAGGATTCTGAGGAAGATTTCGAAAGCGCAAGAATACTTTTTAAAGAATGTAGAATGGGATACGTTTCGTGTGCTGCTCAAATGGGTGAGTTATCGGACTCATTTATGAACAGACCAGGGCTATCGTCGACACAGTGTGGTAAAAATATGGCAGACACAGATGGAAACCAGAGGCATAATCTTAAGCTGCCACCTTGTATTACCGAGGTCTTTAAGGGTGATTACCAGTCATGGCCATCTTTTCGAGATATGTTCCAAGCTGTTTATATTGATGGGGCAAATTTGACAGGGGTTGAGCGACTTTGTTATTTGCGTCAGTTCACGAAAGGTGATGCTTTATTGATCGTTAAAGAGTCTCCACTTACAAATGATGGATTTCAGAATGCGTGGGAGAATCTCAGAGATTGATACGAAAATAAAAGAATTTTAGTTCATGATCAGTTGAAAGTTTTATTTTATTTGGTAGTCGTAGAATCTGAATGTAGTGAATCAATAAAAAAGCTACAACGGGATATAAACAATTGCATTTCTTCACTTAAGGTTCATCGCATTAACATATCTGGTTGGGACCCAATTTTTGTATATGCTTGTTTAACGAAGCTGCCCTTTTATACTTTATCATTGTGGGAACAAACAGTTAAGAGTAAAATGGAAATACCACTGTGGAAGGAACTGGATGAATTTCTTACGGGTCGCTTTCAATCCTTAGAGACGATATCTAACATTCGTGGTGCAGAGAAATCGAATTCAGAAGGCAAGGCTGTGAGGGCAAATTCTTTAAAACAACGCAATTCAGTCGTTAGAGTATACCAGGCTAAAATTTCTGGAAAGTCTTGCGCAGTTTGCTCGAAAAATCATGCTTTAAAGGACTGCCAACAGTTTTTGAAGAAGGATCAGGCAGGGCGATTTTTAGTGGTCAAGACCAGAAACCTGTGCATTAACTGTTTGAATGATGGTCATAAAGTAGGCAGTTGTAAAAGTAATTTCAGTTGTGCAAAATGTCATCTTAAGCACCATACGCTGCTCCATAAAGAAGTAACGCCTCTTGCACCGGCAATTGGCAATTCAAGTATGGAAATGGCTTCTGTCTCAGCAAATAATAATGCAGGTGCTTGCAATTCGACTATACAGAATTGTTTTGTTACGACATCGAGGCAGATTCTTTTGGCAACTGCTGTCGTAAATGTGATATGTCGAGGGGAGATTTTTATTGCTAGGGCGCTCATTGATCCAGCTTCTCAATCGACATTTATAAGTGAGAAATTTCAACAAAAACTGGATTTGCCAACAAGAGAGGTAAATTCTAATATTTCTGCCCTTAACTGTGCTTCAGCTGGTTCATCACGAAGAGAATGCACTTTCGTACTGGGGTCTCGCTTCGATGGCGGGTTTAGATTAAAGGTGTCAGGCTTGGTACTTCCGCGATTAACTGGAAATTTACCAAATAGGACGGTAAATGTTTTGGACTTAGGTTCTTCGTTGAACATTCGCTTGGCTGACCCCAATTTTTTGAAAAGTGGACCTGTTGATCTTTTAATAGGTGGAGATTTTTATCCTATGATTATGCTGAAGGGCTTAAAACACAACGTTTTAGGAAATTTGATGGCCCAGGAAAGCGTTTTTGGCTGGGTTTTGACTGGTCCTATTGAAGACAGACATTTTAGGTCAAGTTCTACAGTAGTTTCTTGTTATACTGAAGTGAGCTTGGACAAACAGTTGGAAATGTTTTGGAGGTTAGAAGAACCACCACAAGCTAACAAAAATACACCAGAAGATGATTATTGTGAAGAATATTATAAGAAAACGACGGAAATAAATTACGATGGGCGTTATATTGTCTCGCTACCCTTAAACCCCAATATTTAGACGGAAATCATCTTGGCGCATCTCGGGAAAAGGCAAGTCGTCAGTTTTTAAGAAGTGAGGCATCATTACTAAAAAATCTGGAACTAAAGTCGACTTATGATGATGTTTTATCGGAATATGAGAGTCTGGGTCATATGGATAGATTTTATTTTGATACATTGAGTATGTCGAAAGTTTACTACTTGCCCCACCATGCAGTCTTTAAGCCAGAAAGCTCTTCCATTAAAGTAAGGGTTGTTTTCAATGCATCAAGTAGTACGTCAACTGGATTAAGTCTGAATGATGTGTTATATACGGGTCCAGTTTTACAAAACGATCTGATGCTCCTAATTATTAGATGGAGATTTTACCGTTATGTATTCAGTGGGGACATAGAGAAAATGTACCGACAGATACTATTAAAGCCCGAACAGACCCGATTTCAACAACTTGTGTTTCGCAGGGATCCTCAGGAGGATTTGAAGGATTTTGAGTTGAAAACTGTTACTTTCGGGGTAAATTGTGCTCCCTTCTTAGCAATTAGGACCTTGCTTCAACTAGCTAACGATGTTGAGAAGAAGTGGCCTTCAGCATCGAAAATCCTACGCGATATGATGTATGTAGATGATGCGTTGGCTGGGACTCACAATGTCCATTTAGCGATAATGGCTCGTGACCAATTAATTTCTGCATTGTCATCTGCAGGATTTTGTATGAAAAAATGGACTGCTAATGACGAGAGAATTTTGCAAGGGTTGCCAACGGACCATTTATTAAATAGGCATTTTTTGGAAATCGATGATTTTAGCAACACAAAAACTTTGGGTGTGAGGTAGAATACTGAAATCGATTATTTTTATTTTTCTACGGCTCCTATTTCGTTAAAGGAGAATTTTACTAAGAGGGAAGTACTTTCAATTATCGCTAAGATTTTTGATCCAGCAGGGTGGTTGGGTCCTATTGTTATTATTGCAAAAATGTTAATGCAGCAAATATGGAGCGACAAGACGGATTGGGATGAAGTTTTGTCGAAGGCTAGCGGTATGAAATGGCAACAATTCGTAAATGATTATATACTCATCAACGATATAAAGATTTCACGATGGATTGGATTTAAACCATCGGTTAATTTGGAATTTCACTGCTTTTCAGATGCTTCAGAAAAGGCATATGGTGCATGCCTATATGTTCGTGTACAAGATGAAAATGGTGCGGTACAGACTCACTTATTGATGGCTAAGTCTAAAGTGGCTCCACTCAAGACAGTATCTTTACCTAGGTTGGAACTTTGTGCTGCTTTGTTGTTGGCAAATATATTAGATACTGTTAGAAATGACTTAAAATTTGATGGACCTAGTAATAAATTCTACACATGGACTGACTCTATGATTGTTTTAGCTTGGCTTCAAAAACCTCCTAGTTCGTGGACAACTTTCGTGGCTAATCGTGTATCTAAAATTGTTGAAAAAACTGGTATAAGTTGCTGGAGGCATGTAGGTTCTAGCGATAACCCAGCAGATTTACTAAGTAGAGGAGTTCGACCTCAGGAATTAGAAAGATGGATGAGCCACAGTATATTTCGGGGGAACAAACTTCAAAAGAACTGCAAATTGTCAAAGACAGGTTAATAGTTGTGGCTCAAAAGGTATCGTTTGGTGACGAGTATTATAAACTCTCTAATAGCACAGTTATTGCCAGAGGTAACTTGGCTAACTTAAACCCTTTTTTGGACAAAAATGGTATAATGAGAGTTGGAGGACGCTTAGCTCATGCTCCAGATTTAACATACAATGAGAAATTTCCGATTCTACTGCCTTTGAACTGTCGTTTTTCTTTCCTACTTGTAGACTTCATTCACAAGGTCACATTGCATGGAGGCAATCAACTAATGTTAAGGGTCTTACGTACTGAGTTTTATATTTTGCGAGCGAGGAATTTAGTGAAGTCAATTATAGGCAGATGTAAGGTTTGTACTATACAGAAAAGGGCCATTCAAAGTCAGATTATGGCATCTCTCCCCGCGAATCGCACGATTATTACACGTCCGTTTACCACAACAGGTGTAGACTTCGCAGGTCCGTTTGATATTAGGAATTTTACAGGTCGGGCTTGGCTAATTACGAAAGGTTACGTTTGCTTATTTGTGTGTTTCGCTACAAAGGCGATTCACTTAGAGGCCGTCAGTAGTTTGTCAACCGCGGCTTTTTTGGCGGCTTTTTCTAGATTTGTTGCTCGCCGTGGCTATCCAAGCGACATGCATTCTGACAATGGTACGAATTTTGTTGGTGCTTCTAAGGTGTTGAAGATAGAATTTCGAAATTTTTGGAAAACTGTAGGTTCAGAATTTAACGCTTCGTATGGAGCTAAGAGAGTGAATTGGCACTTTAACCCCGCTGGTGCGCCTCACATGGGAGGACTTTGGGAGGCGGGGGTAAAAAGCTTTAAGCACCACTTTCGAAGAATTGCAGGTAATTTAAAATATACCTTTGAAGAATTTTCAACGCTGTTAGCACGCATTGAGTCATGCTTAAACTCGAGGCCTTTGTGTCCTTTAACGGACGACGTGGAATGCTTAGATGTTTTGACGCCTGGACATTTTCTAGTTGGAGCACCTCTTTTAGCACCACCGGAACCGGAAATTGCAGAAACCCCACTGTCTATCACTAATCGTTGGCAAAGAGTCAAAGCACTGAATCAACGACTATGCAACAGATGGAAGGATGAATACTTAAAAGATCTACAAAAGAGAAACAAATGGAAGTACTTGAAAAAAGATTTGGAAATAGACGACATGGTTGGTATAAGAGAGGATAACTTACCAACAAATGAATGGCGCTTAGGTAGAGTCGTAAAGGTTTATATGGGTAAAGATGGTCATACCAGAGTTGTTGAACTTAAGACTCAGCGTGGAATTATTACAAGACCTATAGTCAAGCTTGTAGTTCTTCCAAGTAACTAATATTTATTTTTACTTTTTTTTTTTCTATTTTGTTTTTTTTTGTATATTTATTTTTTAGCATTATGGTTTCCCGCAAAAAATACATAGAGGGTAATCGTACTACCAAAACAATGGTTTGCAGAGTCTGCCTTAAAGATCACCCTATACGATTTTGCGACCGGTTTTTAAGAGAGAACGAATGCGTTTAGTTACCTTTTATAAATATTGTGCGGGGTGCCTGGGACATGACCACACTTGGCGCACTTGTGAAAGTACAGGGAAATGCAAGAAATGTGGTGACATGCACCATACACTGTTGCACAAACCTAACCCAAGACCTCGTTCGTCTAGGTATAATAACAATAAGTATGTAAAGCGTTTGCGTAAGGGACCTAATTCATCTGACCGCCGAAAACGCGAGGGACCAAGTTTGTCTAAGCGTAGACCTAGTTTGTCTCAGGTAGATACCGACGGACCTCGTACGTCCAAGGATTGTCACGACAGCACACGACCTAGTACGTCGCGAGCTTTAGTTCCAGCTTCTTCAAGGAACGTTCAAATTTGCAACCATTCATCCAATAGGCGATCTGGTCGGGATAATTCGACAATACCTTTTTACAAGCTTACTGAGACTATAATGTTGAGGCCGACTGCAATGGTAAAATTAGTGACAAAAGAAAGATATATTTTGGAGCGAGCGATAATTGATCCAAGTTTGGAAAGCTCCGTGATTGCAGAAGAAGTTGTGAGGCGCTTAGAGGCGAAAACCGTTAAGGTGGGGAGACATGAGATGTGTCATATTCAGATTCGAGGCAACTTTGGCAACAGTACAACGGTCGAGACTTTCGCCAAAGTCAAATATAGGCACCATGTGGTTACTCCTCGAAAGTCTATTGATGACAAAATTATGGATCATTTCCCATGCCTGCAATTGGCAGATCCTCAGTTTAATGTGTCAGCACGGACACATGTTACGTTAGGAGGGGATATTTACTCTAAAATCATGAGAAGTGGCGTCGCTGGGGGTTCTTTTGGTAAACCTTTAGCTCAGTACTCGATTTTTGGGTACCTCATCTCTGGACCATGTTCAGAGTAAACAGTTTGGAGTCTGCGTCGCGCTTATCCTACAAAGTTCAACGAATGGAGAAGTTGACTTTTTTGTATTATCAGCAGATGACTACTTTTGAATTTTTCTCTTATTATTTAATTTTCTGTATTGCTTTATAATTCGTATCCTGGATAAACAATGAATTTTAATTTTTCTTCTTTTTATTTCCTCTTTCTAATAAGATATAGGTTTTAGTTGCAGTGCTGCAAGGCCGCCGGGATGTTTAAGCTTGAATAAAAGGAACTATTACTCCCGTCCTTGGGTTTAGTTTTGATGGCATTGTCGTCATGGGTTTGATGAGATTTCAGATCTTAGGGCCACCCTGGCTTTTACGTGGTGTATAAAAATTGAGTTTTAGGCGCGATAGAGTAAAGTTTTTTTTGTTACTTACTTACCTTTGGTACTTTGAGTTGACATAGCGCCATCTTAGTTGTATTAACTCTTAATTTTTTAGTATTTTAAATCAATAAATTGTAATTCATATTAAAAGAAAAGGAAGTGGTTTATTAATTTTTTGTCCTAAAGGAAGCTTTAAAAAAATACAAACGAAAATAATTCGAATTTATGATTTTGCTGCGAAGATTGTAACAATCAAAAGTAGCAGATCCCCTGTTGATTTTGGATTTTAAGATACCCTAGGTTCCACACACTTGAGGTCTCATCCAAACTTGGTACATTAACAATATGCATATCTGGTCTATGAAATCCTTACTCCACATCGATAAAAGATTGTATTTTATATGTTTATTTATATAAATAGAGATTCCCCCATAAGTATCATTTCGGCAGCAATGTATTACGTTAAAGCCATCAATAAAATATAGACTAATTTGATTTTTGTTGAACCACGTTTCTTGCACTGCTATAATCTCAGGAATAATTGACATTTTACAGATTTCTGATTTAAATTTACTCAAAGAGGAAATGCTTCTTACATTAATGGATAAAATATTAAACAGTTTGGAGTTCGTTTTAATTTCACAAAATTTATTAAAAGAATTAAGATTTTCGAAATATTTACTATCCATAAAATATAGAAAGTATTAAAATTAAAAAAGAAAAACATAAGTAAGGTAGTGTACTAATTTGGTGATTTAAACTGAGTTTCCTCATCTTCATCATCATCGTCATTGAAGTTATCGATATTATCCATTAGATTGCGCTTCCGATGACCTCCAGCAAATTTACATAGCAATTTGTCCACATCTTCCATTGTTTTAAAATAAAACTGTCTTGAATTTTCATCCTTTTTTATTTTAAATTTAAATCCTACAGTCTTTAATGACATCGCATGTTTTAACAATTGCATTGTTTCTTTGCAGAGAAAATCATTTACAAAAACTGCTTTAAATTTTTCAATTTCCTTTAATTTGGGTTTTTGACGCATAAATGTTTGTTTACTTTTTTTTAGTAGCAAATTTAACAACTAACGAAGACTTTTTAGCTCCCTTTAGATTGATTTGCTTTCTATTGTTTAAAAAGTAAGCTTCCTCAATTTCGTCTTCACGTAAATTTGCTCCTACTGTTTCTGCCACATATAAAGCTGTTTCTAAAGCGGTTTTATTTTCATCTACTTTAATACCATTTATAATTATATCTTTATTAACCCTGTAATCATTTAATAGTTTTACTGTCGATTTCAAACTGATAACTTCTTCTCGTAAGGAAGCATTCTCTTTTTTTAACATTTTAATCTCTTTTGCATTTTTCGTAATGTTTTTCAACATCTCATCAAATTGAGACGACATAAATTGCATAGTCTCTTTAATATCTGTCAACTGATTAAGTTGAGTTTTAATTTCAGCTAAATCTTTTTTCAGGCATACATCCACATTATTATTTGGCAAGCAAAAATGGCACTTGTACTCAAGAGAGGGGTTTTCAATCAGATGATCATATTGTTTTTTATTAAGTGTTGTACAAAGAGAATGAAATGTTTTTTTGCAAACATCGCATTGAATTGCATCTTCACTTTCCAATACTTGACTAGTACATTGTACACAAATAATTTTGTTATTGTTAATACTTTTACGCACATTACTAGCCATCCTTTATATTATTTTCATAAAACACAATTTAATAACAATAAACCAAGCAATCTTTTGTTTTTTTATGTGTTTATTTATGAAAAAAGGTTATTTTTATGTAAGTTCTCGCACTACAATTATTTTTGACTTTTAATCACAACGGGGTTGCCAACTTTTTTCTTCTTCTTTTTGTTTGGCCATGAGATCGGCCGGTAGCCACTGCAGCATTGTAAAAAGGGCCTTCGAGGGAGTGGTGCGCATTGCACCGGTGACCATCAAGGCCGAGGTGCGCAGTATCCTGTTCAGTATACCGCAGTTCGTCAGTCTGCGCAGTGCGGGCCACCATTCGAGAACCATGTACATTAGTATGGATTTAATCACCGTGTTAAAAAGCCAGTACGACGTGCCGGGGTTAATACCCCAGTGTCCGCCTATAGCCTTTCTACACACGTACAGAGCGACTGAGGCCCTGTCCGCCAGAAATCAGACACGGGGTCCACGACAGTTTGGAGTCCAGGATGATATTCAGTTACTTCGCCCTGTCAGACAACATTTCTTCTCGTGAAGAGCACAAGTTTTGTTTTCCGAGCGTTCGCGCTAAGCCCGTTCTCGGTACACCACCTACTGACACAACCCAGTGCCGATTGCAGACATTGTGATAGCGTGTCAGGATAATTTCCTGGCACTGCAACCGCAACGTCATCCGCATATGCCACAGTCCTTGAACCCCATACAAAGCTTATTATCGACCGACTTACGTTCAGTCCCTCCAGGGCCATCGTAATGGATTCCGCTTTCACATTGTTGAAGGCCCCTTCTATATCTTGAAAGGCAACCAATGCATATTCCTTATGCTCTAGGGATTTTTCTATAAACCCCACAAGCTTTTGTAGTGCCGTCTCAACAGATCTGCTCCTGACATACGCATGTTACGCGTTCTCCTCAAATGGAGGTCAATTATCCGTTCCAAAGGCTCCGATTATAGTTTACAACAGTTGTTATTTTGATGTTGTAAATTTTAAATTGTGATTATAGTTTATAACACTTATCGGTAGTGTTGTAGTTTTAGTTACCTCAATTTACTGCTATTACCGTTCACAACATTCGCAAATACAGTAGCTCCAAGCGAAACTCGTACACTTTAGACTAATTTTAAAATTATCTTCTAACATTAAGTAAGAAGCTCTTAACAAATAAAACTGTATTTATTTTATTAGTTTATTTTATAACAAATTTAACAAAACATAAAAACTTAATTAATTTACTTTATTCGTGCTTGATTCCTTCAAATATAAATATTTTATGATATTCTCATGAAATATTTATTATTTTAAACTACAAAATGAAATGTATTACTGCGGGGAAAGCATATTCATATGGCCATTTCACTACTGCTCAAATAGCTCATCAGTGGATTTTACCCAAATTTTGTATAGAAAAACAGAAAGTCTCATATCAAAAGCCAAATTGATTAAATGAGAACTCCATTGAATCAATAAGACAGAAGACAATAACAACTCAAAAATGTTCTACACAAAAACACAGCAAACATTTAGTAACTATTTTTATTTTTCCTTTCATTTTTCTACATAAGGGATCCCATTGGGAACCATTCATATGTATTTGAAAGATTCAATGAAAAAATAAAAATAAAAATTGAAAAAAAACTTTTATTAATAAGCAATGTGCACATGCAAATATATCAAAATGAAAATTTATTATTCGGAATCTGTTTAAAATTTAATTAATTTACTTTATTCGTGCTTGATTCCTTCAAATATAAATATTTCATGATATTCTCATGAAATATTTATTATTTTAAACTACAAAATGAAATGTATTACTGCGGGGAAAGCATATCCATATGGCCATTTCACTACTGCTCATTTAATCAATTTGGCTTTTGATATGAGACTTTCTGTTTTTCTATACAAAATTTGGGTAAAATCCACTGATGAGCTATTTGAGCAGTAGTGAAATGGCCATATGGATATGCTTTCCCCGCAGTAATACATTTCATTTTGTAGTTTAAAATAATAAATATTTCATGAGAATATCATGAAATATTTATATTTGAAGGAATCAAGCACGAATAAAGTAAATTAATTAAATTTGAAACAGATTCCGAATAATAAATTTTCATTTTAAAACATAAAAACTTTAAATTATTTTTTTTATAAAAACATAAAATAATAGTAATTTCTGTAACAAAGCCAAACTCGTACACCACACTTTAATCAAATATTATTTTGTTGGTTTTAAATATTAATATTTGGTGTGCATGCCTTTATTTTTTATCACCATTTTTAATCTATTTGGCATACTGCGCACAAGGTTTTCGCAAAAACTTGGTTCAATTTTGCCCCATTCGTCATGAAGAGCTCTTTTCAAGCCATCCTTAGAACTTATTGTATGACTACGAATTATTACGATCGAGATGGCTCCACAAATTTTCGATTGGGTTTATGTCTGGACTCTGAGCTGGTGTATTCATAACACGTGGACAATTATAAAGTAGGCGTGATCGCACATTGTAAGCCTTATGCTTCAGGTCGTTGTCTTGGTAATAATAAAAGTTTTCACCAAGACAAAGTTTCTGCTTACAAACTGGCAAACTTTCTTTTAAAATGTTCAGATACATATGCTGATCCATTGTACCATCGATAAAGTGTAAAACACCGGGCCCAGATGCAGAAAATGATCCCCAAACCATTACTGACCCACCACCGTGCTTAACTGTTGGTTTCATGTTTTTGGCAAGCAACTCCTCATTGGATTTTCTCCATACATTAGGTCTTGCATCTGAACCAAACTCGTTGTATTTAGTTTCATCTGTGAATAATACCTACTTCCAAAATGAAAAATCCTTTGTTTCATGTTCCTTTTTTTTTTCTTTTTTTTTTTTAAAGAGAGAAGTAGCACTTCAGGCATTAATGCCTACTTAGTTTTTTAACCGTGCTACATTCTTTAGGAAAGGGATAGATGAGAGAGAAGACAGGTGGTGAAAGGAGATAGATATAGCCATTTTATTAATTATTTTACTTCGCCGGCGAATATGCTATGAAGAAGTACCGACGAAGGAGGCTGCATGTTTTTATGTTAATTCTGCTTATGTATTTATACCATTAAACAGAAAAAAACATTTTTTATTTTTTGACTGCCGCAAGGGTTAAACCCCGGTCAGCCAAATTTGTAGTCAACGTGCTTACCACCTAGACTACAGCAGCCCCTTGGCGAATCGTAACCTTATCTTTTGATTTCTCTTATTAATCAGAGGTTTAACTCTTGTCCTTCTACCATTGAAATCAGCCCTTTTTAGTACGTTTCTTATGGTCTGTGGGCAACATTTTTTTCCTGTCTTTTTCAACAATTTCTACAAGTTTCGGGGCGCTTAAAAATGGGTTTGACGTAAAATATATTGCTCGTCTCCAGCAGAGAAAATTTAGTTTTTTGCACTTTTCTTCTTGTTCGCAATCCTCTCTTCCATTTTATACCTTTTTATAATATATTGCACTGTTGATCGGCTTCTATCAACTGTCTCAAAAATTTCTCGCAGCGATTTATTATTATTATGATATTGAATTATTAATTTTTTTACTTCAACAGAAACTTTTCCTCTCTGTCTACCCATTTTGTTCTCTTTTGTAACTCTTTCAAACAAAAACTCAAATAAATGACAATAAAAAAGGTGATAATGGGGAAATTTTTTAAATTATTTTTACGAAATATCCCGAAGTTAGATGCAAATTAAAAGACTTTTGCCAAATTAAATAAGACTGTACGAGTTTGGCTTTGGCGTTAAAATTTGCAACTTTTTAAAATATTTATCTGTAATTTAATAAATAAAAATTTCGTTTCTGATATTTAATTAAGTACATAGTTTTGTACTAAAATTAAGTAAATTTATTTTGTTTTCATAGGTGTACGAGTTTTGCTTGGAGCAACTGTATGTGTTGTAAGAAGTGTCAAAAATTTTCAACTGATTATTACTGGTTGTCTTGTTGCCACAGCACGTTCAAATTTAAAATGGAGAAAAATTTGTAAGTAAATATTATTTTTGTTTATTGCAAATATCTCTGACTAAAATTTTTTTAGAAAAATTACGAGCAAAAAGCAAATGGAAATGGTGGTAGAGCTGAGCAAAATCCTGATATTGTGGCAAGCTCTCATTTGGATGTAATAGGACAAATGGGATCAGTTTACCACAAAACTAATAATATGGGTCCACCTATTCGAAATGCGAAAGAATGGCAAAGATATTACGTAATCTTAATTAATTAATTTTATTGAAGTATATAAAATTATGATTTTTTTTTTATTGGTATTGACTCACTATAAGGCAAATATAAAAAGAAAGCTAGCTGCCAATAAAAGGAGCTACTGGTCCATACACATTAAATAAGCCTGAGTTCCTTAGAGCATACGACTATTGAACTGGTGTCGCCACAGTCGCAGGTTGATCCAAGTGGGTCTGCAGTGGGCCTGCAAGCTTTAGAAGACTTTGATGTAGAGCAGTTGCAAGTAAACTTTGAGCCACCGTCAACAAGCGCTGAACGCAGCACCGAGCAGCGTACACCAAAAAGCCACATCCAAACGAAATCAGAAATGGAAACAGAGCGTTTTGCGTTATTAAAAACACAGTCAAGGACACAAGAGGAAGTTGTAAAAACACTAAAAGTATATAAAAATTACGAAATTAATAAAAAAAAAAAAATGTACGAGCTAAGAAAGAAAAAGGCTTATTTACAAATGCAATTGATAAAAGCCAAATTAGCACTGACGCAAAAGAACTCCAAATGTGATGTAAATATGTATGTAGGAAAAATGTTTTTGTTTATAGTTTTAAGAGTCATGTGATCTGCATTCGTAAAATTAAATGAAAATGAATTTGAAAATCTATTTTAAGGGGGATAAAACGTTTTGATTTAAGAAACAAATATAATTTTAAGTGAATTGTTTTTTTATTTTCTTTTATATGTTTTGCTTTGTTTTAAACTTTGTAGTATTAGTGTAAGATATAGGAATTTGTTTTAAGAAAATAACATAAAAAGTCTTTTTCTCCGGCAACCTAACGGTCGCCTAGAACAATTTGCCTAACAACGCGGTTTAAAAATAATAAGATAACAAAATTTTTCTCCGGCAACCTAATGGTCCCCTAGAATAACTTGCGTAAAACCGCATTTTAAAATATAATAAGAATATTTTTTTTAATTTCGTTAAATTGCAAAAACAAATTCAATTTAAACATTTGTGAATTAAAATTAATTAGATATTAATGGAAAATTGCTCAAAAGATACAATCGATAAAATATTCGAAAAATACGAGAAAATTGTAAAAAACACACCGTCGAAGCAAATACCCGAACACCTCCTCTTAGATAAAACTAGTGGGCCAAAGCCAATTACATTAGAAATATATAGGAAAAGGAAAGAAAAATATAAAACTAAACCAAATACTGAAATTAAAGTAACAGAAAAGAAGAAAAAAGAGGGGAGGTAAAAAAGTACAAATCCGTAGGAAAATTTCTAAGTTGTACCAGGAGCTACATTTTGAAAGCAATAGGGAAAAGAAATTAGAAATTAAGAAAGAAATTATTGAAACTAGGAAACTAGCATTAGTAAATAAAAGGAAATAATAATTTTATATTTGTATATTTTGTTCGACCTTTTATTTTATAAATTTATTATTTTTATCTTTGGGCTCTAGGTCACTGTTTTTATTTTTGTTTAAATAAAACTCTTTTTATGTTTTATTAAATAATAATTGAAATTATTGTTTTTATTTATTCAATATTTCGGACACCTTCGGTGCCTTTCTTAAGGAACTAAAAATACATAAACAAACACATTAACAACATTAATTTTTTTCACAAAGCAACAAAAATATAACACTAAACATTGTCTTACTTTGAGTGAAGCCGTCAATCACTTGGAGAGTGTGATATGTTTACTAAAAGCTTTTATTGTTTATATTTTGTTAATATATGTGTATAAGAATGCGCGCAATTTTCAGTATCTCTTTTAAAATTCATTCTTTTGTTCTCAGGAGTATTTATAATATGTAGCATCTTATAATTATTTTCTTGTTGTATTATTTCTGCTTTCTCTAAGTCGGGGGAGTGTTTGCTCATTGCACAGTGGGGTGCTAACGCTGTTTTTGTTCGTCTAATCCTTTCCTTGTTTTATAATTGGATTTGTGTGCTGCCAACCTTGTTTTTAGTTTAGATTTTGACGTTCCAACACATATTTTTTCACATATGTTAGACCCGTCACCGTTACAAGGAATTTTGTATATTATATTCGCTTTATCTAATTTGTCAATTTTTGTTTTAGTGTTAGAAAACAACATGTTCAAAGTATAATGAGTCCTAAGTGCAATATTAACATTTTGTTTGTCAGAGATTTAAATATTTGTCAGAGATTTAAATATTTTTTCTTGTTTTGGTACTACTGATTTTTTTAAATCTTTTTTTAACATTTTTAATAATATTTGTTGCCATCTTATAGGAGAAACTGTTTTTTTGCAGCATTTTCCTTAATTTTATAAAGTTATCTTTGTGAAAATTTGTGTCACTTAACTTAAAAACTCTCCTTGCAATATTTCGTGCTGTGTTGAATTTTACATATTTTGGATGATTAGAATAGAAATTTATTATCCGTCCTGAAGCAGTTGGCTTTTGATACCAATCCGTTAATAAAGCGTTTCCTTGTCTTATAATTAATAAATCTAAATATGCCAATTTTCCGTCTTTTTCCAATTCAGTGGTAAATTTGATGTGTTTGTGAAAAGTATTTAGGGCTTTCAGAGTTTCTTCTAAGTCTTTCTATTTTATTATACAGAATAAGTCGTAAACATATTTGGTCATAACTTTCGGCTTCCGTTCCAATTTTTCCAATGTAATATCTAGTAATTCTTCCATTACTATGTCGGCAACAACAGGAGACGCTGGTGAGCCAATAAGCATTTCTTTTAATTGCTCAAATATTTTATTGTAATATTTAATATATCTATTCTCTTTGATACAAAATTTTATGATGTCGAAAAATAAATGTTTTGGTATTTTAGTAAAAGTAGCAATTACGTCCCATTTTTTGTCAATGATATCTACAGATAAGTTAACAGGTATACTGGGGAACAAGGAAACTACATCAAAAGAAACCAAAACTTCATCGTCAGAGAGAGATATATTTGTCAATTTACTTTTAAATGCTATGGCGTCTTTAACATTATATTTAGAGTCCTTGGTAAGATATTTAAGGATATCAACAACGTATCTACAAAGGCTGTATGATGGGGAGTTAATTGATGAACAAATAGGTATGAGAGGCATGTTTTCCTTATGAACTTTAGGAAGTCCATTAATCCTTAGAGCCGTTGCTACAGTGGTTGTCAATCTATGTTTATCCATTGTTTCGATTATATTTAACTTAAGCAATTTTTCCACTAATATATTATTGCGTGTTTGTAATTTTGCAGTTGGATCAATTTTCAGTTTCCGGTAAGTGCACATATCCTGTAAAATATTCTTCATTTTTGTTTCATATTTACTTTTTTCCATTGCAACTGTAGTGTTTCCCTTATCTGCTCTAAGAACTAAAACGTTTTTATTGTTGTTCAAAATTTTTTTAGTTTGTTCCACTGTATTAATTATTTCTCTCTCTTTTCTTGTTAATGATCGTTTATTAAGGTAATTATCCATCGTCATTACAAATTTAGTTCTTGATATCTCTTGTTTTTCTTTTTCCTTGTTAGTTTGAATAATGTCTTCTCCGTCGGCAATGCATTTGAATAAAGGGAATTGTTTTTGTTGGATTGGTGGGGCAAATTTGGGGCCTAATGACAATAGCTTCTGTATATTTGTTGGTATTTCTATGTTTGTTTTGTTTATAAACCAATCTTTGTTATGCTTTATGTATGGTTTTTTATTTTGTAGTGCTGCTAATTTATGAAATTTGTTAATTTGTGTTTCTAATCGTTTCTTCTTCACACTTTCATAAATTATGTCTTCACTTTTTATTAATAATTAATATTCCGCTTCCAATATGTTTTCTTTTATGTATGTTATGTTGTTTTTTAACTCATTTTGGATATTGTTAATCTCTTTGTGCTTGAGTCTTATTATAAGGATAAGATTTTTCATATGAAAATGTTCTGTGGATTTATCTAAAAGATTCTTAATTTTTAATGTTTCAGATGGTAATATTTTCTTAAATTGAAACAGTTGTTCAATATTTTTGGTAGGATTTATAATAAAATTTGGTATTAAGCCAGATTTCAGGATTTAATTAAAAAAGTTTTTTTTTTTTAAAGTAAATTGTAAATTTAAGAATTTAAAAGTAAATTGACAAATATATCTCTCTCTGACGATGAAGTTTTGGTTTATTTTGATGTAGTTTCCTTGTTCCCCAGTGTACCTGTTAACTTAGCTGTAGATATCATTGACAAAAAATGGGACGTAATTGCTACTTTTACTAAGATACCAAAACATGTATTTTTCGACATCATAAAATTTTGTATCAAAGAGAATAGATATTTTAAATATGATAATAAAATATTTGAGCAATTAAAAGGAATGCCTATGGGCTCACCAGCGTCTCATGTTGTTGCCGACATAGTAATTTAAGAATTACTAGATATTACATTGGAAAAATTGGAACGGAAGCCGAAAGTTATGACCAAATATGTTGACGACTTATTCTGTATAATAAAAAAGGAAGACTTAGAAGAAACTCTGAAAGCCCTAAATACTTTTCACAAACACATCAAATTTACCACTGAATTGGAAAAAGACGGAAAATTGCCATATTTAGATTTATTAATTACACAGTGCCGCACTAAAATCTTGAACCAATTGAGAGCCACAAAATCTGATAGCCTATGATGGTAGAAGAAAAACCCTAGCTGGGTTTTCAATTATTAGCTAAGGTTTTTTTTTAATTCATTTTTGAAATTTTCGACTGGGAGGTGGATTTCAGTACAATTTTCAAAAAACATGTACTGATTCTTAAGTCTATATCTCGCGAACTATTCGAAATATTGCATTTCTCTCTTCAGCAAATTTTTACCTCTCGATTAGGTCTAAAAATTTTGCCTTGAGATAATATCAAAAAAACATCAACAACAACATTATGCGTGTCATTCCAAATGAAGTTATTTTGACTTGAACCTTTTTAGGTTGAAGTCATAGGACAAATTTTTGATATGATCAAAATTTTGGATTTACTGATTTTGATTCAAATTTTGGACTTGCTTTTTCGGGTTCAGATAAAATTAATCCGAAAAATTCTGAATTCAATCCTAGTTTGGATTAATTTTTTACAAAATTTTTATATAAGATCAATACCAAAAATTCTGAAATCAAGCACAGTTTTGCGATTGATTTTGATTCTCAGAAGGCTTAATGCTATTAATTTAGCGCTTAACTAATTCATTCTAATATCAATTATTTTGTACTTTATATAAGAAAAATTGAGATTACCCCAGTATCGGTACTGAACCGAATTGATTATTTTTTTTGAGTGTAAACACCGTCCGTTTGAATTATTTTTTGGCGCAAAATAACGGCATTTTTCAAATGTCAAATAATTTACATTGTTTTGATTGCACGTTGGAATTAAACAAATCTGGGGAATTTAGATATTACGGAATACATTGCGGAAAGAAAAAGTTGATATGGAAAAGTGTTGGAAGCTGAACCTGTTTTGCTACGTTTGTGGTATTTATGTACCCAAACGTTCAATGAAAACGCAAAAAACTAATTTTACTGCTGAATTTAGATAAGCGTACCTGTTATATTATTCTGACCAGTTGGACTTATTCCATTTTTCGTGGACACCAGATGTAGTATGCAGACGTTGTTTTTGTTACATATTCAACTGGATAAATAGAAAACCAGGCCCACTGCCTTATGGAACACCAGTAATATGGACGGACCCAAAGGGCCACGATGAAAATACGTGCTACGGATGCATAAATTTCAAAAGCGGAATGAATCGAAAAAAAATGTCAAATGTAGTGTACATTCCTGGTCCTTATGCTTCTCTCCCGAAAGAACATTCCGATTCCAACCCACCACCAATACCACCGAGACAATGCAGTCCAGATAGAGCAACTGTATGGACTGCGGAAACGTTTCACAATGTGGAGGCTGATCCACTCTTCGAGCCTGAAGCAACAATCAGCAAGCCTGAGCTGGTAACACAAAGCGAAATGAACTATGTTGTCGCCAAGTTAGGTTTGTCAAAGCGTAAATCAGAATTTTTATCCGCATTTCTTAAACGAAAAAAGGTAACGGACACTGATGTTAAGACCTCGATACACCGCAGCCGTCAGGCACAATTTCAAAAGTTTTACAGCGTTAACGACGAAAACTCTTATGCCTACTGCAACAACATATCATCGACAGCTCAGTCACTAGCTTAAAAGCAGTGTTACTGCATAAAACGAATCTGAAGCCCTCAATACCTTTAGCCTTTATCACAGACTTAAAGGAATGCTATGCAACAATGGAAATTTTGCTAAGAGACCTTAAATACGCAGATCGTTTATGGAAAATCTGTTGCGACCTTAAAGTTGTTAATATTTTGCAAGGCATAAAGGGTGGTTGGCCAAAGTATTATTGCTTTCTGTGCCGTTTGGACACACGAGCAAAAGTAGATCACTACTTGCATACTTGGGAAAAACGAAAGTCGGGAGCCACTTTAGAGATGACAGCGGAGCCACTAATAAAAAATATAAGTGACATATTGTTGCCACCACTGCATATTAAGTTGGGCATAACGAAGAAGTTTATAGAGACGGTAACGAAAAATAAGGACGACGTATTTCAGTGCCTTAAGAAGATTTTCCCAAGACTCAGTGATCAAAAAATTAAAGCCGGTAAGTACTTCTTAACTAATTTGTTAAAATTTATATTTATTTTTTGTGATTGTTTCTTTTTTGCTTAAAACAGGTGTACTTAATGGACCAGACATCCGAAAGTTGCTAAAAAGTGAAGATTTTAATATGGTTTTGCATGGAAACGACTTCATTGCTTGGAACGCACTTAAGGCAGTGATAGAAAGAGTCTTAGGAAAAAAACGAGACGACGAATGGAGAGTACTAATAAGAAACATGCTTAAGTCATTCCAAGAAATCGGTGTGACCATGACATTAAAACTTCACTTTTTAAATAATCATTTGGCAGAGTTTGAAAAGCAATTGCCGACGGAATCTGACAAGCAAGGTGAACGCTTTCATCAAGTAACCATCCCGATGGAAAAGCGGTTCAAAGGGAAACAAATAGATGCTATGCTTGGGGAAATATGCTGGTCTAGCCACAAAGTATTTTAATACGAAAATAAGACTAGCGAAATGGTCATAAACATGTGTTCAGATGATGAAACTAGCTCCGAAAGCGACGACTAATGTTCAATACATGTATATTTAGAAACCAAATCATCAATATTTTTAAGTATCTATTTTAAAACATTTGAAGTGTCCTTATATTTCCCATCAACAATAAAAATATATGACGAAATTTTACGTTTTTTGGCAGTTTTACTATTTTGAGTAAGATGTTGTTGTTTTTCTGATTTTATCTCAAGGCAAAATTTTTAGACCTAATCGAGAGGTAAAAATTTGCTGAAGAGAGAAATGCAATATTTCGAACAGTTCGCGAGATATAGACTTAAGAATCAGTACATGTTTTTTGAAAATTGTGCTAAAATCCACCTCCCAGTCGAAAACTTCAAAAATGAATTTAAAAAAAACCTTAGCTAATAATTGAAAACCCAGCTAGGGTTTTTCTTCTACCATCATAGGCTATCAGATTTTGGGGGTCTCAATTGGTTCAAGACTATGAAGTTGAAAAATGCGCTACTGTGTTATAAGACAAGGAAACGTTTTACGAGGGCTGCTCTATATATTTCTGGACTAATAGTGAAAATGCGAATATTTATAATCAAAAATGGTTTTATTGGTTTTCAAAGTATTCTCCAGCATGATTTATACACTTTTGCATGCGCTCAAACCAGTTATTGAAGCACTTTTTCCACTCCGATTGAGACACCTCTAAAACATGGTTTTTGAACACTTCAACAGCTTCTTCTGGCGACGAAAATCGTTGACTACGCATTTTTTTCTTGATAGGGCTGTACAGCGGATGACCCATTAATTCGACGTTTTGGCCGGTCAAAAACGCTCTGGTTTGAGCCGATGTGAGAGCTCGCATTGTCATGGTAAACAATGATTCGTCTTCTCTTGTTGGTTTTTCGAGTTTCTCCGATGACTTCAGGCAAAGAAATTGTAGTGTACCACTCAGAAGTGACCGTCCTACGTTGCTCAAGCGGAACAGTCGCCACATGACCAGTTTTGCCGAAGAAACAGGCGACCATTTGCTTCGAAGTACTTCTTCCACGATCAACTTTCGTTGGATTTTGCTCGTCTTTGAAGACCCACACGGTCGATTGTTGTTTCGTTTCGGGCTCATACGCATAGATCCATGAACCGTCAGCTGTGACGATCTTATAAGCGTCTTTCGAAGCAGCGCAATCGTATTTTTGCAACATTTCTTTGCACCAATCGACACGAGCCTTTTTTTGAGCGACTTTCAAATTGTGCGGGATCCAACGAGAACAAACCTTTTTTACGGCCAGGTGTTCATGCAGTATCGAATGTATGCTGGTGGAAGAAATGTCCAAGGATGTCTCTATCTCTCGGTATGTCGCATGTCGATCTTGCATTCTGAGTTCACGCACGGCATCAATGTTCTCTGGCACAACAGCCGTTTTTGGACGACCTTCACGGAATTCGTCTTTGAGCGAGCTTCGGCCACGATTAAATTCATTATATCAATTTTTCACAGTGTTATAGGATGGTGCTTCATCGCCATACAAAGATTTAAGTTCATCAATGCAGTCTTGTCGTGATAATCCACGTCGAAAGTTGTGAAAAATGATGGCACGAAAATGTTCACGAGTTAATTCCATTTTTTTCTATATTAATTTTTTCAAGTCACTGTTAACAACACAAATAATTGTCGTACGTCAAAACGTTTTGAGTACGATTATGCTTAAAAATGACAAACTTACCAACGGAAATATCAGATTGCACTTGGCAGCGCTCAGTGTTGCCAGGCCAGAAATATATATAGCAGCCCTCGTATTAACGGATTGGTATCAAAAGCCAACTGCTTCTGGACGGATAATAAATTTCTATTCAAATCATTCAAAATATGTAAAATTCAACACAGCACGAAATATTGCAAATAGAGTTTTTCAGTTAAGTGACACAAGTTTTCACAAAGATAACCTTATAAAATTAACGAAAATGCTGCAAAAAAACAGTTTCTCCTATAAGATGGCAACAAATATTATTAAAAATGCCAAAAAAGATTTAGAAAAATCAGTAGTATTATTTTATGACAAACAAAATGTTAATATTGCACTTAGGACTGATTATACTTTGAACATGTTGTTTTCTAACACTAAAGCAAAAATTGACAAATTAGATAAAGCGAATGTAATATACAATATTCCTTGTAATGGTGACGGGTCTAACATATGTGAAAAAATATATGTTGGAACGACAAAATCTAAACTAAAAACAAGGTTGGCAGCACACAAATCCGATTATAAAACAAGGAAAGGATTAGGCGAACAAAAAACAGCGTTAGCAGCCCACTGTGCAATGAGCAAACACTCCCCCGACTAAGAGAAAGCAGAAATAATACAACAAGAAAATAATTATAAGATGCTACATATTATAAATACTCCTGAGAACAAAAGAATGAATTTTAAAAGAGATACTGAAAATTGCGCGCATTCTTATAGACATATATTAACAAACATAAACAATAAAAGCTTTTAGTAAACATATCACACTCTCCAAGTGATTGACGGCTTTACTCAAAGTAAGACAATGTTTAGTGTATATTTTATATTTTTGTTGCTTTGTGAAAAAACTTAATGTTGTTAATGTGTTTTAACTTTGTTTATTTGTTTATGTATTTTTAGTTCCTGAAGAAGGGCACCGAAGGTGTCCGAAATATTGAATAAATAAAAACAATAATTTAAATTATTATTTAATAAAACATAAAAAGAGTTTTATTTAAATAAAAATAAAAACAGTGACCTAGAGCCCAAAGATAAAAATAAAAAATTTAGGATATAATAATAAAATTAGAAAAATGTCAAACCCCAATAATCTTATTCGTCCACCATTATTAAATAATGTAGCAAATGCGCAACAACTAGGTAGGGAAGAGCTTGTAGCCCTAGTTAGCAGGCTAGCATTAGACGTTGTAAATAGACATACGCCAGCTGTAGTAGGAGCAACACTTAATCCAAATGCTGATTTAGCAAACATTGAGGGCCAAACTATTAATGCAGAGCATGCAAACAATTTGTCTGGTCTCGATAAGATACCAGATGTTATCAAATGTTTGAGAGAATTTTCTAGTCAACTGGGAAAATTCAATTCGTGGAAAAAAAGTGTTGACCGCATCTTAAAAATTTATATAAATACGAAAGGTACCCCCCAGTACTATGGCATTATAAATGTTATCAGAAACAAAATTACTGGCAATGCAGACATTGCATTGCATTCGAGTCCTACAATACGTCTTTAGACTGGGACGCGATTTGTAAATGTTTGTCCTTACATGGACGTTTCCACTTAAGAATACCAAATGATCTCATTGGTCCAAGGTGATATGTCAGTAGAAGAATTCTACCAAGCAGTCTATTCAAATCTGTCGTTAATTCTTACTAAAGTAGGATCTATGAACTTAGGTATTGAGGCTCAAAACCTTTTCACGCAGCATACAGAAATAAGGCACTCGACACTTTTGAGCGCGGCCTTAACGGTGATATGTCTAGACTTTTGGGTATGAGGGAACCAACAGATCTTCCCCAAGCACTCCACTTGTGCTTGAAATTGGAAAATCAAAAATACCGCAAGCAATACGCACATAGTACTATTAGTCCCAGCCAAAAAATCGGGCAGCAAAACAATCTCCCACCGTTGCCACAAAAAAATTTTCGAAGGCACAGAGGACAACAACAATTTTACCCAGAAATAGCTTTTATACCACGCTCGCAACAGCAAGTTTTTTTTCGCGACAAAATATTTTAGACCAACAATTAATTAATAACTCAAATGAACAAATGCATAGGCAGCAAGCTCCGATGCGCTCTCTAGCACCAAAACCAACATTGCAACCACCGCCACGTCCAATGGACGTAGATGAATCTATAAATTCAAGGCGTATAAATTACGTAAATAGACCACAGTTCAATAGGTTTACCAGCAAAAGACCGTCCCAAACGCCATCCGAGCAAAACATTAGACCACGTAAACAGCAGCGTAATTTTTACATTACAAACGGACCAAGCACTTGCGCCAGGCAATTAACCGACAATCATCTCAACGAATACTTGGACGTAGTATCAGAAAACACTGAGGAAACGGAAGAATACTGTGATGTAAATTTTTTAGACTAAAGCTCTCTTCGCTACCCTACATAGAATGTCGTACGAAGAGCGGAGATATAGGGTGAGTTCCAAATCGTCAAAATACATTGCAGTGATGCGGTTTTGCTACTGTTTTAATACAAAGTAACCAACTATATTGTTTACTTTGTAACAACTAACCTTGCAATTTTTTTTACATTTAGAAACGCTTATTTGCAATCAGTTTTTTTTTCAAGATGGCGATGTCAACAATAAAAATTATAATCTTTGAATACTTGATGGGATTATTGGATGAAACACCTCAAAGCATTTATAAAATAGTACAAAAATACCTAAAAAGTCCGAGTCAATGGTTTTAATTTCCCGGAGCACCTTTTCCCATTAAACAAATTTTTTCTTTTTCTTAGAGGCAAAATCGCTTTCATTTTGCAAACGTGTTGTAAACAAAAGCTGCTTCTACTCAAAAGTCCACTTTTTGTCCCTGAAGATATAAATAAATTCTGTTTAAATAATAATTAAATTTAAAAGAAAATTTTCTTTTCTTCCGCCATGATTGATGTGCTTGTAATTTATTTTGCACTAAATATCAAGAAAGTAGTAACAAAATTAGTGATGCACAGTTTGCTTTTGTTTGCGTATCAATAACTTTTATTTTACATTTAGGGATGCGTAACATTGTCAATGCTTTAATGGTTGCGTTTAGGAATGCATGACTTTGTTAAGTTGCATTGCAAATGACGTTTTGGAACACACCCATATTGAAATTTTTAATAGACTCTGGCTCAAGCCAAAACTATATCCCATCAAATCTAGCAAAAAGAATCATACAAAATAAAGATGTTTTTTCGATAAAAACTATTGCAGGAAATATGCAAATTAGAGAACATACTTATCTGAAATTGTTCAATCGGACAGAACCTTTTAAATTTTTTCTACTACCTTCCCTTACAACATTTCATGGCATCCTCGGCTACGACAGCTAAAACAGCTTGATGCTGTAATAACTACAAGCAAAAATATATTGCAAACAAAAAATATTAACATAAAAATTAAACAGTTAGAAACTGCAGCAGTAAATACTATTAGGATTCACGATGAAAATATAACGCCACATCAAAAGCAAATCTTACTACAGTTATTTGACAAACATCCTAAATTGTTTTTAGAACCAGATGTAAAATTAACATACACTACCAGAGTGGTAGGTGAAATTAGAACCTCTACAGATTCACCAGTCTATAGCAAGTTTTATCCTTACCCTGCTTCACCTAGGAATGAAGTAGACAGTCAAGTCAAGCAGTTACTAAATGATGGTGTAAATGGACCATCCAGGTCACCTTATAATTCGCGGGTATGAATAGTACCGAAAAAACCTGATTCCAACTGCAACAAACAGTTCAGAAAAGTGATCGACTATAGGAAATTAAATTCTGTAACAATAGCCGACACATACCCAATACCCGAAATGGAAGTGGCAAATTTTAATTTGTTTGATTGCCATTTGGGCTTAAGAATGCTCCGGCCATATTCCAGCGTGCTCTTGACGATATCCTTCATGAACACATTGGCAAGATTTGCTACGTGTACATTGACGATATCATAATTTTCAGTAAAACTGAAGAAGAACATATTAAGAATCCAGGAAAAATTTTTGAAACACTAGAACAAGCTAATTTGAAGGTCCAATTAGACAAATGTCGCTTCTTTCAGAGGGAAGTCGAATTTCTCGTTTTTATTGTATCAGGAGAGGGTATAAAAACAAATCCAAAGAAAGTTGAGGCAATAGCAAATTTTCCTGAACCGGTAAATATAAAACAATTACGTTCATTTTTAGGCCTGTCCGGTTACTACCGCGGGTTCATTCGCGATTATGCGAAATTAGCAAAACCACTAACTATTTTACTAAGAGGGAAAGAAGGTAAAATTTCAAAAAACAAATCTGCTAAAATACCAATAGCGCTTGACGAGCAGGCAAAAGAAGCATTTTCTAAAATAAAAAATGCGTTAGTTTCGGAGGAAACAATATTATCCTTTCCCGACTATGCGTTAGATTTTGAACTTACAACAGATGCCTCTAATTTTGCCCTTGGTGCCGTCCTTTCACAAAAAGGAAAACCCATTTCATTTATTTCAAGGACATTGACAAAGGCAGAAGAGCATAATGCCACCAACGAAAAAGAAATTCTCGCTATAATTTGGGTATTATCCTCATTGTGAAACTTTCTGTACACAGATCATCAACCTCTAACCGCGGCCTTAAGCAATAAAAATACAAACAGCAAATTGAAACGCTGGAAAGCGAAACTAGAGGATACAATTATGAAATATTTTATAAAGTTGGTCACACAAATGTAGTGGCTGATGCATTGTCAAGAATGCAAGCACAAACACAAACAAATTCGTTATCGATTGCCACGCACAGCGACGATAGTTCATCGCAAAATTTAATACAATCAGTGGATGTGCCAATAAATGTTTTCAAGAATCAAATATTCTTAGACTGGTAACCAGAGCCCAGTTATAGCTTTCAGATAATCTTTCCCACTTTCCATCGCCACATTATTAAGGAAAAAGAATTTAATCAAGATTAGCTCATTGCATTGTTAAAAAAGTACCTTAATCCATCAGTTATTAATGGGATTAAGGCCCCCGAACCCATAATGGGGATAATTCAAGAAATATTCCCAATTCACTTTAGTAAGTATCGCATTAGATTTATATGGAGGGAAGCAGAATATATAACAAAACATCAAAGACAAGAGGAAATAATCATTGAAACACATAAGCGAGCACATCGCAATGCTAAAGAAAACAAGATGCACATTCTGGAAAAATACTTTTTTCCCAGCATGAATGGTAAAATAAATAAAATAATTAAACCTTGCACAATCTGCAAAGCGAACAAATACGACAGACACCCAAATAAACCTGAAATAAAGGAAACTCCTATACCCTCACACGTACACGTAGATATGTATCAAACGGAAGGTCATTTAGTGCTTACCGCTATAGATAAATTTTAGAAATATGCACAGGTAAAGCAAATAAAGTCAAGGGCTATTGAAGATATAAAAGAACCACTAAGAGAGCTTCTTTTTTTATTTGGTGTTCCTAAAACGATTATCTTTGATAATGAGAAATCATTTAATTCCGCGTCTATTACTTTTATGGTTGAAGACATTTTAAAAATACAAATATAAATCTCCACCTTACAAAAGTTCTGTTAATGGACAAGTCGAGAGATTCCACTCGACATTATCTGAAGCTATGCGCTATTTAAGGGCAGAAAACAAAGATCAGACATTTACTCAACTTTTGGACAGAGCAGTTTACGAATATAACTACTCTTTTCATAGTTCCATAAAAGGCAGACCAATAGAAATTTTTTTCGGTAGGACAGTTAGCACGGATCCCAAGCAATTTGAAAAAGCAATACTCAATAATATTCAAAGACTAAAAGATAAACAACAACAGGACTTAACGATCCATAACAAAAAACTTAATCCAATTATTCACTATAAACAAGGCGAAATTATATACGTTAGGATACATAATAAATTAGGTACAAAAATGACACCGAGATTCAAGAAGGAAATAGTTAAAGAAAATAGAGCAACTACAGTTCTAACCGAATCTAATAGAATAGTGCATAAAAGTAATATTAAAAGCTAAAGACTAATGTTAACGATGACGACAACGGCCTTAACTGACTTTTCAATAACGGACTATTCAGCAACCCACATAATTCCGATAAATAAAGGACTAGCCAAAATCCAAGAAGGAACATTTAACTAATTCACCTCGTTAATTTCGAACTGTATGACGTAGAAGAAATCCTGAAAGACAACATACCACCACACAATATTTTTTACTCAGCTTTGAAACAGGAACTGGAACAGACAGAAAAATTAATAGAATCAATAAAACCAACAAGCCACAGAGTAAAGAAATCACTTAATTTTCTAGAAGCTTGGAAATACCTGGCAGGCGATCCAGACCATGACGACTTTGCGGCACTGCAACACAACGCTAACGAACTCAGTAAAAATAACAATAGACAGTTTTTAATAAACCAAGCTCTAACTGAACGAATGAATAATTTGACGCTACTTACCAACCAACTGACAAACTCCATTAGAAATAGTAATAGTTTCAATAACGAATTAGTATTAAGTATCCAAAATAGATTACGATTAGTCAAAGAGGAAATTAATAATGTAAGGTATGCCGTGCAATGGTCAAAATTAAAAATGATTAATAGCGTCTTACTTAATGAAAAAGAATTAGATATAGCTCTTAAGACATTGCGAAGCGAAAAAATGCCATTTGCATCTGCAGAGGAAGCTTTGGGTTTTGCCGAAACAAGTGTTTTATATAATGCAACACTGTTAGCCTATATTATAAAGATACCAATAACAGAAATCGAATCTTATAACCGTATATTAGTCAATCCAGTTAAAAGATATAATTCAATTATTGATATTCCCTTTGAAAATGTACTAAAAAATAAGAGTAGCATATTTGCAGTTATAAATGAATGTAAGACAGTAAATTCTATATCCATTTGTAAAAAAATCAAATTATTAACATAAGTAACGAAACTTGCGTAACAAAACTACTATACAGTGAAAAGAACCCAACCTGTAAATTTAGCAATGCACATCACGTCAAATCATTAGAAATACTACAAGATGGAATGATACTTTTGAATGATTTTAATGGCACTATTAACAACACTGCAGAAGAAATAACAGTTGGTGGCACGTACATTGTAAAATTCACAAATATGACGATAAAAATAAGCAACGATTCTTTCTTTAACGGGGAGGCCTACACGATAAAAGAAGAACCAGCCAGAATTCAGTTTACTCCAGTAGAAATAGAAAGAATTAATCTTCTCTCACTGGAATCCATTAACGAACTTTATATTAACAACATAGAACGCTTGGGTCGATTACAAACAAACTCCAAATTAAACCAAATCCTTATAACCATTTTCGCATTATTAACACTAACAGCGTTTTCAATCCTACTTTGTTCCAAAAAAAGCAACAGATAGTGCTACGATCAGTTCTCCCATCAGTTACACCGTCAAATATGCGAGTTATAACGGAGGGAACGGAAAAAATAGAGTTACCCCTTCAACTAGACCTTAATAATCTACCATATTTTTGATCGATTGGGGACAATCAATTCTAAGGAGGGAGGAGTTAGTAACAATAAAGTTAAAAACATATTTTTTAAATACTTACTTTTGTAAACAATAAATATCGTCAGGTGCATTGACACTTAAACTACAACAACAAATTTCACTTTACTTAAAACCAAGTGCATTGTCACCAAAATAGCTGACATCACATTAAAACTTTTGTTACAATTTAAACTAAGTGCATTGTCACCAAAATAGCTGACTTCACATTAAAACTTTGTTCCAATTTAAAAAAAGTGCATTGCCACCAAAATAACCGACGAATTGCGCAAGCTTCGATTACTGATAATATTGAAAATTTAATAATAAAGTAAGTTGCTGCAATTATGCTAACTAAACAAATTTGTAGTATAAATAGCTAAAAATTTTTTTTAAGTGATTAATATTTTATCTTTGAAAGAATAAAGATAACAAAAAACTAAAAGTTGTGTTTTTTTTTCATCATTTGGATAATAACCAACTTAACTTATATATATATATATATATATATATATACAGCCATGGACATTAAATTAGCACAAAACTTTGTCATTAAAACAATTATATTTTTTATTGTAATTTTAATCGAGCAACAAAAAAAAAATAAACTTAAAACGCATAGTTTTCTTTAAAAAAAAAATAAAAACTTAACTAAATTTCCAATCGCCTGCTCACTAAGGCCTGTAACATATCATTTGCAGGATTTTAGCTGGACAGTAAAATAGCACAAATTTAAATTTCTGAAATAAAAATATTCACCCTTATTCTGTTTGGCAGGACCGGGAAAATGCAGTATTCCCGCGAAGGAAAATAACACAACCGAATTGTTGCTTACCGATCCTGTAACTGGACAGGTTACTAGAAAGGTGGGACTTCCGGTAAAATGTTAACTGTGGAGTTGAGGGGCACGTAGCCAGCTCTAAGCAATGCCCACAAAGGCTAAGGCTTTTAAAGAAAATAGAGGCAAAAAAGGCATCTCGGGTGGAGCCCCAGGGACCTGGACAACATCATGTAATTCTTTTGGAACGGCGCCGAGCAGCGCTGCGCCAACTCTTAAGAGCGCAATGGCTCAATTCGCGATGATTGACAGTGACTGTAAACGATTCTTTGGAGGAGGTCTGTTGAACTGCATTAATAAAATCAGTGGATTTGCACGTGAATATTATGCAATTGAAGATGATGAGGGTAAATCTCGGGCTTTGCTTGGGATGCTAATGATGCTACAGAACAATGTCTAGGACACTTAAAGTAATTTTCATTAACTCTAAACATAGGAAGCACTATTTAAAACTATTTTTGGACAGACACAAACCCGACGTTGCTCTAATTGTTGAACATAAATTAAGTCCTCGGCACAAGTTAGACATTGCTGGATATATAATATTTAGACAGAAACGTCAATCTGAACAAGGAGGAGGGACGGCCGTTCTAGTGAAGGATAGTATTTCTTGTGAAAGGGTAATAGTTGACACTGGAACTTTGGAAAACACGATTGTGCGCATTCACAGAATAAATGGGTCCTCTATAACTGTAGTGTCGATGTATCGTAGACCAACAGCGACAATGTCAGCCTCTGATATTAGGCCTGTTTTTGACCTAACCTGGGGCAGTGGTAGTTGGAGCCGATTTAAATGCTAGGCACCCGTATTAGAGGGATTCCCTGGAGAACACAAGTGGTCGGTTGCTACATGATTTACCATTAGCGAATCCGAACCTAGAAATTCATCCCAATGATGGCCCGACAAGAACTACGGCCGTTTCCTCTTCATATATAGACATAATGATGACTTCTGTTGGCATGTCTCCCATAATCATGAGAAATGGGCTTAAAACCCTTGATTTTGAATCTGATCACAACGCTGTGGAAGCAGTTTTTGGCATTGCGGACTGTGTTGGGAGAATACGACCAACAAGGTTAGACTTTGACAAGATGGACAGGGCAAGATTTAATGTGATTCTATCCCGGGAACTTGCCGACTGTACGCTACCAGTAGATACGAACGTGTCCGAAGCGGAGATTGACGAGTGCATAGAGTCAATGACATATGCCTTTAAGAATGCTATGGAACTTACTACCCCTAAGGTTCTAGTTGGAAGAAAAGGGCTTTTGAAGCTACCACCTAACATACTTCATTTTATTGATGAAAAAAAGAGATTGCGCCGTATAGTTCAAAGATGTGAGGACCCAGGACGTCGTCTTACACTTAAAGCAGAAGTAAAAAACCTAGATAGAATAATAAAGGGCGAGCGCAAAAACTGGACGAGAAAATTAAGCAACATTAGGCTGAATGATAGGACGTATAGATCTTTAAAGTCTGCGGCTGGTTTAAGTAAAAATGTTGTCATCCACGATCTGATCACTGCGGATGGTGCAATAGTATCTGATGACTTAGGGAAGGCTAATCTACTGGTAGACCACTTCTACAGCGTGCACGAGTATGAAATAGTTTCCGATTCTTTTGCAGTAACCGTCGCAAGTAGAGTCTCCACTTTACAGGATAGGACACCTATGATGGTTTTTGATAGGACTACTACCGCAGATGGTAGCGGCTCGAACAACAGCCAGCTGATTAGAGCAGAAACTATTGGCGAAACTTTAAGGAGAAGACCAAACAAAAAATCGAGTGGTTGGGATGAAATTCCTGATCTAGTACTTAAGAGAACTCGTCGGGATACCTGGGGATTTCTGGCAATTATAATGAACCACTGCATAAACTTGGGATACTTTCCGAGAGCATGGAAAAGGGCATTAATAGTTCCGATATTGAAACCCAAATCTGACCCAAGGCAGAGCAGCAACTATAGGTCGATTTCTCTCCTATCTCCCTTTGGAAAGTTAGAATTCTTTATTCATTCCAAGATCAAGGACAAAATATCAGACTGGAATATTCTTCCAGATTGTCAGTTTGGATTTAAAAAAGGACACTCAAACTCGCATGCATTGATGCTTTTTTCAGACTATGTTTCCAAAGGTCTGAACAAAAGATATCCTACAATTGCGGTTAGCTTGGACTTTGCTAAGGCATTGTTTTTAAAATGATGGACATGAGCTTCGATAGAAGTGTGTGTAAAATCGTCTCCAATTTTCTATCTGATAGGACTTTTGGCGTTAGAATAGGCAGAACTCGATCGATTGAAAAATCTGTCAGTGCTGGAGTACCACAGGGATCCTTGCTTGGCCCTGTGCTTTATAATACATTTATGGCTGATATATCTAAACCGGCTGACTGCGATCTTTTGTTAATGTATGCAGATGATATACTCATTGCAGCTTCTGGGCCCCTCGCACGTAGTGTGAACGGAAGAGTTAACAACTACTTGACTCGACTGGAGCCCTAATTTGCTAAGTGGCGGCTTCACTTAAATATGAATAAGACTGAAGCAGTTATGATAAAGGGCAAGCGTAAATTTTTATATCCCAATAGCAGATCTTTCATACCAACTCTTAGTATAGGCAGCGAACTGATCAGGGTTTCGGACAGGATGAAATACCTTGGTGTAATTTTTCATGAAAAGTTTGAGTTTTATCGCCACATAGACTTTGTCTTGGATTGCGGCAGGCTTGCATATGCCGCATATCGATCCATTCTTGGATATAGGGGAGGACTCGATAGGAAAATTCGATTCCTGGTTTATCGCCAGATAATTCGACCTCTCATATCCTATGCCTTCCCAGTCTGGTCCAGAATTTCTTCTGCTCAGATGGAAAGGCTAAGGAAATGGGAGAGGAAAATTATGGTCACTTGCCTTGGCCTACGGTGTAAGCAGGGGCCTGATGGCATCTACCGCAAGCCATCTTGCAAATCAATATACAAAGCAATAGGCTTCGATAGAATTGACTCTTATATGGTAGGGTCGGCTATAAAATGTGAAAGGGCTCAATCCCTTGAAAACAGTCTTCTTGGACAGTGCTTTGAAAGCGTAAACAATCTGAGGACCATACGATTGTCTAATTACTTATCACCGATTGACCTTATGACATTGAACGGAGCTGGCCTCCTATATGAAAGTGCAAACCTCTTATATTACCATAGGAGAATAAATACCTTAGATATAGAAAATGTGGTGTATAAAACCGCCCAATAGGCTATTCCTATTCTTTTGTATATAACTTTATTTTCTTTTGTATATAACGCTATTTTTTTTTCTTCTTTCTCGCCTTACTATAAGGTTTAGTTTTATATTACAATTAAGCACAAATGCCTCCCTATTTACCGTTTTTTTTGGGAAATTTTAAAACAAATGTTGTACCTACAGTAAACTTAACTTTAATATTATTATAAGTGGCCATGCTGCAAATACTTTTATAAAATATCTTGGCAGGTCCTTGAAAAATACGCTAGTATGTAAGGAATAAGTAATTAATTAAAATTAGTTTTAAGAAAACATGTACATCATTAAAATTTTTGGAAATAAATATATACTATACTATACTGTTCGGCAACGTCAACACAAAACAACGTCGTTCTCTTCGTTTGTTGTAAATCGGAATTCCCGTTGTCAATATTGTCATTAAACGATGATTGTCGTCATATGTTTTGTATTTTCTAAGAACAATTGATGTTGATGTTGCCGTTTAGTTTGTCGTCGCCATTTTTGATGTTGAGTTGTGTTGTGTGCAAAGGAAAATTTTAAAAATATGAAAAAATAGACAGCAATACTTAAAAAAATAAAATAAGAAATATAAAAAATAAAAAAAATGGAAAAAACTAAAATTACCAACTTCTACCAATTCGAAAAATTAGTGGAAAAGTGAGAAAGAATCCATCCCAATGAAAAAAATTCTGTTAGTTAAAGGCAGGATTTTGTCGAACGGATAAATGGATTTGCATTATAAAAACTTCACTTATTATTATTTTTTTATCCATTAAATATTATTATTATTGATAATAATTGCAATAACAACTGGAAGTTTTAATAATACAAAGCTATTTATCAAGCAGACAAAATCCTACCCTTAACTAACGGAAAGTTGTAATAATGGCCCTTAGACTATTTATTTTAATTGTTTGTAATATTTTTGCTTATTTTATGGTTTATAGGTATTTTATTTTTTTTTACAAAATTTGAATTTTCCACAACACTTACTTAACACAATAGAAAAAATTGAGTCAACTGACTTAAATATTAGATATGTGTGTTTTATTTTTTTATATTATCGATAAACCGTCAACGTCGTTGTTAACGTCAAACCTATTTTACTAAGTTTTATTTTCGCTTTACTTTTTAATTTTTTAAATTCCGAAAATTATTTGCTTAAATCGACTTTTTCTTAACAACATATACGAATACTTCTTATTTTGAAAACCTTAAAATTTGGCTCTCTTTCTTGTTAAAAAAGTTCCAACCCTTCGTCAAAAGTAACAAAGATGTCGTAGATACCCATTTCCGTAAGTTATTGAGCTCTTTTTCGATTTCAACCTTTTAATTGCTAAGACGATCCTTTCCTCCGCTTAATAATAAATAAAATTCCAATTTCTTACAAAAAACTCTCGATAATTTCTTTTATTTTCATTTTGCTTGGAATATCGCTATTGTTATTGAGTACAAAACCTTTCTTGGTTAAATTTTGGCTCAGAGAAATTTCACTTCCATCGCATCCAGATTCCATCATCTTTGCGACCACCAAAGACGTGATATTAACATTGGTCCTTCGAGCCGGATCATTATTTGGAAGTTTCTTTTGGCTCTCTGAGAATTCACCTTAACATTGAACAACATTCATACGTACATTTTAAGGGGAACATTATAAAAAAACAAAATACAGGTTCGTTTCTATTTTGCTACAAAACAATTTTTAGACCATTTAGTAGTGCAATTGAGTAATGGTCTATAAAAAACTGTGTATGGTTCATTCAGCAAATTACTTCAGTGAAAATTATTGAAAATTTAAAAAAAAGGAGATTCATAATAACAGCATAGAATATAATATAACTTCAGATTAAAAGTCATGAAAGAAGAGCGACATAACGGTTTAAAAGAAATCTACCTACGTGGAAAATACTTAAAGAGGGGGTAAACCCTTAAACGTTCACAGTATCTTAAAAGATTCAACCATAAAAACAGTACCCGCGAGGATTTCATGAAGAAAATAGGAGAAAGGTGTTTAAAATTTAGTTTTATTGACTTACTGGCTATTATATTAAAAAACATATTTTTTTTTTCAAAAATAAATTAACTGGATTATTAATAATATAACAAAATACACTAGAATAGAAATAGTAAATTTAAAACAATATGAGGATAAGTTAAAATATGTCTAAAACCTTCTAGGAGTAAATTTAGAAACATTGCCTTCTTCAGTTGGTTGTTTCTACAAATGTGAAAATTCGTTTTGTTTGATTTGAATTTACTGAGCGTTGGTTCCTCCATTTTATATCATTTATATAATTTTTCGTCAAGGAATATTTTTTAAAATAATTCACCCATATTCTGCTTGGCGACGTCAACACAAAACGACGTCGTTTTTCTTCGTTTGTTGTAAATCGGAATTCCCGTTGTCAATATTGTCATTAAACGATGATTGTCGTCATATGTTTGGTATTTTCTAAGAACAATTGATGTTGCCGTTTAGTTTGTCGTCGCCATTTTTGATGTTGCCAGCAATACTTAAAAAAATAAAATAAGAAATATACAAAATAAAAAAAAAAAAAATTGAAAAAACTAAAATTACCAACTTCTACCAATTCCAAAAATTAGGGGAAAAGTGAGAAAGAATCCATCCCAATGAAAAAAATTCTGTTAGTTAAAGGCAGGATTTTGTCGGACGGATAAATGGATTTGCATTATAAAAACTTCACTTATTATTATTTTTTTATCCATTAAATATTATTATTATTGATAATAATTGCAATAACAACTGGAAGTTTTATTAATACAAAGCTATTTATCAGGCAGACAAAATCCTACCCTTAGACGATTTATTTTAATTGTTGGTAATATTTTTGCTTATTTTATGTTTATAGGTGTTTTATTTTTTTTACAAAATTTAACTTTTCCACAACACTTATTTAACACAATAGAAAACAAATTGAATCAACTGACTCAAATATTAGATATGTGCGTTTTATTTTTTTATATTATCGATAAACCGTCAACGTCGTCATTAGTTTGTTAGGAAATACCAAATTAGTATTGATGTTGTGTTAAGTTGATGTTGTCTCAAAATTGACGACGATGTTGACACCGCCAAACAGAATGTAATCACCCTATACATTAATAAATAGTAAAAATATTAATGTTCTTAATTAACCTGCTTAATATTTAGTAGAGTAGCCTTTATTTTCAAGCACTGCCTGGCATCTACGGGGCATACTTTGAATCAAATTTGGAAATAGCGTACCAAGCTTTTTGCATTCCAGCCCACAAATCTTCCAAGTTTTTGAACTTTTGTTTATCCATTGCACATTTTACGTCGTTCCAGAGGTTTTCTATCGGGTTCAAGTCAGGACTTTGCGCGGGCCAGTCTAAAACGAGAATTTGTTCCTTCAAAAACCAATCCTTTACCAGCTTAGACGTGTGTTTGGGGTCGTTGTCCTGCATGAATGTGAATGTTACTGGCATGTATTTAAAAGCATATGGTTCCATTTTGTTCTTTAGGATATCCAAACACTGATAAAGATCCATTTTTCCATTTATTTTAACAATAGGACGAGGCAGTGGACGAGGACGCCCTCTTGGACACGGATCCAAGATGACGCCAACGTCAAAATCGTATCCGCAAACAGGGATGGTGAAAGTAACTCAGGTAAATCTACACCACTCTAAAGCAGCTTCTGCCGCACTAGTCCTCCGCATCTCAGAGAGAGGGGCGGAGCTTGTATTAGCCCAAGAACCATGGCTTCATCAAGGCAGGGTTTGCGGGCTCGGTGTTAGAGGCTTTATGCTGCAATATATGAATGGTCCAGGTAAGATCAGATCATGCATAGTGGCTAAAAGCAATTTGAATATCTTCATTCTCTCTGAGAGACAAACTGGGGCACGGTTATAATTGTCTCCTGCTACATGGCACATGAGAGTAGGTATTTTATTTTTTTTTACAAAATTTGAATTTTCCACAACACTTACTTAACACAATAGAAAAAATTGAGTCAACTGACTTAAATATTAGATATGTGTGTTTTATTTTTTTATATTATCGATAAACCGTCAACGTCGTTGTTAACGTCAAACCTATTTTACTAAGTTTTATTTTCCCTTTACTTTTTAATTTTTTAAATTCCGAAAATTATTTGCTTAAATCGCCTTTTTCTTAACAACATATACGAATACTTCTTATTTTGAAGACCTTAAAATTTGGCTCTCTTTCTTGTTAAAAAAGTTCCAACCCTTCGTCAAAAGTAACAAAGATGTCGTAGATACCCATTTCCGTATTTGAGCTCTTTTCGATTTCAACCTTTTAATTGGTAAGACGATCCTTTCCTCCGCTTAATAATAAATAAAATTCCAATTTCTTACAAAAAACTCTTGATAATTTCTTTTATTTTCATTTTGCTTGGAATATCGCTATTGTTATTGAGTACAAAACCTTTCTTGGTTAAATTTTGGCTCAGAGAAATTTCATTTCCATCGCATCCAGATTCCATCATCTTTGCGACCACCAAAGACGTGATATTAACATTGGTCCTTCGAGCTGGATCATTATTTGGAAGTTTCTTTTGGCTCTCTGAGAATTCACCTTAACATTGAACAACATTTATACGTACATTTTAAGGGGAACATTATAAAAAAACAAAATACAGGTTCGTTTCTATTTTGCTACAAAACAATTTTTAGACCGTTTAGTAGTGCAATTGAGTAATGGTCTATAAAAAACTGTGTATGGTTCATTCAGCAAATTACTTCAGTGAAAATTATTGAAAACTTCAAAAAAAAGGAGATTCATAATAACAGCATAGAATATAATATAACTTCAGATTAAAAGTCATGAAAGAAGAGCGACATAACGGTTTAAAAGAAATCTACCTACGTGGAAAATACTTAAAGAGGGGGTAAACCCTTAAACGTTCACAGTATCTTAAAAGATACAACCATAAAAACAGTACCCGCGAGGATTTCATGAAGAAAATAGGAGAAAGGTGTTTAAAATTTAGTTTTATTGACTTACTGGCTATTATATTAAAAAACATATTTTTTTTTTCAAAAATAAATTAACTGGATTATTAATAATATAACAAAATACACTAGAATAGAAATAGTAAATTTAAAACAATATGAGGATAAGTTAAAATATGTCTAAAACCTTCTAGGAGTAAATTTAGAAACATTGCCTTCTTCAGTTGGTTGTTTCTACAAATGTGAAAATTCGTTTTGTTTGATTTGAATTTACTGAGCGTTGGTTCCTCCATTTTATATCATTTATATAATTTTTCGTCAAAGAATATTTTTTAAAATAATTCACCCATATTCTGCTTGGCGACGTCAACACAAAACGACGTCGTTTTTCTTCGTTTGTTGTAAATCGGAATTCCCGTTGTCAATATTGTCATTAAACGATGATTGTCGTCATATGTTTGGTATTTTCTAAGAACAATTGATGTTGCCGTTTAGTTTGTCGTCGCCATTTTTGATGTTGCCAGCAATACTTAAAAAAATAAAATAAGAAATATACAAAATAAAAAAAAAAAAATTGAAAAAACTAAAATTACCAACTTCTACCAATTCGAAAAAATAGGGGAAAAGTGAGAAAGAATCCATCCCAATGAAAAAAATTCTGTTAGTTAAAGGCAGGATTTTGTCGGACGGATAAATGGATTTGCATTATAAAAACTTCACTTATTATTATTTTTTTATCCATTAAATATTATTATTATTGATAATAATTGCAATAACAACTGGAAGTTTTATTAATACAAAGCTATTTATCAGGCAGACAAAATCCTACCCTTAGACGATTTATTTTAATTGTTGGTAATATTTTTGGTTATTTTATGTTTATAGGTGTTTTATTTTTTTTACAAAATTTAACTTTTCCACAACACTTATTTAACACAATAGAAAACAAATTGAATCAAGTGACTCAAATATTAGATATGTGCGTTTAATTTTTTTATATTATCGATAAACCGTCAACGTCGTCATTAGTTTGTTAGGAAATACCAAATTAGTATTGATGTTGTGTTAAGTTGATGTTGTCTCAAAATTGACGACGATGTTGACACCGCCAAACAGAATATAATCACCCTATACATTAATAAATAGTAGAAATATTAATGTTCTTAATTAACCTGCTTAATATTTAGTAGAGTAGCCTTTATTTTCAAGCACTGCCTGGCATCTACGGGGCATACTTTGAATAAAATTTGGAAATAGCGTACCAAGCTTTTTGCATTCCAGCCCACAAATCTTCCAAGTTTTTGAACTTTTGTTTATCCATTGCACATTTTACGTCGTTCCAGAGGTTTTCTATCGGGTTCAAGTCAGGACTTTGCGCGGGCCAGTCTAAAACGAGAATTTGTTCCTTCAAAAACCAATCCTTTACCAGCTTAGACGTGTGTTTGGGGTCGTTGTCCTGCATGAATGTGAATGTTACTGGCATGTATTTAAAAGCATATGGTTCCATTTTGTTCTTTAGGATATCCAAACACTGATAAAGATCCATTTTTCCATTTATTTTAACAATAGGACCCACACCGTACCACGAAAATGCTTCCCACACCATGATACTTCCTGCACCATGCTTTATTGCCTTCCGAGTGTAATATGGATTTAATGTCTAGTTTTTTGGTCGAGGAACAAATACTCTACCATCCGGTTTCATATGATTGACCTTTGTTTCATCACTCCAAAGTATTGTTTTCTAGAATGAGAGGTCTTTAATCTTGTGGGTGCGAGCAAAAAGTAAACGCTTTGCTATTTTTTGTTTTTTTTTTTTTTTTTGACAGAAGTGGCTTCTTCCGGCTAGAGCGTCCAAAAAGGTTTGCGTCGTTGAGACGTCGTCTTACGAGTCTGTCTGATAAGTTTAACCCAAATTTAAAGTTAATTTCATTCGCAATATCACGTGACGACATGAAGGGGTCCTTTTTTGACATCCGGACAATAGCAGGTTCCACGGCTTCGGTTGTTTTTTTCTCACGCGGCTTCTGTTTTCTGTCCACTAGGGCATTATTTATGTTTGCTTTAAAGGAAGTGATCACATTGTAAATCATTTTTCGTGAGCGATGCAATATTTCGGCATTATCAGCTATCTTTTTCCTATCATTCCACATGTTGGTGATAATCCATTTTGTATAAATTAAGTAAAATGCCACAAAATTAAACAAATTTAACGTGAGAAAAAAATACGCGAACAAAACTTTACATACAACACTTTTATGCACGTTGTGCTTATTTACCGTCCAATTTAAATTCAACTAATGACATAAATCAGCAGTCAAAACAAAAAATACAATATCATAACGGTAATGTTTTTTAAATAACAAAAGCTAGATGTTGTTGTGCGACAGTGCAGACCAAAAAAATTGTTCTACTTGGGATAAAAATGAGAAGAAGAACACAATCAAAATATACAATGATTTTGTGCTAATTTAATGTCCATTATATATATACTTTATTTGACTCGTTAAAGAAATATTTTTTGATTTAAATAAAATAATTTGTTTATTTTAAATTGCAATAAAGTTGGGTAAGTTTTTTAGATATAATTACCTTCATCATCATCAAAAAAAAATCGACACTTATCTGATGAACATCATAAAAGAAAAATCGACACTTATCTAAATTATTTTAAAATAATTTTAAATATGTGCCTGTATTTGTTTAATTGTTTTATTTTTCACAGTTTTTCATATGAAGAGAAGTGATTTTATGGATAATGTATGCTGCAATAAAAAACAACCTTGTGACATACTCAACATGTAGATGTTGTAAACCATAATTGAAACAAATATAAATGTTGTGTTGTAGCCGAGACAACACAACATTTAAGTGTTGTGAACCATAATTGGGGCCAAAGTTTTCAAGAGGAAGGAGGAATGAAGACCATGGAGCAAAAAGTCCACGGTTCCGAGATATACGACCATGCAATACATGCTGTTAATATCCGAATTAACCATGGTATAACAATATCCGCATTATGCTGGAGATCAGCCGGTATAATGAAATCAGGATCCAGAGCCCACATAAGTCCTTCCATATTTATAGGGAAGGGAACTGATGCGCGGCAGTCAAAGGTCTTCTCTCCTGAAAGGAGCACAGCCCAGAAAATGAGTTTCCATGAGAACCTCTGGGGTCTTCTCCGAATTCATTATACCTATGATAAGATCAAATATGAGTGCTTAGTACCAACTAACATCACGTCAAGAACCTCCCTTCTATTCACTACAACAAAAGTGGGTTCTGACGTTCAAAACGTCTAAATTGTTATAAAGAATGAAATCGAATAGAGACTGACCATTTGCATTGGAATCCGAGCTACCCCACACGACATGGTGTGCATTGGCGTCCGATCCAATAATAACCGGCAGATTTCCAATAGCTGCCATCTTAATTACTCTGCGAAACATAGGTGGTGGTGATTCGCACTCATGTGCCATGTAGCAGGAGACAATTATAACCGTGCCCCAGTTTGTCTCTCAGAGAGAATGAAGATATTCAAATTGCTTTTAGCCACTATGCATGATCTGATCTTACCTGGACCATTCATATATTGCAGCATAAAGCCTCTAACACCGAGCCCGCAAACCCTGCCTTGATGAAGCCATGGTTCTTGGGCTAATACAAGCTCCGCCCCTCTCTCTGAGATGCGGAGGACTAGTGCGGCAGAAGCTGCTTTAGAGTGGTGTAGATTTACCTGAGTTACTTTCACCATCCCTGTTTGCGGATACGATTTTGACGTTGGCGTCATCTTGGATCCGTGTCCAAGAGGGCGTCCTCGTCCACTGCCTCGTCCATTCTCTCAAAGAATTCACCCAAAAACTCAAGTTTGATAGGGTGCCTTCCTCAGAGATCAGACTAGCATTCTCCTCATTCACCACATCTTCCGGAATAGGTTCATCACCCTCGGGAGTCAGGTTACCCTTGTCGTCGCCTCGATAGACACAAAGAAGGATCGTTTCGAAGCCGTAGTATATCCTTTCTCGTCTCTTTCGAAGCGGCGCCAGTGATTCCTGACTCAGCAGAACATTGATCCGTCTGGATGCGCCTTCAGGATTGGAAACCTTTGCCACTTTCCTGTCACTAGTTAGAAGTTCAGGATTTCCTCCCTGAATGAGCTCCATATTTCCTTTGGTTCAGCCGGTTCGTCTGGAATTCGTGCCGTGGCTCGAGGCCTGCGGGGTATCTCTTCGAGAGTTACCACGTCAACCTTAGCTTCTTCCCATAGGCCTTCCAAAAGAGCGACGGTTTGCTTTAATAGCATAGCCGAACGCTCGTTTGAATATGCCATGACTATGACACGTCCACGAAACCCACCTGCATCGTCACATTGAGGGAACGGACCTTGTCTTTGATGACTTTCCAGAACAGTCCCATTAATTTCTTGCGTACCACCTCCCAGTTAGCGTGGGAGATGTAGCTATCCGCGTCATTACTGTCGATGACGGCACGTACTAGGTTGCCCTTTGCAACCTCACTAAAACTCCTGTCCATCGATTTATACTTTGGACGCTTTGTAGCCGGCTAACAAACACAATGAATTGCAAATTTTGTTTAAAATATTTGAAATATATTAAACATACCAGCGATACTCATTTATTCACCACATAAACTAATTTTATTTAATAATTTAACTTTTTAATTACTATTTTCATTAAGAAATGTGTGCAAAACATAAAATACAGTTTTATCAATGGCTTAAATGTTTGTTTTACTTTTGTTTAGTTTTGCAAAACAACAACAAAAAATGCCATAACCGTATGGTAAACCCTTAAACGTTCACAGTATCTTAAAAGATACAACCATAAAAACAGTACCTGCGAGGATTTCATGAAGAAAATAGGAGAAAGGTGTTTAAAATTTAGTTTTATTGACTTACTGGCTATTATATTAAAAACATATTTTTTTTTTTCAAAAATAAATTAACTGGATTATAAATAATATAACAAAATACACTAGAATAGAAATAGTAAATTTAAAACAATATGAGGATAAGTTAAAATATGTCTAAAACCTTCTAGGAGTAAATTTAGAAACATTGCCTTCTTCAGTTGGTTGTTCCTACAAATGTGAAATTCGTTTTGTTTGATTTGAATTTACTGAGCGTTGGTTCCTCCATTTTACATCATTTATATAATTTTTCGTCAAAGAATATTTTTTAAAATAATTCACCCATATTCTGTTTGGCGACGTCATCACAAAACGACGTCGTTTTTCTTCGTTTGTTGTAAATCTGTATTCCCGTTGTCAATATTGTCATTAATCGATGACTGTCGCCATACGTTTGGTATTTTCTAAGAACGATTGATGTTGCCGTTTAGTTTGTCGTCGCCATTTTTGATGTTGAGTTGTGTTGTGTGCAAAGGAAAATTTAAAAAATATACAGCAATATTTAAAAAAAATAAAATAAGAAATATACAAAATAACAAAAACGAAATGTAAAAAACTAAAATTACCAACTTCTGCCATTTCGTAAAATCGAAGAATCCATCCCAATAAAAAAAATTCTGTTAGTTAAAGGCAGGATTTTGTCGAACGGATAAATGGATTTGCATTATAAAAACTTCACTTATTATTATTTTTTTATCCATTAAATATTATTATTATTGATAATAATTGCAATAACAACTGGAAGTTTTAATAATACAAAGCTATTTATCAAGCAGACAAAATCCTACCCTTAACTAACGGAAAGTTGTAATAATGGCCCTTAGACTATTTATTTTAATTGTTTGTAATATTTTTGCTTATTTTATGGTTTATAGGTATTTTATTTTTTTTTACAAAATTTGAATTTTCCACAACACTTACTTAACACAATAGAAAAAATTGAGTCAACTGACTTAAATATTAGATATGTGTGTTTTATTTTTTAATATTATCGATAAACCGTCAACGTCGTTGTTAACGTCAAACCTATTTTACTAAGTTTTATTTTCCCTTTACTTTTTAATTTTTTAAATTCCGAAAATTATTTGCTTAAATCGCCTTTTTCTTAACAACATATACGAATACTTCTTATTTTGAAGACCTTAAAATTTGGCTCTCTTCCTTGTTAAAAAAGTTCCAACCCTTCGTCAAAAGTAACAAAGATGTCGTAGATACCCATTTCCGTAAGTTATTGAGCTCTTTTTCGATTTCAACCTTTTAATTGGTAAGACGATCCTTTCCTCCGCTTAATAATAAATAAAATTCCAATTTCTTACAAAAAACTGTCGATAATTTCTTTTATTTTCATTTTGCTTGGAATATCGCTATTGTTATTGAGTACAAAACCTTTCTTGGTTAAATTTTTGCTCAGAGAAATTTCACTTCCATCGCATCCAGATTCCATCATCTTTGCGACCACCAAAGACGTGATATTAACATTGGTCCTTCGAGCCGGATCATTATTTGGAAGTTTCTTTTGGCTCTCTGAGAAGTCACCTTAACATTGAACAACATTCATACGTACATTTTAAGAGGAACATTATAAAAAAACAAAATACAGGTTCGTTTCTATTTTGCTACAAAACAATTTTTAGACCATTTAGTAGTGCAATTGAGTAATGGTCTATAAAAAACTGTGTATGGTTCATTCAGCAAATTACTTCAGTGAAAATTATTGAAAATTTAAAAAAAAGGAGATTCATAATAACAGCATAGAATATAATATAACTTCAGATTAAAAGTCATGAAAGAAGAGCGACATAACGGTTTAAAAGAAATCTACCTACGTGGAAAATACTTAAAGAGGGGGTAAACCCTTAAACGTTCACAGTATCTTAAAAGATACAACCATAAAAACAGTACCCGCGAGGATTTCATGAAGAAAATAGGAGGAAGGTGTTTAAAATTTAGTTTTATTGACTTACTGGCTATTATATTAAAAAACATATTTTTTTTCAAAAATAAATTAACTGGATTATTAATAATATAACAAAATACACTAGAATAGAAATAGTAAATTTCAAACAATATGAGGATAAGTTAAAATATGTCTAAAACCTTCTAGGAGTAAATTTAGAAACATTGCCTTCTTCAGTTGGTTGTTTCTACAAATGTGAAATTCGTTTTGTTTGATTTGAATTTACTGAGCGTTGGTTCCTCTATTTTATATCATTTATATAATTTTTCGTCAAAGAATATTTTTTAAAATAATTCACCCATATTCTGCTTGGCGACGTCAACACAAAACGACCTCGTTTTTCTTCGTTTGTTGTAAATCTGTATTCCCGTTGTCAATATTGTCATTAATCGATGACTGTCGCCATACGTTTGGTATTTTCTAAGAACGATTGATGTTGCTGTTTAGTTTGTCGTCGCCATTTTTGATGTTGAGTTGTGTTGTGTGCAAAGGAAAATTTTAAAAATATGAAAAAATATACAGCAATAATTAAAAAAATAAAATAAGAAATATACAAAATAACAAAAAAGAAATGGAAAAAACTAAATTTACCAACTTCTGCCAATTCGAAAAATTAGTGGAAAAGTGAGAAAGAATCCATCCCAATAAAAAAAAATTCTGTTAGTTAAAGGCAGGATTTTATCGGACGGATAAATGGATTTGCATTATAAAAACTTCACTTATTATTATTTTTTATCAATTAAATATTATTATTATTGATAATAATTGCAATAACAACTAGAAGCTCTAATAATACAAAGTTACTTATCAGGCAGACAAAATCCTACCCTTAACTAACGGAAAGTTATAATAATGGCCCTTAGACTATTTATTTTAATTGTTTGTAATAGTTTTGCTTATTATATTGTGTATATGTATTTTATTTCTTTTTTACAAAATTTGAATTTTCCACAACACTTACTTAATAGAATAGAAAACAAATTGAACAACTGACTCAAATATTAGATTGTCCTTATTGTGTTTTATTTTTTTTTTTTTCATCTTATCGATAAACAGTCAACGTCGTCATTAGTTTGTTAGGGAATACAAAATTAGTATTGATGTTGTGTTTAGTTGATGTCTCAAAATTGACGACGGCAAACAGAATAAGGGTGATTATGTCAGGTATAAGAAGGTTTGGTAAAGATGATGGAGAAGAAGTGCGTGAAATTGTGTGCAGTAGCGATGATTTCCCCTACGACGATACCGAAGGTTTGCAGGCAATAAATACCTTAGAAACAGAGGGTAAAGAAAAAAGTGATAACCAGCGAAATACTAAAATGCAACTAATAGATGGCTCTGAAAATGAGAAAGAAATTGACTTGATACCTCCTTACATGATTCCTTTGTCAAAAAGATAAACGATGACAATGATCAGGAGTTTTTGGCCACTATAGATAATGCCCAGCTAGATCAGCTTAATTTAGATACGTTGAACTTACAAACTTGGCCTATGAATGTTTGAAGTTCTTTTCCTTCTCAGTTTAGTGGAGTAACTATAAATCCCCAATCTTCAGAGTTTAAAAGAGCTTTAGGGAAAAAAGGGAATCTCTTATTTAATAAAAATCAAGTTCAATTTGGAGCAGATAGTAGTCTGCCAGATAATATAAAATGTTTAGAGACTCCCTAACAAGTTTGGTCTTTTTTGTTTCCAAAGACTTTGGAGGAAGATATAGTTAAAGAGTCCATAAAATATTCTGGAATAGATCAAATTAATTTTACAATATTGGACTTGCGCAAATTTATTGGAATTCTCTTCTATATGTCTTATTATAAGCTTCCATACTTACGAGGCTATTGGTCTAAGAAAAATCACCGTTGCTTTGATGTAATAAAAAGCCAAAAGAGCAGAAAACGTTCCGAAAAAATTCGTGAAATAGTTTATTTTGACGATAACACTAAAATACCTGCTCAGGATGACCCTAAACGTGACAGGCTTTATCTAATTAGGCCAGTAATTTGGGAACGTTCCAAAATTAGGAAAATTATGTGTGGACGAGCAAATGTGCTCCACTAAAATTGGGAGCTATATGAAGCAATACTTGCTTAATAAACCTAAAAAATGGGGGGAGGGGGGGGTGCTTTATGTAATGTGTGATACAATGGGATATGCATACAAATTTGAAAAATATACAGTGGATCAGCTGGTCCTCATGCTGAAGGAGAACCGGACCTTCAACACCAGGCCCAGATGCAGAAAATTATCCCCAAACCATTACTGACGCACCACCGTGCTTAACTGTTGGTTTCATGTTTTTGGCAAGCAACTCCTCATTGGATTTTCTCCATACATAAGGTCTTCCATCTGAACCAAACAAGTTGAATTTACTTTCATCTGTGAATAATACCTGCTACCAAAATGAAAAATCCTTTGTTTCATGTTCCTTGGCGAATCGTAACCTTATCTTTTGATTTCTCTTATTAATCAGAGGTTTTACTCTTGTCCTTCTACCATTGAAATCAGCCCTTTTTAGTATGTTTCTTATGGTCTGTGCGCAACATTTTTTTCCTAAGTCTTTTTCAACAATTTCTACGAGTTTTGGGGCACTTAAAAATGGATTCTTTTTTATTTGAAGTAAAATATATTGCTCGTCTCCAGCAGAGAAAATTTTGTTTTTTGCACTTTTCTTCTTGTTCGCAATCCTCTCTTCCATTTTATACTTTTTTATAATATATTGCTCTGTTGATCGGCTTCTATCAACTGTCTCAAAAATTTCTCGCAGCGATTTATTATTATTATGATATTGAATTATTAATTTTTTTACTTCAACAGAAACTTGTCCTCTCTGTCTACCCATTTTGTTCTCTTTTGTAACTCTTTCAAGCAAAAACTCAAATAAATGACAATAAAAAAGGTGATAATGGGGAAAGTCCATATTTTTTAAATTATTTTTACGAAATATCCCGAAGTTAGATGCAAATTAAAAGAATTTTACGAAATTAAATAAGACTGTACGAGTTTGGCTTTGGCGTCAAAATTTGCCACTTTTTAAAATATTTATCTGTATTTTAATAAATAAAGATATATTCAAAATTTTGTTTCTGATATTTAATTAAGTACATAGTTTTGTACTAAAATTAAGTAAATTTATTTTATTAGCCTATTTAGTTTTAGACGTATAACATAAAGAAATTTGTTTCCATAGGTGTACGAGTTTTGCTTGGAGCTACTGTATATTACCAATGTCCACAATAAGAGTTCTCTGCTAACCTCAATAAAATTCGCTGTTGCTTCCTTTTCAAATCAATTACATGTTTATTTAAGGCACAACGTCTCCAATTATAAATATTTTTACTGCTTAAATAACTTTAATATTTATCACTGCATTCTTTATATAATCTGCCAATTTAGGGCCATATGTCAAACTAAAACACTATAATTACAGTGTGAACGCTTGTGTTAAGTTTGTTAAACACTTCCATATAACCAGAGTAGGTAAATGAAATCCTTTTTTTTTTCTTCCTCGCGATGGTTTTTTTTTACAAATGCCTTCGCTTATCATCATCGCGAGGAAGAAAAAAATATTTTTGTTGTTTACTTCACCTTGTGTTTGCCGAGGCAAATACAAAAGTTTGATATAGAAGGAAAGAAACTGAGGGAGAATAAAACTAGAAAAGAAAAAAGAAATCGAAAAATCGAATAGAAAAGAAGAAAAAATAAAGAATCCTGTTTATGTTTTTTATTGAAATTATTCGATTCTAAAACGATCTAGCTATGTCTGTACGTCTGCAGAGTTATAGGAAAAAATAATAACCATAAATATAGTGGTCGGCAATTTTACTTAAGAGTTTTATTGAAAAACAAAAAATACATAGTTCATTACAAATAAAAATTCACAATAAAAGTAAATAAAAATAGATTAATATAATAAAGAACTTTACATTTTATGTATTCAGAGCTATCAATCATTTTGTAAATATAAGGAATCATTTGCACGTTCTACATTAGCAAAGTTTTAACAAATTTGCTACTAATTGCTATTAAGTTCAATTAACGTTTCATTTGTACTGTCAGTGAAATTTAAATTTATATCATTACATGCTATTTCGGAAAAGTTTAACTTTGTTATAACTTTGTAAGTGTTAATGCCAAAGCGCTAAACGATCTCTCTACAGATACTTGTGTTGCCGGTACCGCCAATGCTACATTTAAAACTTTTAAAATATCTGGTTCTAAAGGCGTTACTTTCCAATATTGTAAGCAAAATTAGCTTTTGTCTAAATGTCCGCGTTTCTTTAATCCGTGGGTTAACGTCTGCAGAATTTACAATCACCCTTATCGTGGTTGGCGTAGGCGTATTTAGGCGAATGTCGTATGTAAAACTCAATGGTATCGTGAAAACTTTTCGCCTACGCCTACGACTCCCTTTTTTTGTATTGTAAAAGATTACTCAATTTTATTTTTTTATGGAACACCCTGTTGACATTTAGAGAAGCTGGTAATGCTTTACCAGCTTGATTTCCCTATGTAACTGATTATAAAAAAACAAAAACGTTTTAAATACAAATGCGCTAATAAAAATAATTTTTTTAAACAAATATGCTTATTGTTGAGTTTTTTTTATCATCAGAAGACGAAGAAGAATTTAATAATTCCGAAAAACTTAAATTTGAAGTCTCCCCACACCTTTAACCAACCTTCTCCTGTACGGAATGGAGGGCCTATACTATTGAGTTCTTCTGCGGCTTCATTCCATTCATCTTTCGTATTAATTTCATTCAATCCTTTATTATACCCTTTTTCCAAGTATGGTTTTTTCCATTATTTCTACCAACTTGGGAAACTGTACTGGTGTGGTAATTTTTATACTAAAACATATAAGATAGAAAGCAAAAGTACAAATATTTAAATAAATATCTTTAAACCTGCTTTTTATTTCACTTACAATTTGTTTGACTCCATTTTTGAATAACTTTTGTTAAAAAATAAACGCTGTCGTGAGCAAAAAACGACAATTTTAAGCGCAAATACACCACCTGTGATACCGATCTTGTAGTCGATTTACAATCTGTGTCGTATTTGCTGGCATTTTTGCCAACCGTGATGCGATTTTTTAAAAACGCCAAAAAACGACACAAAATTGCCAACCGCGATAAGGGTAAATGAATTGCGTTAGTTTGGCATAAGCAGATCTTGATATTGTAGGTGCATTTTCTTCGGGTGCAATTGTTTCAGACTGTGACGAAGTTTCTGATGACTTTTCTAGATTTTTCATAACTTCAAATGTCGTAACCAAGTAAGTCTATAAATATTTAAAATTACATTATGTTTATATTTTTGTTATTACTGAAATAAAGAAAAATTTGTTAGGAAAAAATGGAAATTCTTTAAAAGTTAACTGGTTAATAAAACAAATTTAAATATTCATTTAAAAAGTATTATTTATTATTATTACAATAATTATGTTACGAGCTCACGCCTACTATAGTTATTTTTTATTTGATAATGTGATTGACTAAGGAAATTGTTATTTTTAAAGATAGTTTTTAATGCGAATTTGACTCGGGCTATATAAGGTTTCTAACGCCCCATACCGGCTTCATCAGTGAAAAAAGATGTTTCATTTTTTATAAATTAAAATTTATGGAGGGGGAATGAACGAAGAATTTTTACAATAACAATATCCTTACTTAATCACTTCATTACTATTTACTAATTAAAGTTAAGTATAAATTAATTAAATTAAAATATTATTACAATTCTTACCAGAGCTCGATCTTTTTGTTCTTCCGACAACACACTTGAATTTAAAAAAATAAATCGGGGATCTAAATAAATTGCGGATACAAAAGCATCATTTTCTAATAACAATCGCTTTCTTTTCAGCATTGCTCCCAACAGTTATACCATGCCAAACAGTTATGCCATTGAACTTAAATCTGAATCAAGACGCTTTGTGCAAACGAAGCCAAGAACTAATCGACAAAACTCCAATTGACTTCCAATGGATTTTCACCAAAGTTGTCATCAATGAATGCTTTCATATTTTTGAGTGAATTTATCATGTCGTATGATGAGTTCCAGCGAGTTGCGTTGTTCAGAACTGGCATAGTTTGTTCTACGTCACCAGATCGAACTATTGTTCTTAGTTTTTTAACAACAGATCTACATTCCACTAGATCTGTGTTCCATAATTTAATAACATCATACGCTGCCAGTTGTATGGTATAGGCAGCCCATCTAACCACAGATATAACTGATGACAGAGAGTTTTGTATATTCTCATCGCTGTCTTCATCTTCCAAACCAACAATGTCCTCTTCCTGTAACTCTTGCAATAGTTTTCCGACTTTTACAACGTTTGCCCCGTTGTCAGTCGTACTGGAATAAATTTGACATATTTCGATATTAAAGCTTCTTAGACATTTAAGGATTTCGTCTTTTATGTATGCAAACTTATGGCATTCATATTAACATTAAAAAATATTTAAAGAGTACGCGCCAGATACTATCTAAGTAACCTTACTGAATATGGAACTAAAAAAAGTTAGAAATAGAAAAATTGTCAAATATACAACAAAAATCTTTATAGAAAACTTAATTTACTTTATTCGTGCTTGATTACTTCAAATATAAATATTTCATGATATTCTCATGAATTATTTATTATTTTAAACTAAACTAAAAAATGAAATGTATTACTGCGGGGAAAGCATATCCATATGGCCATTTCACTACTGCTCAAATAGCTCATCAGTGGATTTTACCCAAATATTGTATAGAAAACTAGTCTTATATCACAAGCCAAATTGATTAAATGAGAACTCCACTGAATCAATAAGACAAAATACAACAACAACTAAAAAATGTTTTATACAAAAAACAAATTTCTATGCATGAAATGTTTATTGAAAATTTGGATATTGGTGTAAATAGTAAGCGTTAAAACTGCTAGATGGATTTGAATTAAATTTTTGTGAGGAGGTCCCTTAAAACCCTAATTTAAATAAAGATTTTTTTTAGTAAAAATAAGTAATTTATGTGAAACAGATAAATTACGAAAATAATATTGAACTACTAATGAATAAAAATAAAGAAATTAATTTATTAGCATAAGTACAGACGCTGTCATTTTACTCATTCTCATATCACTTACCTTTATTGTAATCTCTCTTGTAAAATATAAGCAAAAACTTTACTTGCTAAGAAGTAACACTGAAAATGTTACAAATAAGAAAGTTGATCCCTATCTTCAAATTTCAGTCCCGTAGCAATTGGGGACAATCGACTTCGGAGGGGAAGAGAGAATATTTATTTGGGTGCACATATCTGAATGTACGACTGTACGATTGTTTGTGCACGTGTACTTTACTTTCAGTACGTGTATGGGAAAAAAGTACATGAAAAAATGAAAATAAAATCGGTACGAAAAAAACGTACATGGAAATTAAAAATAACTGCCTGTACGGACGCCAAAAAAGTATATGTACGAAAGGCAAAATATAATAACATTTTTAATTGTTATTATTATTGTTTTTTTAGTTGTAAATTTAAGCCTACCATTGCAGTTTGTTTTTGTTAAGTAAGGTAAGGTAAGTAGTCGAGTTTCTTGAAAATTTAAGCGAGGGCCACATATAATAAGTAGTCTTATAAAACGAAGGGATTAAGGGTAATAATTAGCTTATCTTTAACATTATTTTAATTATATCTTGGGAAGGATTTTTGAAGTTAGCTGTTATCACAAAATAATTATTTTCAATTGGGTTTTTTGTTTGTACAATTGTTTTCGTGCTTTTTAAATTTGCATGTGTAATTTGTTGTTGTGGTTTTTCATAATAGTAAATGTGCTTTGTTAATTTTTTAGGTATGGGATGTTTACTTGTACATTTGTTATTATTTTATTACTATCTTCAGTATAGTTTGTGTTATTTATTATTGTTGAACAGTAAATGTGCTTTGTTTATGTTTTAGGTAGGTGATGTTTACTTGTGCATTTCTTATTGTTTTATTACTATCTTCGTTACAGAAGAGGATTTTTCCCCAAATTGTGGATAACAACATAAGTTTGCTGACAGAAATTCGTGGGGAGGGATTTGGGGACTTTTGATTCTTAGTTTTTTTATTATTAGCACTTTGATTTATTGAAACCGCTGAAACCGAGCGGAGCCGAGCTTATTGACGCTTATTTTCATGCGAGAAGACAATTTGTATATAACACAGTGAATGCTAGAATCAGCGCTGAAATTCTCTTTATTCCATGTGTTTTGCTTTTATGTCATTTAGTATTGTTTTTCATTTGTGTTTATAAAATAGCTCTACACAGAAATGGATTCTTCTGATGAAGACTATTTTGCTTTTCCTAGTGTGATTAAAGCAATTTTTAACACAGAAGAATTTGGAAAACATCCAGTTACACTAAAAAGGAATGAATTTGGTGAATTACATCATTTATGTAATGATTTAAGAAAATATCCAGATAAATTTCAACAATACACCCGAATATAAATTGAAACCTTTGATTACATTCTGAACAAGATAGGTGTGAAACTTAATAAAAACTGGACAAATTTTATTAAGGTGCCAGTAACTTATTGCGAAAGATTGGTAGTGACTCTGAGGTAAAATAATTCTTTAATACTATGTTTAATTTTATTTTATTTCATGTAATAATTTGTATTTGTTGTTTGTATTTGGTCCAATGATGGCTCACTTCCAATTTGTATGGAGGCAAATGATGAAGTGGTTGGTTTATTTCTGATTTCTGTTGGCACAAATGTGCTGGACTGAAAATGTCCTGATGGGCTCAAATCAATTGAGTACACTTTCTCAGAGAAGGTGCTAAGTGGAGGGGAAATTGCTTCATAGCGTGAGCGTTCGTTACGCAGTTCTGCCAAACTGTTGGCTTTGTCATACACATATTTGTACAGTATATTTTGCATTTCCATCCTGCATATTTTTTTCCGGCTCCAGTTTCCGAATATGCGGAAGTAATGATAAGAAAAAGTCCTCATATTTGACCAATACTGTTTTTTTCTGAATTTTTCTTTTCAAGCAAAAGTAATTTCTTTTTTTCTACGAGGGCTGCTATTTATATTTCTGGCCTGGCAACACTGGGTGCTGCCAAGTGCAATCTGACATTTCCATTGGAAAGTTTGTCATTTTTAAGCATAATCGTACTCAAAACGTTTTGACGTACGACCATTATTTGTGTTGTTAACAGTGACTTGAAAAAATTAATATAGAAAAAAATGGAATTAACTCGTGAACATTTTCGTGCCATCATTTTTCACAACTTTCAAGGTGGATTATCACGACAAGAGTGCATTGATGAACTTCAATCTTTGTATGGCGATGAAGCACCATCCTATAGCACTGTGAAAAATTGGTATAATGAATTTAACCCTGGCCGAAGCTCGCTCAAAGACGAATTCCGTGAAGGTCGTCCAAAAACGGCTGTTGTGCCAGAGAACATTGATGCCGTGCGTGAACTCATAATGCAAGATCGACATGCGACATACCGAGAGATAGAGACATCCTTGGACATTTCTTCCACCAGCATACATTCGATACTGCATGAACACCTGGTCGTAAAAAAGATTTGTTCTCGTTGGATCCCGCACAATTTCAAAGTCGCTCAAAAAAAGCCTCGTGTCGATTGGTGCAAAGAAATGTTGCAAAAATACGATTGCGGTGTTTCAAAAGACGTTTATAAGATCATCACAGGTGACGAATCATGGATAATATGCGTATGAGCCCAAAACGAAACAACAATCGACCGTGTGGGTCTTCAAAGACGAGCAAAATCCAGCGAAAGTTGTTCGTGGAAGAAGCACTTCGAAGCAAATGGTCGCCTGTTTCTTCAGCAAAACTGGTCATGTGGCGACTGTTCTGCTTGAGTAACGTAGGACGGTCACTTCTGAGTGGTACACTACAATTTGTTTGCCTGAAGTCATCGGGTAAATTCGAAAAACCAACAAGAGAAGACGAATCATTGTTCACCATGACAATGCGAGCTCTCACACATCGGCTCAAACCAGAGCGTTTTTGACCGGCCAAAACGTCGAATTAATGGGTCATCCGCCGTACAGCCCTGACTTGGCACCTAATGACTTCTTCTTGTTTCCGCACATCAAGAAAAAAATGCGTGGTCAACGATTTTCGTCGCCAGAAGACGCTGTTGAAATGTTCAAAAACCATGTTTTAGAGGTGTCTCAATCGGAGTGGAAAAAGTGCTTCGACAACTGGTTTGAGCGTATGCAAAAGTGTATAAATCATGCTGGAGAATACTTTGAAAAACAATAAAACCATTTTTGATTATAAATATTCGTATTTTCACTATTAGGCCAGAAATATATAGAGCAGCCCTTGTATTTCTAACAGTTCTGCACTGCTGCTGTTCGCAATCCGTTTCCTCTTTGGCCATGATTCAGGGTTTGTTTCAAAGTTTTCATACATTTCCTCGCTTTTCTCAACTTGTGATGTGTTGCGGATGTCTACATTTTCATTCTCCTCGACCTGAAGATTCTTAAATTTTCCTGGCTTTAAATTTCCACTTAAATTTCTATATTTCATCTGATCCTTTAAAAAAAGGAGAGACAGGAAGTATGGCCACGTTGAAGTGATTTGTGATGCAGTGTCACCAGCATCACCAGACTTTGGTGTTGGAGTCTTCCGCAGTTCATTCCGGAATTGGTCGCACAAATATTTCCATTTTTTCGTCAAATCTTCCTCTGAAAAAAAGAAAATAAACAAATTTTTCATATTACAAACATTTTAACAAAGGACAATCTCTTTAATTAGATATTTGGCTACTGGTACATCGTTTGTGTCGCTGGCTTTTTCGTTTAGACTTGGCAAATCAACTGTTGGACTAATTGTAAAAGAAACAACTCAAACGCTATGGGAGAAGTTATTTCATGTCCATATGCCGCCGCCAACTGAAAAACACTTTGAAAAAGTTGCAGCGCTATACTGGAATTTATGGAACTTCCCAAATTGCATCGGTGCTATTGATGGAAAACACATACGTATAAAGTGTGATGAAGCCTATCCCCTTTTAGAATGTTTATTACGGCCATATAGCAGAAAAGACTGCACTGAAGACCACAAGTATTTTAATGCACGCCTTTTAAGGGCTAGAAAGTGTATTAAATGCGCTTTTGGACTTATAAATGCCAAATTTAGAAACCGATCCTTCCTTTGCCGAAGTAATTATTAAGGCAATTTGCCTACTGCACAATATTATCATTGATCGACAGGGTTTGGAAGAAAACTTGAGAGAAAAAGTTAAGAAGCAAAACACAAAAGAACCGCAAAATGAATTCAATAAAACTAGCATCAAGAATGGTAGATTAATTAGAGATTACTTTTGTAATTATCTATGCCTTAATAAACTTAAATAACATGTAATATTACTTACTTGGTGCTTTTATTTCTACTGCCACCGATGTCCACAGTTTTTCCACAAAAACACGATTGTGATACAACTTGTTTTTTTGGTCCCACAAAGCAGGCCGGGAATAAATTTCACTTATTATTTGATCGATATCCATTTTTTTAACCATTAAAAAACACAACGGCACCCTAAAAAGTAAACATAAACAATGCAAAACAGCACACAAAACGCTTTCAAACTGTTTTCTCGCACTCATCGGCTTTGCTCTCTGCTTTTGTCGGCGTTCACTGTCTTATACACAAGCTTATTTGTGTGTAATCAGTTTTATCGCAATGACAATCTCGGCTCGGCTTCAGCTCCCACTCTGTACGCACCCTTAGTTGTGTTTCCAAAATTAGTTGAAAAATATTAAATAAAATAAAAAATATAGAGTTTTCAGGAAAAAAAGGTAAATATGTACGTGTGTGTTATAAAATATGTGTTTTTTTAAAGTAAAATTTGTATGCATTTGCCAGCATCAAGATGACAACGGGTCTCCAATAAGTGCTTTATTAACCCTGCTACTACGTTAGGGTCTTTTGATGACCCAAATCGCATATAAGATTACAGTATTTCTAACTGGTGGAATATATTTGAAAGTTCTTACTACTCAGTGCATCAATTGTTAAAATATATTGAATTCAATTAGTTTTGACACCATTTTAGGCTTAGACAATTTTTTATTGCAAGTGTTTACACATATTATGTTTGGGTCATTTTATGACCCTCTATAATTTTTGTACACATGACAACAAAGAAAGAATAACGCATGGTTGTAGAAATGCATTCTTGAGTGACCTTGAAGCCGATGCAAGTGAACATGATGATGCTAATTTTGTACTTCAGGAAGACGAATGTTTATTTTCAGAACAATCAATCTATTTCCAGAAGCCTTCAGTTCATTGACAGTAGCTAATGGCAAATAATTTTTTGATAAAGATCGGATGATAAGGTGGACAACAATATCTTCTTTGCAATGTCTTAGTCGTGCAGCCAGTAAAAATATTCTTCAAGCGAAACCTGAAGTAAATTCTTATGCTATTCATCGTATTTCGAAACTTAGTTATACTTTTAGTGTATGCCTTACAGAAGCTATGAAAAGGGATATAATTTACTACAGCAATTTGCAAGGAAATGCTGCTTTTAAAAATTTTCAAGCCATAGATGCTATTGAGTTCGATGCTTACCTGGGACTTCTTATACTTATTGGTATTTATTTACAATATACTTTTCTACTATAATTGTATAACGGACATATTATTCTTTTAGTGAGAGCAATTATGTCGTTGGAGCGAATTAGCAATTTTTCTCGTGTACTAGCATTTGACGATAGGCAAAGAAGAATATCAGAGCAAAGAAAAGATAAAATTGCTCATATTCGCATATTTTATGAGCGATGAACTCAAAACTTGCAACGGCTTTACGTTTCAAGTGCTAATATAACGATTGATGAACAGCCTACTCCGTTCCGAGGTAGATGTCTCTTCAAAGTATACATTCCAAGTAAGCCTAGGAAATATGGCATTAAAGTGTGGATAGCAGCGGATTCTGACTCCGCGTTTTGCCTATAGTTCCAAATATACTTAGGTGAAGTGGGAGACAATGCTGAAACGACCAGGGCGGACGGTTTGTTCTGGACTTAGTGTCTTCATACCATGGACGAAATGTGACTACCTATAATTTAATCTTACATTAAGACTGCCAAACCAAAAAAATTTTGCTTTTTGCCGGTTCATGTAACAACACGAGAATTGCGCAAGCTTCAAGTAAATTTTTTTCACGAAAGAGAAACTGTAGTTTTGTATGTGCCTAAAAATACAGAATGGTATATTTGCTTAGCAAACAGACACATTTTGGAAGATCATCCAAAAAAATTCCGAAAATATTTGAATGCTACAACTCTACAAAACGTGGAAACAAATGGTTCGTGCATATTCGTGCAAAAGAAAAACCGAACGGTGGCCAGTTGTCCTTTTTAAAATATACAAATTTGAATTTTCTCATGTGGGGTCAAAATATGACCCGAACATAACATGTGTATTTTTTTTCTAACATAGTAGCAGGGTTAAAATTCCAGGCTTAAATCTAGTGTACGGGCACCGCTCCAAAAGAAACTAAAGTTTCCTACGGGGTGTAGAATGCAATTCTAAGCAAAAAATGTTAGGTGAAAAATTTAGAGCCAACCCCTAGTTTCAGAGTTACGGGCCTTCAAAGTTTTTATGTTTAGTATGGCAAATATCGAGTACTTGATGGCAGAATGGGACAATATGGATATCATTGGAAAGGTAATTTAAGTGGCTATCTAATTACACAGGAAAAAATTACTGTGAAGATGGCATGGCTAGAGCGCACGAGTTAAATATAAAGCGAATAAAGATAATATGTATTGCGAAATTATTAGAGGTAATAGGTAAATTATTTTACATTGAAATTCTTATTAATTGCTAGGTTAAAAGTAAAATAAAAAAATTAACAATTTAAAAGTTGCTTTATTTTAAATAATTTATATTGCACTTATATTTTTATAATTTCATTACCGTTTTAATGAGGAAAATTTAATACAATAAGTTAGTGAATTTTTTTATAATAATGCAAGTTTGAATATAAATAAACATATTTTAATTTATAAGTTTAGCTTTAAGTTTTATCTTCTTCTGTTAATGTTAAAATAAATTCTTAAATAAAAAATAAAACATCGAAACAATAAAATAGTATATTTCTTTCTGAAATAACTGAATAAAGTCATTTAATTCGCGTTTTAAAAGAAATTATTAAAGTATATGAAATATTGCCGGAATTAGGTTATATAAAAATTGATGTTTTAATAATAGAAATTTAAAACAAAATTCTTAACAAAAGCTTTTAGAAAAATTAAAAGAAAGTAAAACCAAATGCAATAATTAAAGTTATAAAATGAAATAAATATATTGCAACTATTTTACGTGCTATCACAAATACGAACTTTCTATTCAGAATCTGCTTGCGCACTGATGTTTGACAAACTTGGCAAGATCGTGTAATATTAATAGCACTCTCTATCGTCAGGCGGTGCTCACAGGGGAAGTTTGATCGTCTAATAGCCGCTTAACAAAAATTACCACCTTATAAAGAAAAAATATATGTAATAGAAAAATATTTTTCAAACTGTTTACACAACTCACTTGGTTAAATTTTAATAAATCTAAAAGTTTAAAAAGCTTTTTGTTCTTTTCGTTTTCCTTCAATTTGACATAATGCTGTTGCAAACCATGCAACTTCATCATTAACATACACTTCCATGGGCTACAAGTAGGCTTGCCAGATGGCCTGGATTCGCCTGAATTTTCCAGTTTTTTATGTCTGGTCCAGTTTCCAGGAAAAATGCAATCAGTCCAGTTTTTTCATATTTTATATTCTTTTATAATGAGATTAATATTTTGTACAGAAAAATTGCGTTCTAAATACAATGAAATTACAACTATATTTGCAAATGTTTAGATTTTATCTTTTTCTAATTCCGATTATTACCATTTTACTTCTGCTGCCTGCGAGGGAAATTTAATAATTTTCCAAAAAATATTCCAATTGATAAGACATGGTACGTCTTTTTTCAAAAATGTGATTAAAATAAAGTACAAAATCTGTATAAATTGGTCTCATTCGTTCTTTCCATTCCAATAAGCGATGCTTTTTGCGAAAGGATCTTTTGTATTTTAAATAATTTATACTCTCAGGAGACACATAGAATGAAATTATACTCGTAATAAGATTAAACTTTGATGAAAGTTGCAAAAATTTTCAAACTTTTTTGCATACCAATAAAGCAAAAGAGTTAGTAAATTCTGTAAATAAAAATTCAAAATATATGTGGCAAAAGACATATACTAAGTACTTTTATAAAAATATGTACTTAATATAACGTAAGATTGAAATAAATTGTTATGTTAACGTGTTTTTTTTTTTTAATTTTTAATAAAATTTCACTTTTTGGAACAACAAGTGCATTTTAAACAGGTTCAGTTTTTTTTCTAAAATCCAGGCGCAAATTTTACGTTTTTCAGTTTTCAGGCTTTTGGGATCTGGCAAGCCTAGCTACAAGTCAAAAAATATATGGATTATTAATTAATTTAAATAATCATAATAATCAAAAAGATGTTAACGTGTTTATGTGTTTGTGATTGCATTGGATGCACTCCAACATAGAATTAAACATTTTAATAGCTAAACTTATTCTTCATTCACCAAACTGAAGTTAAGACAAGAGGTTCGTTTAAAATACGAAATGATACTTTTATAAATTTCTCTCCTTTGATGCGTTCTGTTTAATCAGCTACATATCTTATGTTGGGAAATGGGAGAAATTAGTTTGACATACACTCATACATTTCTATTTGATATTTTATCAGTACACTCACACCATAAAAATTATTATTTATTACTAAACTTTTTTATTTATTTATTGTGTACACTTTTTTATTTGAACAAACAGATTGACTATTTGATAATTTTGTTTTGTTTATTAAACTCAGCTGTTTCTTTTTAAGCGCCGAAGCAGGGTTACCATCATCTAAGGCAAAAATAAAAAATGTATATGAAAAAAAGTAAACAAAATATATTAATTAATACATTAGCTATACTACGATTTGACACACCATTTATTTATACGAAACATAACGTAAGTTAAACGAAAAAACCGAAACGTGTTACATGGATGCTAATTATTACGTATTCGTCCATATGCCATCCGGTTTCGTTTCGCTCGTGACGTGTTCTATAAACAGGCTGTAAGTCTTTATAATTTAACTACCATTGGAACAGACAGTGCAAGCAATATGTATGATGCAAAAAATTCTCTCCATGTTTTGATTAAAAATGAAAATAGTTCTATTTAATTATTAATTATTTAATTAATTAGTGCGTTTGTCAATCACTTATGCAGTTTAAAGCGGCAAAATCAATCCGCAACTCTGTAGAGTTTCTTGTGAAGGAACTGTATAACTACTTCTCGCATTCTCCATTGTGAACAATAAAATATAAACAAGTATTCGATTTAATTTTGGTGTAGATTCAAAAACACTAAATTTTTTTTAAGATGGCTGTGACAAGAGTCTTGTAGCAATGGATTGATTTACAACATCATTGTCGGCTGAGCTTAATATCAATTCGAAAAAGTTGTATTTAATTTTTCTGGATATGAGCTTTTATGTTACTTTTTATCTCAATTTGTTAAAAAAATTTAAAGCCACAATATACCAAATTCGATATTGTTTTTTTAATTAGTCGTACAGAAGAGTAATTTGGATATCATCGACATAGATTTTGGCATATTATGTTCTGAGGACTTACGCTTGTTACCACTTTCGTACCAAATTGATTTTAAAGAAATTTATTTACAATACTTAACATCACTATCGAAAGAAATGCTAAAAAGATCCGCCGAAATTATGAAAAACTACAAACTCTTTAAAAAATTTACAGTTTAAGAATATTAAAAACAGGAAAAAATTTGATTCAGTGTATGAAATTTCAAAAACTTCCATGCAGGCATGTTCTGACAATTGCAAATCGCTTAAAGTTAGCGTGCTCTACCAGCTAACAGTATACGAGTATGAAGATTTTTGCATATTAGTCAAATAGCTTACTCGATATAAAAATTCATCAACACTAATACCATTACTGGAACCTTCAATTTTAATATTCCAGTTTTGAATAATTCAGGTGATTTTATCAGCTCGTATTGCAAAATTTTCATCGAAAGAAAGTCGTCCGATGTACAAAAGTACTATTGCAACGAATGAACTTGAGACCTAGAGGGCAGTGGTTGTGAGCCTCGATTACCGGGATTATCTTGAGAAATTTGGCTTAAATTAAGATTTTGCAACAGACGCGTTACCGTACTCTCAATAATGTTATGCTCATGTGATTTTGTAGACTTGAATTTGTTTGTAAACTGGGTGAATTTTCTGACAATGGGCTTGCATTCAAAGATTGTATACTAAGGAAGGAGTTTGTGACTCCGTAAACAATGCTTTTACATTGCAACGTGTGTTGTATTGCTTTGCTATGGCTCCTCGGGGTTTACTACGTTGATTTATATTCTTAGGGTTTCCTCCTATTACTAAATAATTGGATATTTGGATTGTTTTTAGTTCGGATAAGGAAAAAGTCCTTTTACTAGAGGGACATTCAGTAGAATTAGTTAAATGATTCTCAAGGCAATTGCGATAAAATATACGATTACATCCTGAAATCAGTAGACAAACTTGTCCTTCAGACATTTTGTTACTGCAAATTACACAAGATTGCTCATCAATTCTTGCGTTCATGGCCGCAACATGCGCTTGGTGAGGAGTTGATCTTTCCATTTTAATAACAAGAAATATATAATCTAATTAAAATCGAAAATTATCAACGAAATTACATAATTTTTGAACACGAGTTCAAATAATATGTCTAGCAAATTACCGCTAAGTCTTTATTGTACCTAAGGATACTAGCTAAACAAATTTACAAAAAAGGGTTGAATTTTAATAATAAATACCGGAAATAGTTAAATATATGTATATGAAACTAATTGAATGTTTAATTTTTTTATTATTTTTTTTTTTTTGTAATCTACAACAGCAGATCTTACGTATATTTAAACGAAACCAATTAACCTAAAAAAAAGAAAGAAATTGTATAACGAAAATAAAAAAATTTTAAAATTATAACTACTAATTAATTAAATAACCAAAGAAAAAATCGGATAAAAATTTACTTTGAATTCGAGTTAAACAAAGCAAAAAATTAACAAAAGCAAAGCAAAAACTTAAAAAATTAATAACACTGTACAACACACCAAAAAATTACAAGGTCCGGGCTATAAATTCTGATAGAGGAGACAAAAAAAAGAGATACGTGTATCGGCGTTTTGAAAGTTTACATCTGAATTTCATTTGTGAGGGGGTTAAAATTTTCCAGCTCTGGCACATTCTTATTGTTAAACGGCATAAGAAACCATGTCACCCTTACATTTTAGGTATAAAATGTATTCAGCAAATTTATGTAAAATGTTACGGAGAACATTTTTGTGGAAATGTTAACCCTCTAACTCCTTAAGATATGGGTCTTTTCTGTCCTTCTTTTAAAAAAGAGCAAAAAACACCATTAAAACAGGGTTTTAGAGGGTTAAAATGTTCCACAAAAATGTTACCCGTTAAATTTTACTATAAGTCCCTGAATATACCAAAAAGGAAAATTCAACCATAAAGTCAGAAATAAGACGCAACAAAAGAGAGCTTAGGGTTAATTTCGCATTTAAGAACTTTGTTTTAAAGCAAATTTGGATAGCATTATTTACATTTTTTTTAGCTCTAGGCAATTCCACTTCATTATCATAGAATGTACAGCATATTTCAGCGATAAGCGAATGAATGCTTTTACAGCTTTCTTCAATGGGTGCGCATGTCTGATGAAATTTTTCACCATGCTCATCAGATTCTGTTGACAACTGGTTTTCAAAGTAATCCATATGGGAATTTAAAAAATGAATTTTTGTTTATATATGAACGCCTAGTTTTTCAAAAGCTCTAAGCATGGTGTCTTCGTATATTTGAGCAGTAGGAGAACGATTTTTGTCTAAGACATTGTTTATCACTTCCTTAATGCTTTTCCACGCATCAAGCTCAATTGGTGAGAGCGTTTCGTCGAAGTTAGCGTTTAGCATTAGCTTTCTTATATCTGGACCAACAAAAACCTGTTGGTATGAAACCAATTTTAAGACTTTTAACAATAACAACGACTTGAAGAACATATACATACCTTCTTTAATTTTTGCTTCATTTAATTTTGGAAACATTGTTTTCAGAAAATTAAATGCTGATCCATTTATATCCAGACATTTAATAAAGTTTTTTACCACACCAAGTTTGATATGCAATGGGGGTATGAGAATTTTTTCAGTTGGTACCAATGCTTGACGTACAATGTTGTGCTCCCTAATGTTCCCTCAGCTCTCAACTTCCATTGTTTTTTGGAATATTGCTCACCCTTCCGTCTGCTATCCCAAGTGCATAAAAAGCATCCGTACTTAACGTATCCGGCCTGCATACCTGAAAGAAAACTAGCGACTTTTAAGACACAGCAGATCCGCCACTTATGGTCTTCATATTTTACGGAGTCCAGTATTAGTTTTATAGAATCATAGCTTTCTTTAATATTCATTCCGTAGGCAATTGGAATTGGATTTTTGGTATTATCGTAATACAGAAGTACAGCTTTTAGACTCTTCTTAGATGAATCAATAAATATACGCCAGTCCTCGTGGTTATACTCAAAATTCATTGCATTCATTATTCCTTTAATATCGTTGCAATAAGCAAACGTCATCATCGTTTACTAAAAGAACGGCAGAAAGCTGTCTTGGTGCTTACGAAAGCTGGTAACATTGACACCAGGTTCAAGTAGATGAAGACCTTTTAAGTCTGCAGCTAAAATTTCTGATTTGTTTTTAGACAGATTCAGTCTCCGAACCAATGCATTTAAATGCTCTTGAAACATTAATAATGGTCTTGGGATAACGTCAATTCCTGTGTAATAACTATCTGCGCAATAAAAGGTTCCTGTTTCAGCGATGGTTCCATCAACATAATGACTAGGACTTCGAAGTTGTAGCACAGGTTCTGGGAGTTCGTCAGAATGCGGAATTGGCAGCATGGCTGATGGTACAGTTTTGTAAACAAAACTCTTTCGCCTATATCTATTGAACTTTAATATGGAAATATTTTGGCAGACATAGCACGTAGCGTCATTATGTTCACCTGGATCTAACCACCGCATAGGAATACCAAACTGCATTGAATTTCGTTGACCTTCAGCGAGAGTTCAAAAATAAAACTATAGTTTTAGAACAAAAAAAGTTAATTACCTTTGGACCACAAAATTAAGCCATTATAACAAATGCGACAGCAATGCTTCGGCGTCCACAGTTCATCCGGAAAAACTTCTAGCTCAAAATACCTTTTATAGATGTCTTCAACTTTGCTATTGAAAAACGTAACTTTATATTCCGGTATAGTATGTTTACCGCAGATATAGCAAAACAAATCTAATTTTTTCAAACAATTGGACATTTTTGCCAAAACAAATCTAACACGTAAACTGAGTTTCTTTCTTAATTAATTTAGTATTACTATGGGATGGTCAATCTTTTGAAACTTGAATGCAACTGATGCTGTTAACAAAATTACTTGAATATTTAAACGGGTAAGAAAACACACAGAAAAGGACTCAATTTGCGTAGAAGAGGAGTTTTTAACTAAAACATTTCAATTTTTAGTGTTCAATAACTACCTAGTTCTATTTATAATATGGAAAATATCGATATTTATTATTGCAGTAATTCATACATACATACATAAGTATTATTTAACGTTTTTTAAAAGTCCCAAATGCAATTTTAACAGATTTTTTACAACCGCAATTATTACCCTTTTCACATCACATTTGAAAACATTTTCAGTTTCAACTGAAATTATTTACCTATTGCAATACCACTGATAAATATTCTGGTACCTGGTTTTTTTTAGGGACATTCCCAAATTTGTGGAATTTGAACAACCACAATTACTAATTACGTTATTTTGTACATCCAAATTGACCTGATTTATCATAAAATTTAATTGCTTTTTTAAATTTGTTATTCTGAATAAAACATTTTCCTTTCCTTTTAATGTTCAATTGAAATATTTTTATATTTACCTGTTTTTTTTTGTCTATGGACATTCTCGAATTGGTTTTTTCTAAAACAGGTTTTTAAAACCACAATTATTATCCCTTTTCACGCGTAATAAAATCTGGTTTATAAAAGGGCAGTAAGAATAACAATTTTTGTAAGATAAAGGTAAAAGCATTCATTCGCTTATCGCTGAAATATGCTGGACATTGTATGATAATGAAGTGGAATTGCCTAGAGTTAAAAAAAATTTAAATAATGCTATCCAAATTTGCTTTAAAACAAAATTCTTAATAAATGCGAAATTAACCCTAAGCTCTCTTTTGTTGTGTCTTATTTCTGACTTTGTGGTTGAATTTTCCTGTTTGGTATATTCAAGGAGTTATAGTAAAATTTAACGGGTAACATTTTTGTGGAACATTTTAACCCTCTAAAACCCTGTTTTAATGGTGTTTTTTGCTCTTTTTTAAAAGAAGGACAGAAAAGACCCATATCTTGAGGAGTTAGAGGGTTAACATTTCCACAAAAATATTCTCCGTAACATTTTACATAAATTTGCTGAACACATTTTATACCTAAAATGTAAGGGTCACATGGTTTCTTATGCCGTTTAACAATAAGAATGTGCCAGAGCTGGGAAATTTTAACCCCCTCTCAAATGAAATTCAGATGTAAACTTTCAAAACGCCGATACACGTATCTCTTTTTTTTTGTCTCCTCTATCAGAATTTATAGTCCGGACCTTGTAATTTTGGAAAAAATTTGATTTTGTTGTACAGTGTAATTTGCAAATATATATGTTTAGCAAAATGCGAAAAATAATTTAATAAGAATGACGCGTTGTAGTGTGAATCGAAAGGGTAATGAAAATAAAGTTTTAGAAAGGTTGCAGGGATACAAGTCCGTTCTATGGCGTTCGCAAAACATGTTGAAAGCATTCCTCTAACAAATGAGCCGGTATGCGATTTTTAACTTTAACAAACTGATTTTAACGGACAATAAATCGCTAGTATACACAATTATATTGTAAATTCAGGGAAAAATCAGGATATCGATAAATGCGTTTTGTCGAAAAAATGTTTTCAACAGTTTTTTTAAAACTGCTACATATGATATTTGATTTATACACAATACTCATCTCAATTCAAAAGGATTGTTACTACATTACTGGTCGATTTATCTGAACCGAAAATTTTCAGATAATCGATTTTCGAATAATGCTAAGAATTGCTAAAAAGTATATTTCCGTTAATATATAAAACAAATAACAAAATTTTACTTTATTTTCGGCTTTTTGGTTCTTTTTAATTAATTTTCTAAACATTTTTAGAAAGAAAAATTATTTACAAATGTATGCGGACGTTTTCCAAAGAAAACAAGAAAAATTAGACGCTAGCAGAATGATGTGCAGCATTTTCTGGACCGCCACATCCTTTATCAGCATTCTTTGCATCTATCTACCTTATGTTATGTATATCGTAAACATCATCTATTTAACCAACTAAGCTTAATGTTAATTTTTGAGACGAAGTTCACACACAACTTAAAGCTTTTTTCTTTGTCGTTCTCTTTGTAACTCGTCTTTAACATTTGTTGTTGCTTTTTGTGCTAGCAATTTGATAGCCACAAATGCAACTTTTTATTTTTAATTATTCATACTTGTTTGCTCACAACATTATAGACACTGTTTCAGTATCATATTGACTTTTATGAGTTAAGTATGAATGTAAATACGCGGTGCCTAGCGTTTGTTTTAATTTTTACCCTGACCAGGATTCGAACCATCGATTTTATAAATTAATGAAATTTTACTTTATTTTCGGCTTTTTGGTTCTTTTTAATTAATTTTCTAAACATTTTTAGAAAGAAAAATTATTTACAAATGTATGCGGACGTTTTCCAAAGAAAACAAGAAAAATTAGACGCTAGCAGAAGGAAATGCAGCATTTTCTGGACCGCCACATTCTTCATCAGCATTCTTTGCATCTATCTACCTTATGTTATGTACATCGTAAACATCATCTATTTAACCAACTAAGCTTAATGTTAATTTGGTGAGACGAAGTTCACACACAACTTAAAGCTTGTTTCTTTGTCGTTCTCTTTGTAACTCGTCTTTAACATTTGTTGTTGCTTTTTGTGCTAGCAATTGGATAGCCACAAATGCAACTTTTTATTTTTAATTATTCATACTTGTTTGCTCACAACATTATAGACACTGTTTCAGTATCATATTGACTTTTATGAGTTAAGTATGAATGTAAATACGCGGTGCCTAGCGTTTGTTTTAATTTTTAATTTTTACCCTGACCAGGATTCGAACCATCGATTTTATAAATTAATGAAATTTTACTTTATTTTCGGCTTTTTGGTTCTTTTTAATTAATTTTCTAAACATTTTTAGAAAGAAAAATTATTTACAAATGTATGCGGACGTTTTCAAAAGAAAACAAGAAAAATTAGACGCTAGCAGAATGAAATGCAGCATTTTCTGGACCGCCACATCCTTCATCAGCATTCTTTGCATCTATCTACCTTATGTTATGTACATCGTAAACATCATCTATTTAACCAACTAAGCTTAATGTTAATTTGGTGAGACGAAGTTCACACACAACTTAAAGCTTTTTTCTTTGTCGTTCTCTTTGTAACTCGTCTTTAACATTTGTTGTTGCTTTTTGTGCTAGCAATTTGATAGCCACAAATGCAACTTTTTATTTTTAATTATTCATACTTGTTTGCTCACAACATTATAGACACTGTTTCAGGATTCGAACCATCGATTTTATAAATTAATGAAATTTTACTTTATTTTCGGCTTTTTGGTTCTTTTTAATTAATTTTCTAAACATTTTTAGAAAGAAAAATTATATACAAATATATGCGGACGTTTTCCAAAGAAAACAAGAAAAATTAGATGCTAGCAGAATGAAATGCAGCATTTTCTGGACCTGCATTTCATTCTGCTACCGTCTAAATTTTCTAGTTTTCTTTGGAAATTTATTTATAAAATTTAATTTATAAAATCGATGGTTCGATCCTGGTCAGGGTAAAAATTAAAAATTAAAACAAATAACTTTATAAGTTAATGAAATTTATAAAAAAAACAATGTAAAAAACTTGGTGTAGAGAAGAGAAGATTTAATATGAAATACCAAGCTTTCCTGCCCTTACGTTGGGCGCCAATTTATGTAGTGAACACACATTATTATTTAGCTGATTGTTTTAGCTGGAGGTTTGTGTTAATTATAAGTTTAAATAGCTATAATCATTCTACTGGCGGATGGTGCTCTAAAAAAACAAAAGCACGAACAGGAGCCATTGATAACCGCTAGCGGCCAGTCGGGTTGGTGAGTTCTTGTTCTCATAGTTTCTCTTTCCAATAGTACTGTCGAAGTTACATAAATATTATTATAGACTCCCGTAGTCAATAAAAAAGGACCGAAAGTTGATCTGTATAAAAGAAGATGTTTCATAGACCCTGATGGATCAACACAAAATAACTGAAAAAAAATTCAACCCCTTAAAGCTTTAAAACTATCCATTGAATAGATACTCACTTCTATACCCTCCCTACCATTGATTTTAGTGGTGCTAAATTATTATACTAAAATCCCACAAAGTTCTCTACCACATTACGATTACACTAAGTAAGAAAACTTTTCACAATTTATTTATCCATTTTGATACAAATTTACTCTTTATTCAAAAATTTTAAAACCATAATTTAGTTTATTTTGCGTAAAATTAGAAAAATATATCTAAGATGACCAAATTTATAATATTTATGTATAACAAATTTTATTCAGTAATATTAAAAAATATACATATATTATAATAGTTAATAGTTATCAAAAAAATATAAAAATTTAAATTAACTTTATTAATATTATACTAAGTGAAAAAAGTACACTTAGATTGTATCAGAGGTGGAAAGCTCAGCTAATTGCAATTAAAAACCAACGATATAAAATTTACACTGGTATTGCTTGTAGACTTGATTTTAAAATATTAGCGTATTAACAGATAGGAAAATAGATAAATATTCTGAGAAAATTAAAAACTAATATTTATTAAATTTCTAAATTTTTTTCTCACAAGTATATTATATGTGACATAAGCACAAACAACATCGTTACGTAATCCAAAACCCAAAATCTTAAGCAAATATAATAGATTTGAGGTCTGCAGCCCTGATGTGTGTTAATGAACACATGAAATACATATCTGGTACTCTGTTTCATGTAGAATGCTGTCAAACTACATACATAAAAAATTTGTATGAAAAAGTCATGAAAAAATGTTGCAGAAGTAGTACTCTGTTTTTACTGTGGAAAAACATATGAAATGTTTCTGGCAACATTTTATAAAAGCTGTGAAATAAAGCAAATAGGCATTATTTCATGTGGATGAAGCGATAAGCGCAATAGGTCAATTTTAAGGGTTCCATACAGTAGATTAACAATGTCTATCTGGATCGCACTTTATTGGTTTATTTTTTTACCTATCTATATGGACTAACATTTTTAATTTGAAATATAAAATCTGCAGATGAATCATGTCGGCAAAATCGGAAAAGTGTCCTTGATAGCAGAAGATATTATAACCAGCGACGAAATAATTGGATATTTGGATTGTTTTTAGTTCGGATAAGGAAAAAGTCCTTTTACTAGAGGGACATTCAGTAGAATTAGTTAAATGATTCTCAAGGCAATTGCGATAAAATATACGATTACATCCTGAAATCAGTAGACAAACTTGTCCTTCAGACATTTTGTTACTGCAAATTACACAAGATTGCTCATCAATTCTTGCGTTCATGGCCGCAACATGCGCTTGGTGAGGAGTTGATCTTTCCATTTTAATAACAAGAAATATATAATCTAATTAAAATCGAAAATTATCAACGAAATTACATAATTTTTGAACACGAGTTCAAATAATATGTCTAGCAAATTACCGCTAAGTCTTTATTGTACCTAAGGATACTAGCTAAACAAATTTACAAAAAAGGGTTGAATTTTAATAATAAATACCGGAAATAGTTAAATATATGTATATGAAACTAATTGAATGTTTAATTTTTTTATTATTTTTTTTTTTTTGTAATCTACAACAGCAGATCTTACGTATATTTAAACGAAACCAATTAACCTAAAAAAAAGAAAGAAATTGTATAACGAAAATAAAAAAATTTTAAAATTATAACTACTAATTAATTAAATAACCAAAGAAAAAATCGGATAAAAATTTACTTTGAATTCGAGTTAAACAAAGCAAAAAATTAACAAAAGCAAAGCAAAAACTTAAAAAATTAATAACACTGTACAACACACCAAAAAATTACAAGGTCCGGGCTATAAATTCTGATAGAGGAGACAAAAAAAAGAGATACGTGTATCGGCGTTTTGAAAGTTTACATCTGAATTTCATTTGTGAGGGGGTTAAAATTTTCCAGCTCTGGCACATTCTTATTGTTAAACGGCATAAGAAACCATGTCACCCTTACATTTTAGGTATAAAATGTATTCAGCAAATTTATGTAAAATGTTACGGAGAACATTTTTGTGGAAATGTTAACCCTCTAACTCCTTAAGATATGGGTCTTTTCTGTCCTTCTTTTAAAAAAGAGCAAAAAACACCATTAAAACAGGGTTTTAGAGGGTTAAAATGTTCCACAAAAATGTTACCCGTTAAATTTTACTATAAGTCCCTGAATATACCAAAAAGGAAAATTCAACCATAAAGTCAGAAATAAGACGCAACAAAAGAGAGCTTAGGGTTAATTTCGCATTTAAGAACTTTGTTTTAAAGCAAATTTGGATAGCATTATTTACATTTTTTTTAGCTCTAGGCAATTCCACTTCATTATCATAGAATGTACAGCATATTTCAGCGATAAGCGAATGAATGCTTTTACAGCTTTCTTCAATGGGTGCGCATGTCTGATGAAATTTTTCACCATGCTCATCAGATTCTGTTGACAACTGGTTTTCAAAGTAATCCATATGGGAATTTAAAAAATGAATTTTTGTTTATATATGAACGCCTAGTTTTTCAAAAGCTCTAAGCATGGTGTCTTCGTATATTTGAGCAGTAGGAGAACGATTTTTGTCTAAGACATTGTTTATCACTTCCTTAATGCTTTTCCACGCATCAAGCTCAATTGGTGAGAGCGTTTCGTCGAAGTTAGCGTTTAGCATTAGCTTTCTTATATCTGGACCAACAAAAACCTGTTGGTATGAAACCAATTTTAAGACTTTTAACAATAACAACGACTTGAAGAACATATACATACCTTCTTTAATTTTTGCTTCATTTAATTTTGGAAACATTGTTTTCAGAAAATTAAATGCTGATCCATTTATATCCAGACATTTAATAAAGTTTTTTACCACACCAAGTTTGATATGCAATGGGGGTATGAGAATTTTTTCAGTTGGTACCAATGCTTGACGTACAATGTTGTGCTCCCTAATGTTCCCTCAGCTCTCAACTTCCATTGTTTTTTGGAATATTGCTCACCCTTCCGTCTGCTATCCCAAGTGCATAAAAAGCATCCGTACTTAACGTATCCGGCCTGCATACCTGAAAGAAAACTAGCGACTTTTAAGACACAGCAGATCCGCCACTTATGGTCTTCATATTTTACGGAGTCCAGTATTAGTTTTATAGAATCATAGCTTTCTTTAATATTCATTCCGTAGGCAATTGGAATTGGATTTTTGGTATTATCGTAATACAGAAGTACAGCTTTTAGACTCTTCTTAGATGAATCAATAAATATACGCCAGTCCTCGTGGTTATACTCAAAATTCATTGCATTCATTATTCCTTTAATATCGTTGCAATAAGCAAACGTCATCATCGTTTACTAAAAGAACGGCAGAAAGCTGTCTTGGTGCTTACGAAAGCTGGTAACATTGACACCAGGTTCAAGTAGATGAAGACCTTTTAAGTCTGCAGCTAAAATTTCTGATTTGTTTTTAGACAGATTCAGTCTCCGAACCAATGCATTTAAATGCTCTTGAAACATTAATAATGGTCTTGGGATAACGTCAATTCCTGTGTAATAACTATCTGCGCAATAAAAGGTTCCTGTTTCAGCGATGGTTCCATCAACATAATGACTAGGACTTCGAAGTTGTAGCACAGGTTCTGGGAGTTCGTCAGAATGCGGAATTGGCAGCATGGCTGATGGTACAGTTTTGTAAACAAAACTCTTTCGCCTATATCTATTGAACTTTAATATGGAAATATTTTGGCAGACATAGCACGTAGCGTCATTATGTTCACCTGGATCTAACCACCGCATAGGAATACCAAACTGCATTGAATTTCGTTGACCTTCAGCGAGAGTTCAAAAATAAAACTATAGTTTTAGAACAAAAAAAGTTAATTACCTTTGGACCACAAAATTAAGCCATTATAACAAATGCGACAGCAATGCTTCGGCGTCCACAGTTCATCCGGAAAAACTTCTAGCTCAAAATACCTTTTATAGATGTCTTCAACTTTGCTATTGAAAAACGTAACTTTATATTCCGGTATAGTATGTTTACCGCAGATATAGCAAAACAAATCTAATTTTTTCAAACAATTGGACATTTTTGCCAAAACAAATCTAACACGTAAACTGAGTTTCTTTCTTAATTAATTTAGTATTACTATGGGATGGTCAATCTTTTGAAACTTGAATGCAACTGATGCTGTTAACAAAATTACTTGAATATTTAAACGGGTAAGAAAACACACAGAAAAGGACTCAATTTGCGTAGAAGAGGAGTTTTTAACTAAAACATTTCAATTTTTAGTGTTCAATAACTACCTAGTTCTATTTATAATATGGAAAATATCGATATTTATTATTGCAGTAATTCATACATACATACATAAGTATTATTTAACGTTTTTTAAAAGTCCCAAATGCAATTTTAACAGATTTTTTACAACCGCAATTATTACCCTTTTCACATCACATTTGAAAACATTTTCAGTTTCAACTGAAATTATTTACCTATTGCAATACCACTGATAAATATTCTGGTACCTGGTTTTTTTTAGGGACATTCCCAAATTTGTGGAATTTGAACAACCACAATTACTAATTACGTTATTTTGTACATCCAAATTGACCTGATTTATCATAAAATTTAATTGCTTTTTTAAATTTGTTATTCTGAATAAAACATTTTCCTTTCCTTTTAATGTTCAATTGAAATATTTTTATATTTACCTGTTTTTTTTTGTCTATGGACATTCTCGAATTGGTTTTTTCTAAAACAGGTTTTTAAAACCACAATTATTATCCCTTTTCACGCGTAATAAAATCTGGTTTATAAAAGGGCAGTAAGAATAACAATTTTTGTAAGATAAAGGTAAAAGCATTCATTCGCTTATCGCTGAAATATGCTGGACATTGTATGATAATGAAGTGGAATTGCCTAGAGTTAAAAAAAATTTAAATAATGCTATCCAAATTTGCTTTAAAACAAAATTCTTAATAAATGCGAAATTAACCCTAAGCTCTCTTTTGTTGTGTCTTATTTCTGACTTTGTGGTTGAATTTTCCTGTTTGGTATATTCAAGGAGTTATAGTAAAATTTAACGGGTAACATTTTTGTGGAACATTTTAACCCTCTAAAACCCTGTTTTAATGGTGTTTTTTGCTCTTTTTTAAAAGAAGGACAGAAAAGACCCATATCTTGAGGAGTTAGAGGGTTAACATTTCCACAAAAATATTCTCCGTAACATTTTACATAAATTTGCTGAACACATTTTATACCTAAAATGTAAGGGTCACATGGTTTCTTATGCCGTTTAACAATAAGAATGTGCCAGAGCTGGGAAATTTTAACCCCCTCTCAAATGAAATTCAGATGTAAACTTTCAAAACGCCGATACACGTATCTCTTTTTTTTTGTCTCCTCTATCAGAATTTATAGTCCGGACCTTGTAATTTTGGAAAAAATTTGATTTTGTTGTACAGTGTAATTTGCAAATATATATGTTTAGCAAAATGCGAAAAATAATTTAATAAGAATGACGCGTTGTAGTGTGAATCGAAAGGGTAATGAAAATAAAGTTTTAGAAAGGTTGCAGGGATACAAGTCCGTTCTATGGCGTTCGCAAAACATGTTGAAAGCATTCCTCTAACAAATGAGCCGGTATGCGATTTTTAACTTTAACAAACTGATTTTAACGGACAATAAATCGCTAGTATACACAATTATATTGTAAATTCAGGGAAAAATCAGGATATCGATAAATGCGTTTTGTCGAAAAAATGTTTTCAACAGTTTTTTTAAAACTGCTACATATGATATTTGATTTATACACAATACTCATCTCAATTCAAAAGGATTGTTACTACATTACTGGTCGATTTATCTGAACCGAAAATTTTCAGATAATCGATTTTCGAATAATGCTAAGAATTGCTAAAAAGTATATTTCCGTTAATATATAAAACAAATAACAAAATTTTACTTTATTTTCGGCTTTTTGGTTCTTTTTAATTAATTTTCTAAACATTTTTAGAAAGAAAAATTATTTACAAATGTATGCGGACGTTTTCCAAAGAAAACAAGAAAAATTAGACGCTAGCAGAATGATGTGCAGCATTTTCTGGACCGCCACATCCTTTATCAGCATTCTTTGCATCTATCTACCTTATGTTATGTATATCGTAAACATCATCTATTTAACCAACTAAGCTTAATGTTAATTTTTGAGACGAAGTTCACACACAACTTAAAGCTTTTTTCTTTGTCGTTCTCTTTGTAACTCGTCTTTAACATTTGTTGTTGCTTTTTGTGCTAGCAATTTGATAGCCACAAATGCAACTTTTTATTTTTAATTATTCATACTTGTTTGCTCACAACATTATAGACACTGTTTCAGTATCATATTGACTTTTATGAGTTAAGTATGAATGTAAATACGCGGTGCCTAGCGTTTGTTTTAATTTTTACCCTGACCAGGATTCGAACCATCGATTTTATAAATTAATGAAATTTTACTTTATTTTCGGCTTTTTGGTTCTTTTTAATTAATTTTCTAAACATTTTTAGAAAGAAAAATTATTTACAAATGTATGCGGACGTTTTCCAAAGAAAACAAGAAAAATTAGACGCTAGCAGAAGGAAATGCAGCATTTTCTGGACCGCCACATTCTTCATCAGCATTCTTTGCATCTATCTACCTTATGTTATGTACATCGTAAACATCATCTATTTAACCAACTAAGCTTAATGTTAATTTGGTGAGACGAAGTTCACACACAACTTAAAGCTTGTTTCTTTGTCGTTCTCTTTGTAACTCGTCTTTAACATTTGTTGTTGCTTTTTGTGCTAGCAATTGGATAGCCACAAATGCAACTTTTTATTTTTAATTATTCATACTTGTTTGCTCACAACATTATAGACACTGTTTCAGTATCATATTGACTTTTATGAGTTAAGTATGAATGTAAATACGCGGTGCCTAGCGTTTGTTTTAATTTTTAATTTTTACCCTGACCAGGATTCGAACCATCGATTTTATAAATTAATGAAATTTTACTTTATTTTCGGCTTTTTGGTTCTTTTTAATTAATTTTCTAAACATTTTTAGAAAGAAAAATTATTTACAAATGTATGCGGACGTTTTCAAAAGAAAACAAGAAAAATTAGACGCTAGCAGAATGAAATGCAGCATTTTCTGGACCGCCACATCCTTCATCAGCATTCTTTGCATCTATCTACCTTATGTTATGTACATCGTAAACATCATCTATTTAACCAACTAAGCTTAATGTTAATTTGGTGAGACGAAGTTCACACACAACTTAAAGCTTTTTTCTTTGTCGTTCTCTTTGTAACTCGTCTTTAACATTTGTTGTTGCTTTTTGTGCTAGCAATTTGATAGCCACAAATGCAACTTTTTATTTTTAATTATTCATACTTGTTTGCTCACAACATTATAGACACTGTTTCAGGATTCGAACCATCGATTTTATAAATTAATGAAATTTTACTTTATTTTCGGCTTTTTGGTTCTTTTTAATTAATTTTCTAAACATTTTTAGAAAGAAAAATTATATACAAATATATGCGGACGTTTTCCAAAGAAAACAAGAAAAATTAGATGCTAGCAGAATGAAATGCAGCATTTTCTGGACCTGCATTTCATTCTGCTACCGTCTAAATTTTCTAGTTTTCTTTGGAAATTTATTTATAAAATTTAATTTATAAAATCGATGGTTCGATCCTGGTCAGGGTAAAAATTAAAAATTAAAACAAATAACTTTATAAGTTAATGAAATTTATAAAAAAAACAATGTAAAAAACTTGGTGTAGAGAAGAGAAGATTTAATATGAAATACCAAGCTTTCCTGCCCTTACGTTGGGCGCCAATTTATGTAGTGAACACACATTATTATTTAGCTGATTGTTTTAGCTGGAGGTTTGTGTTAATTATAAGTTTAAATAGCTATAATCATTCTACTGGCGGATGGTGCTCTAAAAAAACAAAAGCACGAACAGGAGCCATTGATAACCGCTAGCGGCCAGTCGGGTTGGTGAGTTCTTGTTCTCATAGTTTCTCTTTCCAATAGTACTGTCGAAGTTACATAAATATTATTATAGACTCCCGTAGTCAATAAAAAAGGACCGAAAGTTGATCTGTATAAAAGAAGATGTTTCATAGACCCTGATGGATCAACACAAAATAACTGAAAAAAAATTCAACCCCTTAAAGCTTTAAAACTATCCATTGAATAGATACTCACTTCTATACCCTCCCTACCATTGATTTTAGTGGTGCTAAATTATTATACTAAAATCCCACAAAGTTCTCTACCACATTACGATTACACTAAGTAAGAAAACTTTTCACAATTTATTTATCCATTTTGATACAAATTTACTCTTTATTCAAAAATTTTAAAACCATAATTTAGTTTATTTTGCGTAAAATTAGAAAAATATATCTAAGATGACCAAATTTATAATATTTATGTATAACAAATTTTATTCAGTAATATTAAAAAATATACATATATTATAATAGTTAATAGTTATCAAAAAAATATAAAAATTTAAATTAACTTTATTAATATTATACTAAGTGAAAAAAGTACACTTAGATTGTATCAGAGGTGGAAAGCTCAGCTAATTGCAATTAAAAACCAACGATATAAAATTTACACTGGTATTGCTTGTAGACTTGATTTTAAAATATTAGCGTATTAACAGATAGGAAAATAGATAAATATTCTGAGAAAATTAAAAACTAATATTTATTAAATTTCTAAATTTTTTTCTCACAAATATATTATATGTGACATAAGCACAAACAACATCGTTACGTAATCCAAAACCCAAAATCTTAAGCAAATATAATAGATTTGAGGTCTGCAGCCCTGATGTGTGTTAATGAACACATGAAATACATATCTGGTACTCTGTTTCATGTAGAATGCTGTCAAACTACATACATAAAAAATTTGTATGAAAAAGTCATGAAAAAATGTTGCAGAAGTAGTACTCTGTTTTTACTGTGGAAAAACATATGAAATGTTTCTGGCAACATTTTATAAAAGCTGTGAAATAAAGCAAATAGGCATTATTTCATGTGGATGAAGCGATAAGCGCAATAGGTCAATTTTAAGGGTTCCATACAGTAGATTAACAATGTCTATCTGGATCGCACTTTATTGGTTTATTTTTTTACCTATCTATATGGACTAACATTTTTAATTTGAAATATAAAATCTGCAGATGAATCATGTCGGCAAAATCGGAAAAGTGTCCTTGATAGCAGAAGATATTATAACCAGCGACGCAAGCTCCCCAAAAAGTCTGGAAGTGGATGCGAGTTGCAATTTGCAATAGATGAATTAAAGATTCCATGGGAATTTTCAGAAGATCTACAATTTTTGACGGAGGCGTCCGAATTAAGAACGTAAGTATTGAGGTTTTGCCTTACTTGTATAATACATAAATATGTAACTGGAATTTATAAACAATAAAATTATGATCATATGCCTTTTGCTTACATTTATAAAACAATGTAGCGTACCTGATAACAATAACACGTTAAATTCTTCTAAGAAGCTAGATAGACACCACATTTTAAATGTCAAATTTTCCACATAAAATAATCAATGTTGCTCAACAATTTTCACAAATTCGGACAGATTACCAGGCTTTACTCAGCAAAACCAATTAAATAATTGATGTTTATCAACATGGAGCAATATAACAGCAGCGTGTTGCTGTGCATTTTATAATTTCTTAATTAAAATGTTACTAAAATTTGTTGCCAATGAATACAAGTGATTTGGTTGGAAAAATAGCAAATAATAAGTAAGTTTCACTCACTAAAATGAATAATTTTCAAGCACTGCAGCTTCTTGATGAGGCCTCGTCAATGTGTTAATGTGAAATATTTCGTGCTGTAGTTGGTGAAAAAAAATTGGGTATAGGCATTTTCATGGAATTAATGTATTATTATTTAACCGAATTATGATTAAAAAGAGAATAATATAAAAAGAAACAAAGTTTAGCAACATATGTAGGTTCGTGGAGATTAAAGGCCCAACTATAATGTGCATAAAACAACTTAAGCAAGCTTACACAACTGTGCAAATACATTAAATTATATGTAGTAAACTATAATGTACATTAGATAACTTTTCGTCAAGTTTTGTTAAATTTCATTTCTTTATGCAAGATACGAAACTGATCGCACTTTCCGTACAGAAACAGCTGATTGTGCTTTGTGCTATACATTGATAAAGAAAAATTTTAATTAAGACCTAAATTGTTAAATTTTTAGTTTTTAATTCAATAGAAAATGTAAAAAAACAACATTTTTCTTTATGGCCAATTTTTTACAAATATAATATGTTTAAATTATATTTGTATTTATACACACATATGTATACGATATAAGGGATGAACATCGTTGCATTTTTAGAACAGTGGGCCATAAACGCAAAATATCTTGTAATAATTTTTTTTTACTTTTTCTTAGAACATAATATGTAAATGTGTATCTAAATGTTATTAAATATATAAAATATCTTCTTTAAAGGCTTTTCGTTTTAAAATTTTGTTGATTTATATAGAAATTATTTTTCGCAAAAGTACGAATTAAACATAAATGTGTAACTGTGGCAAATAAGTTACTAAATTTATGAAAGTACATTGTAGCCACATAAATTTCATTTGACAGGCTTTTCGTTGGATTTTTGACATAAGCTAAAGCTAGCTTATACACATTATAGTTGGGCCTTAAGTTGCACGGTAAATTTGTAAAATTATTTATTTATTTAAGTTTTATTTTTTTTCGTCAATGATTAATTCATTTTTTCTACTTATAAACCGTTTTTTTGTTTTTTTTCTTTGCTACTGTGCAAAAAAAAATCGGCAACTCTGAAATATAAAAGAAGCAAAATTTATAAGCTCTAATATAAAAATTAAAAACTTTCGTGAAAAATAAATAAACTAAAACAAAAAAACAATAAAATAAAAAGTGTCCATAAAATATTTGAAATATTTAATGAAAAACATTGGTTGGTTGGTAAAAAACAAAATATGGCTGAATGCAGTAAATGCAGATCAGCAATCAGAGGAGAAAGTGGAATAAGATGTAATGGAATATGTAATAAAGTATACCATTTTACAAAAAAATGTGCGGGAATAGACCAATATTCGGAAAAATAATAGAAGAGGACAATTTTATTAGATATATTTGTAATGATTGTATACAATATATTCAAAATGTAGATCTAGTGCTAAAGGACATTCAAGATAGTGTTTAAAAGAATACGAATATGAATTTTGGAGATCATTACAGCAAAATGAAAGTGAAATTAAAACATTATTGGAAGCTATTGAAAGGCGTTATGATGAAAGATTTAAAAAAATGGATAATATTCAAAAACATGTGAAAATATATACAAGAAGTTAAGAATCTTTTTGGAAATGTAAGTGAAATTGGAAACAAAAACTAACATCTGTGTAAACAAATTGAAACAACTAATACGAATATGTGTAATGAAATAAAGAAAATGATCAAAAGTTCTAATGCAAAAGCCAATGTAACATACGCGCAAACAGTTTCAAATAACAAAGTGATGCCAGATGTGTCGAAAAATGTCCCCTTAATTATCAAGCCCAAAGAAAAACAAAGTATTGAAAAAACTAAAGCGGAACTAAATAAAAAAGTTGATCCAATTAACTTTAAAATAACGAATGTGGAAAATAGAAAAAATTGTACTTTAGTAATTCAAAGTGAAAATACCGAAGAAAGGGAAAAAATTAAAGAAGCAATACAGAATGAAATAAGTGAAAATTATGAAGTTAAAGTTTCAAAACAAATAGAGATGCAAATAGTAATTACAGACATGCACTTTAAAATACTTGAAAAAGATTTAAAAGATAAACTAAAAAAACAAAATCAAATACTTAAACATAGTCAAATTGAAATAATAAATATGTTGTATGAAACAAAGCGACCAGATCAATGAGAGTAAAATTGAGCTAGCCAATTAGGAACATTACTATCTACTATCAAATTCATCTAGAACTGGAGAAGTAATTGTATATCTTAAAAACATTGGCAGATAATTAAAAAAAAAGAATATATAAAAGATTCAGATTATTGGATAGGTGCATATCTGACAAAGTATGGGAAATTTTCAATTATAATAATAGCGTATACAGATCACCAAACAGCCGTAAAGCAGAATTTCTAGATGAGATCTGTAAAAGAAATAATGAAATTATAATCACTGGTTATTTCAATATTGATTGGCATGAAGACTTTTATAAAATTAGAATTGAAAGCATACTAAATGATAACGGTCTAAAACAAATAATAAATGAATTTACTAGAATAGCACAAAACTCGAAAATTTTAATAGACTATGTAATTACAAATACGGAAAACGTTTCGCCAAAAGTTAATTTAAATAATAAAATAGCTGATCACGAATCCATTGATATATTTATTGAATGTGAAAATTATGAATATGAACCCAAAAATAATGAATGTGTCATTTTTAAATATAACAAAAACAGTTTTAAAACTATGTTGAGATCCTACTATAAACTACAAGCTTTCGTGCAATATCTTTAATAGATTTAAAAAATATATGTAAAAATACGAAAAATGCGTGACAAAGGATTATCAAATACCATTATATTAGATAATTGGAACACAGTTGGAAAAATATTACTTAAAATTATAAATAAATCACTGGAAACAGGCATTTTTCCAGAGAGCTGGAAAGAATCGATGATAGCTCCGGTTGAAAAAATTAAAAAAACTAATAAATGTGAAGAATACCGACCGATCAATACTCTTAAAACGTGTGAAAAAATTATTGAAAAGGTTATAAAAACACAACTAGAAGTATGTTAAGAACAACACAATCAGCTATCGAAGTACCAATCGGGCTTTAGAAAAAAAATACTCATGTCAAACAACAATTAACTACGTAATAAATAGATGGAAATTTATAAAGAGTGACTCTAAAGTACTAGCAATATTCTTAGATTTGAAAAGAGCATTTGAAACAATAGCCAGAGATATCATGTTACAAAAACTTTTTAAGTACGGTGTACAAAATAAAGAACTAAAATGGTTTCGAACATATTTAACAAAACGCAGACAGATAACAAAAGTGAATAACGTTTATTCAAGTGTAAAAGAGAATGATTTTGGTATGCCACAGGGCTTAATATTAAGAGAATTGTTATTTTTAATATACATAAATGATATTATAAATGTAATTAAAAAATGTGAAATTGTACTATATGCCGACGATACTCTCATTTTCACTGAAGAAAAAACATGCGAAAAATGTTATGAAAATTTAAACTCAGACATGGAGAATATTAATAAATGGTTAAAAATGAACAAGCTTAAGCTAAATGAAAATAAAACTAAGTTAATAGAAATAAATATGAATACTACTAGAATATTTTCAATAAATAACGTGATAATAGAAAAAGTTAACAACATCAAATATCTAGGTTTCCTATTGATACAGAACTGAAATTAAAAGAACACGCTGAATACATTTGTAAAAAAATTGTTAAAAAAAATAGGATTTTTCAAATCTCAATAATAGCATCAGTAAACATATACAACACTATCATAAAACCACATTTTGAATATGGGTCTACTATTTTATACACATGCTGTTCTGAACAACAAATATCAAGACCGCAAAAATTACAGAATAATGCAATGTGCGCTATACTGAAATGCAACAGATTTGTCCCGATTACATTAATGCTGAATACACTAAGATGGCTTAATGTGCGCCAAAGATTAATGTTTAATACACTAAATTTTATTCGCAAATTGAAAATGGGAGAATCACCCAAATATTTAACTGAGCAGCTGATATATGTTGGAGAAGCTCAGTAAGATAATTTGAGGAATGTATTGGATTTCAGACTGCTGCGAGCAAACACTAGTGCAATGCAAAGATCATTGTTTTACAAGGGGCTGAATGTATATAATAAAATGCCGAGCTATTTAAAGACTGAAAATAATACTAATGCTTTTAGAAGAAATATTGTAAATTTTGTTAGGAATAATAATAACGAGCTTAGCTCAAATATAAAGGGATATAATTTATTGTTTTATGTTTTTGTAAAAGTATTTTAAATACTACTAAATAAATAAATATAAATCAAATTACATTACATTAAGAAAATAAAATAGTACTGAGGTTTCCATCCCTCATGTGTGTTAATGAATACATGAAATACATATCTTTTACTCAGCAAAACCAATTTAATAATATGTTTATTATGCATTTTATAATTTCTCAATTAAAATGTTACTTAAATTTTTTGCCAATTAATACAAGTTATTTAGTTGGAAAAATAGCAAATAATAAGTTTCACTCACCAAAATGAATAAATTTTTAAAACTGCAGCTTCTTGATGAGGCCTCGTCAATTGCTGGTTCTCTCAATGTGTTAATGTAAATTATTTCGTGTTGTAGTTGGTGAAAAAAATTGGGTATAGGCATTTCCATGGAATTAATATATTAATATTTAACCGAATTATGATTAAAAAAAGATATTCTACGAACGAAACAAAGTTTAGCAACGTAAGATTAATGTCTTTCTCACTTTGGGACAATATGTAGGTTTGGGGAGATAAAGGTGAATTACATTAAGGATTAGATGTAGTTTAATTATTTGGTATGTTATTTTGTTTTTAAGGCATGTTTTGATACTTATGGTTTTTCTAGGCTAAAATTAGGTATGTTTTCCTAATGAATAGTGTCAGCTTTTATTACTTTGTTTATCAAGCCCTTATATTTTTATGACGTCTTGGGAGAGGAATTTCAGTATGGTTTTTTTTTCCAAAATTTCGCCGCGTTAAAGAAATTTTTTATTATTTTTCGTCACTGTTTTTAATACTAAAGTAGCTCAGCAACAACTAAAATAATAAAATATAGTGTGGAATTAAACTAAAACGTTGTGTTGGTTGAAATTATAAGCTACTTCTAGGCTTTTAATTGAAATAGGGTTTTATGCAAGTTTTACCAAATTTTGCAGCATTTTCTAGCCGAGTAATAAAATTATCTTTCTTCGGGCAGAACGATTATCAAAGCAAAAGTAGAACTCCCAAAACTTTGTTCTGAAGTTTATTTAAGAGACAAAAACCAATTAAAAAATATATATAGATTTACCTTTGATATGAAAAATTAAGTAAATCGCTCAAAAAAATTACAAAAAGATGAAGTGGTGTTTGAAGCGATTTTATTAGCTTTACGGCACGCTTTCAAGTTTTTCCGAGTTTGTTATTTTAATCTTCACGTTTTAAATGACCAATGTAAAGGAACCTTTCTGTTATTTGTTGAAAAGAACTGCCGACAACAGTGGTTCATATATTAAACAAGAGTTGCCATTAATATTAACTGTGTAACATATGTTAACTCTTAACCGGTGACGTTAGTCCGGCGGACCACCTTAAAAAAAATAAAAGCCTGTAAAACTTTCCCTCTCCTAGATAACTCTCTGAGTCTCTCAGTAGCTTTAAGTTATTCAGTCTTACTGCACGTGTTGGGGTGAACAGTTGATTTATTTTTTTTTATTTAATTAGTAGCAGCTATCTTTATTTAGAAGTGTGGTCCCCCAGACCAACATCACCAAGAACGCAACTTGTTTTAAATAAATTAAAAGATGTATTATAAACGAGTGGTGACGAAGAAGGTGGTGATTTTAGCGAAGATTCTGACTTTGAATCTGTTCAGTGCAGCGATTATGAAATTGCTTCGGAGCAATCAGTTGATGATAACCAAATTGGTAAAAATTTCTTTAGTAATCAAGGTAATGTGGTAGAATTTTCTGAAGAGCCAGATGTAGAAATTTAGCGAAAAGAGAAAGGCTTCTATTATGGGAAAAACCGCTTCAAATGGGTAAAGGTTGGTGGTAATAGGTCTGTTAACATTTTGCTGATTTCAGTTCGTAAAAACCAATATATCACAGCCAACTCATCACCACTCGATATATTTCGAACCCTTATAAGCGAAGATATTTAGAATATCGTTTTAAAATAGACTAATGATAAATTGTCGGAAATAAGAAATAAGTATAGTAATTCTGATCGAGTTGAGCTTCAAGAAATTGATATAACTGAGTTGAAAGCGTTCGTTGGTTTACTTCTATACTCGGCTGTATTCAAATCAAATCATGTGGATTCAAAATTACTTTTTGCCACGGATGGAACTGGTAGATAAATTTTTAGAGCAGTGATGTCCCAACAGCTCCTTTTGACTATATTGCTCTCATTGCGGTTTGATGGCTTTCGGGTGAGAAGAATGCAGGAATCCCCTTTCACTTACGCTATAAGTGAAATATTTCAAAAGTTCATAGATAACTCCCAAAAAGTGTTCAATCCAGGTTCATACGTCTGTGTTGACGAAATGCTAGTTGCTTTTCGAGGGCGCTGCAAATTTGTCATTTATGTGCCGAATAAGCCGGATAAATATAGTATCAAAATTATGTATTTGACCGATGCCAAAAGTGGTTATTTACACAATGCTTACATTTACTTTGGTAAAGACTCAGATGGTGTGGGACTTAGTCTGAAGGAAAAAAGACTGCTGAAACCATCACAAGCAGTGATGCGCCTTGCAAGACCAATATACGATTCTAATATCTGTATTATTGCTGACAATTGGTTTTCTTCAATGGGATTAGCGAAATTTTTTTAAAACTTCAACTTGATATATTTTGGAACTCTAAATTTTCTGGACCAACAACAAATGTTCAAGACGAGTTACAAAGAGAACGACAAAGAAAAAAGCTTTAAGTTGTGTGTGAACTTCGTCTCACCAAATTAACATTAAGATTAGTTGGTTAAATAGATGATGTTTACGATGTACATAACATAAGGTAGATAGATGCAAAGAATGCTGATGAAGGATGTGGCGGTCCAGAAAATGCTGCATTTCATTCTGCTAGCGTCTAATTTTTCTTGTTTTCTTTCGAAAACGTCCGCATACATTTGTTAATAATTTTTCTTTCTAAAAATGTTTAGAAATTAATTAAAAAGAACCAAAAAGCCGAAAATAAAGTAAAATTTCATTAGTTTATAAAATCGATGGTTCGAATGCTGGTCAGGGAAAAATTAAAAATTAACATAAAACCAAAATATCTCTGCGTAAGAATCTGGGCACCCGTGTTATCATTCAGCTTGGTAATATAACAGTTTCACGCGCGCTAAGTTCGAGCACAACCCATCTTTCTATCCCCTTTAAGTGGTATAAATTAATTGTTATAACTGTTCTATATCTTCAGCCATCGCAAATATCAATAAACATAGCAAACAATGTAAATTAGTAATACCACCTGCATAAGTTTAGGCTTGTAAATATAAAGATCAGCTTCGAAGATCAAATATAAATAATAATGAAGTTACTTATTTATATGCTAACCAACGAAGATAATTAATAAATAAAAGTGAGTTAAAAAAAAAACAATTTTTAAAAAGAAAATTTAACTGAAAACAAATTTTAGTATATTGTTCAGACCCCACATTACAAACCGCATAACACAAGTCATTTTGGCAACAGTGTTAGGAGGACGCATACTTAGGAACGAATATTTTTTGCGTGATGTGTACCTAATATTTTACATTGTTCATCTTCTGAGACATAATAATTATTTCATATTTTTTCTTTTATTTTACATTTTAAGAATGAAGGAGCTAGTTTTGAAGAGAGTTTTTTCTCGAAATCCGATTGTACGAAATTTCTTCGGTAAGCATATTGTCCAATTTCATATTTTATGGGTCTAGCTTTAAAATTATATTGGTACTAATGCTTTTCATAGGAACTATTGATATTTTTCTTTTTTAGATTTTTGTAAACAAGCTAGAGTAGATCATTTCGATCTTAATTTATTACAGGTTCATTTAGTAATTTTATATTTTTAAACAACGCATAAGAGCTGCCATCTTCTTGACCGAAAATCGCGTGATAAGGAGAAAGCTGTATACTTCGGTGAACGGAATTTCTTAAAGCACAATTGATAAAGCTTATATTTTCATCCCAACGAGTTTGATCTTGTTTCAAATACGATCTAATGCCGGATATCATTGCCTATTAACTCTTTCAGAAGCATTAGACTGTGGTGAATAAATAGCGGTACTCGTATATTTGTGCTGAATACCCATTTTTGTTAAAAACGGATTAAACTCATTCGATTTAAACTGGGATCCGTTATCACTTACTAGAATCTCTGGAACGCCGTAGACATGAAAAATTTGTTCTAAAAGATATTTTTGAATGACTGAAGAAGTAAACTTTTTGAGGGGGCTTAACTAATGGAACTTAGTTAGGTGGTCAAGTATTATTAAAAGACCTATATTACCCTCTTTACTTCGTGGATATGGTCCTAATATACCGACGTATAATCGCTGAAAAGGTCTAGATGTAACCACTTGATTTAGCCATGTTGGGCTTTAACACTGCATTTGGAGCTTTACATTCTTTGCACGTTTCACATGAGCCCACTTACGATCTCACATCACGTACAATACCTGGCCAATAGAACTTACGGCGAATCAATTCTAGAGTTTTAACCATTCCCCAATGCGCTGCTATCGGAGTCATGAAATGTAGATATTACAGTTTTTCTTAAATTCTGTGATATCCACAGTTTCCAGCAGTCATTTTCCTGATTGGCTTCTCCCGTATAATGGGCTGTACGAATATCAACATAATTTTCAACGCCTTTTATATCGGGATATTTGGATGGATTTTCCTTAATTTTTCTTTTCAACGTTTCATGAGCCAAATTAAAGAAGAATGAACTGTTATTACTTCAAATTCTTGAAGTTCTAGAAAACGTCTAAACTTTTTTATTGCTTCTAGCGCTGCCAAACATTCGCATTCGGTGACACTGTAATTTCGCTGAGCGGAATTTAGTTTTTTTGACATAAAAGCGATGGGCTTTTCATTGCCATCATCATCAAACTGCACCACCACAGCACCGTTTCCAAAGTCACTGGCGTCGCATTGTAAATAGAACTTTTTTGAAAAGTCAGAACCGGAGCAGATGTAAGTTTTTAATAAGCTCAAATTATTTTTGTCCTTCTGGGGTCCAGCAAAATTTTCGCTTAGGTAATAATAATTCCGAAATAGGAAAGACAGCAGATGAAAAATTTTACACAAATCTACGGTACCATCCTGCTAACCCAAGAAAACCTCTAACCTGTTTTAGGTTTTTAGAAATGGGCCCATTTTTAATTGATTCAACTTTTTCCGGATCGGTTTTTATTCCTCCGTTTCCAATTATATAGCCTAGGTAATTATCTTCGGTGACAAAAAATTTGTACTTGGAAACACTTAAGGCAAGATTGGCATTTTTAAATTGTTGGGCTATCCTAACAAGAACTGTTAAATAAGAGCTAATATCCTCTGACACAATGATTAAATCGTCCAAATATCCAAATACAGAATGACGAAGATCGTTAGGTATAAGGTTGTCCATTACCCGACACATGATGGAAGGAGCACTAAAAAGCCCAAAGGGAATTACCACAAATTGGTATAATGGTCTTCCTGAAAGTTTGAAGACAGTTAGGGGTTTTGATTCTTCGGATAAACCGATTTGCCAGTAGGCGTCTTTTAAGTCTAACTTAGATATTATGTTAGCTTTAGGCAACCTTGAGAATATACCTTCAATATTAGGTAACGGGTATGCATCTTTCTTGGTGACCTCATTGGTGAGTCTCATAGGAGAGCACCAAGAAGATGTAGAGGGCTCTATAACTTATATCTTTAAAGGTAACTTCTACATTTAAAGACCCAAAGACACTCTGTTTTTTCCCATCAGTAGTTTTTACAGAATTTTTCATGCGGAAAAATTCCTGAAATGATCGCAAATCAAGCTTTGCTAAGCCAGAACCAATACAAGAAACATTCTCGCCCCTGTCTAAGAGACCAAATTCTACGAAAGATAAATTCTGGAGGATTTTTGTTTTTGTTTGAAACAATAATCAAAGGTATTCGTGGCAAAAATTACTCCACGTTTTTCTAAATAATTTTGTAATCTAACATGGTACGGCACTATAGGATGATATATTTTTTCATTGGTTTTTGGATTATTACTTTCACACTCAAAATGTTCACATTTTAAAATGGTAGTTGTTGTTTGAAGATTTAAAAAAGTATTACCGTAACTTACTTCAGAATTTTCTATGGGAAGTGTCGGGTATTGTTCATAACTGCTAAGTTTTTTGAACTTACTAGTTTTCGTTTCGCACATTTACTACACTGGGACTTATAAGTATTTTTCATACTGCACCCATAGCAAAAATATTCCGCGACTCCAAGCAATCCTCCCAGGTATGACCAGGTTGATGAAAATTCCAACATTTAAGAGTCTGTGGTGATTGTTGGATGGCGTCCACCGAAAGTGCCTGTTCATCCTGAGTTTCAGCAACACTAAGTTCTGGAGTACAATCGACTTCTGCTACTTGACGTCTGGCTCCAAAATTCGGAGGATATCATTGAGTCAAAGTTTTTCGAAAAGAATCGAAGTCCATTAGATGTTCTCGCATCTGAACTAATTTTCTAAGATGAGCGATAGAATGTACCGGAACATAAAGTAACTCATGCCTGATTTCTGGTCGAAGATTTCCTGTTAATATTTCTATCTATTCTGACTCTGGTATAGGGTTCGAAAGTTTATCCAACATGGCACAAACAGATTCAAAAAAAGATTCAAAAGTTTCGTTAGGCTTAATTTTTCGATTCCTTATTTCTTTATGTACATCGAAACTAAATTTAAAGTCCTTATATTGGTATTTTAAGGCTTCACAAAATTGTCTCCATTCTATAACTTCCACCTGTTTGTGGTAACGCCAGTACCAGTCACGTGCTCTACCAGCTAACAGTATATGAAGATTTCTGCATATTAGTGAAAAATCCTTGTTCATCAACACTAATACCATTACTGGAACTTCATATTTAATATTCCAGTTTTGAATAATTGAGGTGATTTTATCAGCTTGTATTGCAAAATTTTCATCGAAAGAAAGTCGTCCGATGTACAAAAGTACTATTGCAACGTATTTAAGAAAAACTTTGAGCGCTTTGAGAATGAACTTGAGACCTAGAGGGTAGTGGTTGTGAGCCTCGATTAACAGGATTATCTTGAGAAATTTGGCTTAAATTAAGATTTTGCAACAGACGCGTTACCGTACTCTCAATAATGTTATTCAACTTAGACCTATCAACAAAACTAGAAGAATTATCTGAAGTATTTCTGTTATGCTCAGGTGATTTTGTCGACTTGAATTTGTTTGTAAACTGGGAGAATTTTCTGACAATGGGTTTGCATTCACAGATTGTACACTAACATTTAGTGAAGGAGTTTGTGACTCCGTAAACAATGCTTTTACATTGCAACGTGTGTTGTATTGCTTTGCTATGGGTCCTCGGGGTTTACCACGTTGATTTATATTCTTAGGATTTTCTCCTATTAGTAAATAATTGGATATTTGGATTGTTTTTAGTTCGGATAAGGAAAAAGTCCTTTTACAAGAGGAACATTCAGTAGAATTAGTTAAATGATTCTCAAGGCAAATGCGATAATATACATGATTACATCCTGCAATAAGTAGACAAACTTGACCTTCAGACATTTTGTTACTGCAAATTACACAAGATTGCTCATCATTTCTTGCGTTGATGGCCGCAGCCTGAGCTTGGTGAGGAGGTGATCTTTCTATTTTAATAACAAGATATATATTATCTAATTAAAATCGAAAATTATCAACGAAATTACATAATTTTTGAACACGAATTCAAATAATATGTCTAGCAAATTACCGCTAAGTCTTTACTGTACTTAAGGATACTAGCTAAACAAATTTACAAAAAAGGGTTGAATTTTAATCATAAACACCGGAAATAGTGAAATATATGTATATGAAACTAAATTGAACGTTTAATTTTTTTATTATTATTTTTTTTTTTTGTAATCTACAACAGCAGATCTTAAAGATATTTAAACGAAACCAATTAACCTAAAAAAAGAAAGAAATTGTATAACGAAAATAAAAAAATTTAAAAATTATAACTACTAATTAATTGAATAACCAAAGAAAAAAAATCAGATAAAAATTTACTTTGAATTCGAATTAAACAAAGCAAAAAATTAACTAAACCACAGCAAAAACTTAAAAAAATAATTTGAAAATATATATGTTTAGCAAAATGCGAAAAATAATTTAATACGAATGAAAAAATAGCAATATAGGTTTACAAGCAAATTTATGGTGTTCTTACGCGTTGTAGTGTGAATCGAAAGGGTACTGTTTTAGAAAGGTTGCAGGGAAACAAGTCCGTTCTATGGAGTTCGCAAAACTTATTGAAACCATTCCTCTAACAAACAAGCCGGTATGCGATTTTTAACTTTAATAATCTGATTTTAACGGACAATAAATCGCTAGTATACACAATTATATTGTAAATCCAGGGAAAATTAAGGACATCGATAAATGCGTTTAGTGGAAAAAGTAATTTCAACAGTTTTTAAAACTGCTACATACGATATTTGATTTATACACAATATTCATCTCAGTTCAAAAGGATTGTTACTACATTACTGGTCGATTTATCTGAACCGAAAATTTTCAGATAATTGATTTCCGAATAATGCTAAGAATTACTTAAAAAGTAGATTTCCGTTAATATATAAAACAAATAACTTTATAAGTTAATAAAATTTATAAAAAAAAATCAATGTAAAAAACTTGGTGTAGAGCAGAGAAAATTTAATATGAAAATTTTATATGAATACCAAACTTTCCTGCCCCACGTTGGGCGCCAATTTATTTAGTGAACACACATTATTATTTAGCTGACTTTTTTAGTTTGAGGTTTGTGTTAATTATAAGTTTAAGTAGCCATAATCATTCTACTGGCGGATGGTGCTCTAAAAAAACAAGAGCACGAATGGGAGCCATTGATAACCACTAGCGGCCAGTCGGGTGGGTGAGTTCTTGTTCTCATAGTTTCTCTTTCCAATAGACTGTCGAAGTTACATAAATATTATTATAGACTCTCGTAGTGAATAAAAAAAGGACCGAAAGTTGATCTGTATAAAAGAAGCTATTTCATAGACCCTGATTAGATCAACACAAAATAACTGAAAAAAATTCAAGCCCTAAAAGCTTTCGAACTATATATCTATCCTAGGTGAAATTGGATAGATACGCACCTCTATACCCTCCCTACCATTGATTTTAGTGGTGCTAAATTTATATACTAAAATCCCACAAAGCACTCTACCACATTACAATTACACTAAGTAAGAAAACTTTTCACATTTTATTTATCCATTTTGATACAAATTTACACTTTATTCAAAAACTATGAAACCATAAGTCAGTTTATTTCGCGTAAAATTAGAAAAATATATCTAAGATAACCAAATTTATAATATTTATGTATAACAAATTTTATTCAGTAATATTAAAAAAATATAAATATATTATAATAGTTATCAAAGAAATATAAAATAAAAAATATAAAAATTTAAATTAACTTTATTAATATTATACTAAGTGAAAAAAATATAGGTATATTGTATCAGAGGTGAAAAGCTCAGCTAATTGCAATTGAAAACCAACGATATAAAATTTACACAGCTATTGCTTGTAGACTTGATTTTAAAATATTAGCGTATTAAAAGATAGGAAAATAGATAAATATTCTGAGAAAATAAAAACTAATATTTAATAAATTTCTATATTTTTTCTCACAAACAGATTATGTGCCATGAGCACAAACAACATTGCTACGTAACCCAAAATCTTAAGAAAATAAAATAGTACTGAGGTTTCCATCCCTCATGTGTGTTAATGAATACATGAAATACATATCTTTTACTCAGCAAAACCAATTTAATAATAATTGATGTTTATTATGCATTTTATAATTTCTCAATTAAAATGTTACTTAAATTTTTTGCCAATTAATACAAGTTATTTAGTTGGAAAAATAGCAAATACTAAGTAAGTTTCACTCACCAAAATGAATAAATTTTTAAAACTGCAGCTTCTTGATGAGGCCTCGTCAATTGCTGGTTCTCTCAATGTGTTAATGTAAATTATTTCGTGTTGTAGTTGGTGAAAAAAATTGGGTATAGGCATTTCCATGGAATTAATGTATTAATATTTAACCGAATTATGATTAAAAAAAGATATTCTACGAACGAAACAAAGTTTAGCAACGTAAGATTAATGTCTTTCTCACTTTGGGACAATATGTAGGTTTGGGGAGATAAAGGTGAATTACATTAAGGATTAGATGTAGTTTAATTATTTGGTATGTTATTTTGTTTTTAAGGCATGTTTTGATACTTATGGTTTTTCTAGGCTAAAATTAGGTATGTTTTCCTAATGAATAGTGTCAGCTTTTGTTACTTTTTTTTGTAGTTTAGGAGGCTGTTAAAGATGTTTATCAAGCCCTTATATTTTTATGACGTCTTGGGAGAGGAATTTCAGTATGGTTTTTTCCAAAATTTCGCCGCGTTGAAGAAATTTTTCATTAATTTTCGTGCCTGTTTTTAATACTGAAGTAGCTCAGCAACAACTCAAAGAATAAAATATAGTGTGGATTTAAACAAAAACGTTGTGTTGGTTGAAATTATAAGCTACTTCTAGGATTATAATTAAAATAGGGTTTTATGCAAGTTTTAGCAAATTTTGTAGCATTTTCTAGCCGAGTATTAAAATTATCTTTCTTCGGGCAGAACGATTATCAAAGCAAAAGTAGAATTCCCAAAACTTTGTTCTGAAGTTTATTTAAGAGACAAAAACCAATTAAAAAATATATATAGATTTACCTTTGATATGAAAAATTAAGTAAATTGACCAAAAAAAATTACAAAAAGATGAAGTGGTGTTTGAAGCGATTTTATTAACTTTACGGCACGCTTTCAAGTTTTCCTGAGTTTATTATTTTAATCTTCACGTTTCAAATGACCAATTAAAAAGTACCTTTCTGTACCTAAACGCAAATTATAAAGCCTTGTTTTTCATGTAACAAGTGGTTTTAAGCTCCTGCAAACACTCTGGTTGCCTACAAGTTTAGGTGCGTTTATTTGTTGAAAAGAACTGCCGACAACAGTGGTTCATATATTAAACAAGAGTTGCCATTAATATTAACTGTCTAAAATAACTGTTAGTTTTGCTAGAAAAAATAAAAGTTAAAAAATAACTTCTATTTTTGTTAAAAAAAATAAAAGTTAAAAAATAACTGTTATTTTTGCTCAAAAAAATAAAAGTTAAAAAATAACTGTTACTTTTGCTCAAAAAAAAAATGAAATCAAAAAATAACTGTTATTTTTGCCTGAAAAAATAAAAATCAGATTTTTAAAAAGCATCGCATTTTCTGACAATTTGGTCCAAGACTTTCAAATGGTATACTTGGTTTCATTTTCCGACATTTCCTTGAGGTTGCTTTTTTTAATTAAAAATTCAAAACTAACAAGTATTTTCGGTCCCTGGTTATACCACAAGATCTTTACTAGATGACGCTCACAATCATAATGAATCAGCACGTATGCTTTTATTTACTCTATTTTTAGGCGTTCTTGAATATTCGAGAATTTTTACCTCCATCTGCTGCGTAGTAAAAAATGCTATGTTGTCATTTTTATCTCAGACACATGATGTGAGCCTTGTCATTTACTTCTAGAACAGTGATGCCCAAACCATACCACAATTGTGGAAAAATAACTTACACATATGCTATAAACACAATCAAAGGCTACCGACCATCGACTACCGACTGCAAAAGTAGCTGGCTACAAAAATAGCCAAGTTGCCAGCTACTTAATTCTTTTAACGACCATCGACCACTAACTACAAAAAATAAACATCTGTTTTGACATATGTATTTAAGTTAACCAAAACAAAACAAACTTGATTTTTTTAAGTGAATTTGTGTAAAAAAAAACATTTAATCTCAAGAAAATTTAATTAACTTTATAAATACTATTGCTAAAATAGTGGGAACAAAGACTTCAGTGTATGAAGTGTCCATGTCCATATTTGCATGTAAATTGAACTAAACATTTACATTAAACAATATAATAAATGTATATAAACAGTAAAAATTACTATTATATACTTATCAATTTCAATAAAAAACCCAAAAAATAAATGTAAATGAATCAAATTAGAAATTTAAGAAAAAAGAACTAAATGGAAAATTTCACAAATAAATAGTAAATGAAAAATGTATTTTTTTTTTGAAATCTTAATTTAATAATGGCAGGAGTATATAACTACAGCGCCAGGGTATCCCACAAGTATTTTAATATAACTAGTCTCTCCAGGAACTGCACATCGACCTATACCTTCGTATAGGAAGTGGAAAATAGTGTTGTTGGCTACAAAAAACAGATTAGTGGTGCCAATACAATAAATGCATGAAATGGTGTTTTTAAATATCGCTATTAAAAACGCGAAAAACTTTTATAGTGGCACCATTGAAAAATAATAATCATCTGTTAATTTGTTTACATTTTTCATCAGTTTATTACTTTATCTCGAAGGCGGAACATCTGCGCGCGAGCAGATTTTTTAAAAAAAAGTGAAGTTATAATTGAAGTCGCAACGCGCACAGTTTTTATTCAACAGGATTTTCCACTTCCTATACGAAGGTATAGGTTGATGTGCAGTTCCTGGAGAGACTAGTAATATCAAAATACTTGTGGGATACCTTGGCGCTGTAGTTATATACCCCTGCCATTATTAAATTAAGATTAAAAAAAAAAATACATTTTTCATTTACTTTTTGTTTGTGAAATTTTCCATTTAGTTCTTTTTTCATAAATTTCTAATTTGTTTCATTTATATTTATTTTTTGGGTTTTTTATTGAAATTGATAAGTATATAATAGTAATTTTTACTGTTTATATACATTTATTATATTGTTTAATGTAAATGTTTAGTTCAATTTACATGCAAATATGGACGTGGACACTTAATACACTGAAGTCTTTGTTTCCACTATGTTAGCAATAGTATTTATAAAGTTAATTAAATTTTCTTGAGACATTTAATTTTTTTTTTTACACAAATTCACTTAAAAAAATCAAGTTTGTTTTATTTTGGTTAACTTAAATACATACATGTATGTCAAAACAGATGTTTTTTTTGTAGTTAGTGGTCGATGGTCGTAAAAAAAATTAAGTAGCTGGCAACTTGGCTATTTTTGTAGCCAGCTACTTTTGTAGTCGGTAGTCGATGGTCGGTAGCCTTTGATTGTGTTTATAGCATTAGCCTAAGTTGGCTACGGGCTACAAAAGTAGTCGTGTAGTCGGTAGTCGTGTAGCTGCTAAAAGATTTATTCTCATAAGCACGCATGTATTCTATTTTTGACATCTTGTAGTCGATGGTCGGTGGACATGATTATGTTTATAGCAATATTCTTATGCTCTTTTGTTTAGTCGTCGATTAAACATCGACGAATGCACATGTGAGCGGATGTATGAATTTTTTCTTTGAACACACTGAAAGAAAAAATATTTAATTTTTTACAGCAAAAAAGTATGGCATTTCGATACTTTAAGATTGAAAATGCTTTTGGCGGTATGCAATGCCTTTTATGTTATAAAACATTAAAAAAGAGAGAGGATACTTTAAAAAGGCATTATGGAACTTTTCACAATACATTTAATTTTAAGAAATAAAAAATATTATGCCCATTCGAAATTGCAAAAAAACCTGAAAATAGAAAATTTCATATATAATTTTATGAGATTTTTTTATTTTAATTTTTTTAATAAGAATTTTTACCTGTATTTAAAATGTTTTAGTTTTTTACTGTTACCAAGTAACATATTTTTTTCACTAAGCAACTTTTCTTACATTTAAGAATTAGAATTTTTACTTGAATTTAAATTAAACTTTAATTTAATTGCTTATGTGCACTATTTTATAATGTTACCAAGTAACAGCATTTTTTTCATTAATCAATATTTTTACGTTTTAGAGATGATAACATTATTCTGCTAAATTTTGTTTAAACTAAAATTTTTTTACTTAAATTTAAAATACTTTAAATTTATTTATTTGCTTATGTGCCATGTCATATAATATTACCAACTAACACCGTTTTTTTATTAAACAACTTTTCTCATAGTGTAACTTTATATTTCTCACCAATACAAATACATTTTATATTTTGCCCATCACTGTTCTAGAACCTTCAATTATTATTTCAAAATACATGTTATGTATTTTTATTTAGTTGTTAGAAAATTCTGGCTTTAAAAACAAACACAATAGGCCATTTCGTTTCACTTTCTTGGCCTCAGTTATTTTTACATCTTTTTATGATTTTAATAAAGCATCTTTGCAACAATATTTCTCTTCCTCCGGAAATATCTCAGCAGAAAAGTAGTTGATATCCCATCACAAAGCCCCGGCCTAAACCCAATAGAAAATGTGTGGGTCCACTTAAGGAAAAAGTCTGAAAAAGGTCCACGAAAAATAAAGCACAATTAATAAGATTTATAAAAGAAGAGGAGGGAAAAATACCAGTTGATTTCGACCTACCATAACTGATCTATTGAATGTGTAGACGATTAGGAGCTGTTATTGACGATAAAGGAAGACATACAAAGTACTAGCAGCAAAAAATTGTTTTTAAGCTTATAGAAACAATTTTTTTCATTATCATATAATTATGAAAACATTTATTTTACAGCGTACAAAATGAACAATCTTTTTTAGTTAATTTTTTTCTTGTTATTGGAATTAATTTAGTTGTGTCTTGTGTAACATGTTTACAAACTTCTGTATTCACGTAAATAAAAAACAAGTAAGTAATGGATATTGTAGAAATAACAAACAAAATTAAGTACTACAAATATATATATAATTTTACAAAAAATGCCATCGGCGCTTAATGGGTTAAGCATTTAAAAAATTTTAGTATTTTCTTAAATATCTCTTTAAATTGATATCCATATTGATATTTTAAGAAAACTTAAAATTTCAGAGGCCCGTAACTCGGACAATATGGGCTCGGAAAAAGATGTTGTAGAAATTACAAACGGAATGAGAAACTTAGTCCACTTTTTGTGCTGAATTTTATAAAAATTAAGTACACCATATGTATATATAGTTTTACATAAAAATGCCATCGGCTCTTAATGGGTAAAGCATTTTTTAAAAATTTTAGTATTTCATTAAAGATCTCTTCAAAAACTTTAACGTGATACTCATATTAATGTTTTAAAAAAGTTATATGGACGAGACCCAGTTTTTTCACTTGATGTTTTTTCTTATTTTTTAATTCCATATCACCCCAAATATTTACTATATCGTTCACCACAAAAAGTGGTAAAGAGTATTTCTAAGTTTGTCATTCCGTGTGTAATTTCTACCATATCCACTTCCGACCCATAAGTATATATATTCTGACTACTTATTCATAGCGAAGTCCATTGAGCAATGTCCGTCTGTGGCAAACTTTAACAAAAAAAAAAATAAATAAAATAAAAAAAAGAGGTGCGATTGCAAATCAGCATGATCGGTCCATGCCCTTCGCGATCCACACCTACCTTTAATTTTTTCGTGTCATTTTGAACAATAAAGTAACTGCAATCAAAACAATAAATAAAGAGAAAATTACAAAATAAGAAAAAACATCAAGTGAAAAAATTGGCGCGCGTCCATATTTCCGAGTTACGGGGCTCAAAAATTTTCAAATTTTTCTAAATATCTACATATATGGGTATTATTTTAAACCTTTTGAAGAGATCTTTAAGGAAATACTAAATTTAAAAAAAAAATGCTTTATCGAGTAAGAGCCGATATCATTTTTATGTAAAATTATAAACATGTAGTACTTAATTTTTATACCCTTCAGCACATAAAGCAGAAAATGGGTATAACTAACTTCGTTATGACTATACCGCATACTTAATCTATAGTTTTCATACCCGAGTATTTTACCCATCCTTCATTTGTTAAAAGCACATTGCTATAAACATAATCAAAGGCTACCGACCATCGACTACAAAAGTAGCTGGCGACTTGGCTATTCTTGTAGCCAGCTACTTTTGTAGTCGAATTAATTCTTTTAACGACTACCGACCACTAACTACAAAAAATAAACATCTGTTTTGACATATGTATTAGAGTTACCAAAACAAAACAAACTTGATTTTTCAAGTGAATTTGTATTAAAAAAAATTCAAATGTCTCAAGAAAATTTAATTAACTTTATAAGTACTATTGCTAAAATAGTGGAAACAACGACTTCAGTGTATGAAGAGTCCACGTCCATATTTGCATGTAAATTAAACTAAACATTTACATTAAACAATATAATAAATAAATATAAACAGTAAAAATGACTATTATATACTTATCAATTTCAATTAAAAACCCAAAAAATAAATATATATGAAACAAATTAGAAATTGATGAAAAAAAAAACTAAATGGAAAATTTTACAAATAAAAAGTAAATGAAAAATGCGCCAAATGAAAAGTAAATGAAAAATTTAAACAAATGAACAGATGATTATTATTTTTCAATGGTGCCACTATAAAAGTTTTTCGCGTTTTTAATAGCGATATTTAATGTATTGCGTTTTTAAAACCAACATTTTATGCATTTATTGTATTGGCAGCACTAATCTGTTTTTTTTAGATAAGAAAAATAGAAATTAGCCTAAGTTGGCAACGGGCTACAAAATTATTCTCATAAGCACGCATGTATTCTATTTTTGACATCTTGTAGTCGATGGTCGGTGGACATGATTATGGTTATAGCCAAGTCATATTAAACCAGGTGGCAGCGCTACAACAGGTGACTTTTTTTTGCTACATTTTTTGTTTATGTATTCAAACGTCAAAAATATTTGTTTTACAACAATAAAAAACGTGTATAAATTATACGTGTTGTTTTATGCATATTATAGTTGGGCCTTCAGTTATATCGCAATCAGAGTTTTAAGTGTATTCTATACTCGCCTGCGAGAATTTTTTACTTCTCTTTATTTGTAAGCAGCGTTGCCACATTTTTACCCTTTTAAAATTGTTAACTGCCATTTTATGAAATTCTGAATTGTATGCGTATCTATTTATAAACACAAAAAAAAAATGATCAAATCTAATGCTGAAACATTATAAGCAGGCAACAACCGTTTTCATAGTTATGAGATACAATACATATTTAATGAGTAAATTGTAATAAGGTGCATAAAATAACTTAATCAAACTTAAACAACTGTGCAAACACTTTTAATTATATGTGCTAAACTATAATGAACATAAGACAACTTTTCGTCAAGTTTCATTAACACGTTAACTGCCGTGTCACCCGTATTCGGGTGACAGCAAAAGTTCTCATCAGGCCACGTCACCCGTATTCGGGTGACAGCAAGAGTTCTCATCAGGCCACGTCGGGTGACTCCTTCCAAAGGATTTCCGAACATATTTAGATAAATATATGACAGGAGATAATAATCGTTTATTAACAAAATTATTTACAGTGCAAAATATTGAAGCATTCACTGCAAAGTTGCGGTTGAGATATTAGTTGGGCAGAGATATTAGTTGTACTACTCAGTACACGGCAAAGATTACAACTGCTCGTGCAGAGTAATAACGTGATAAATGAGGATCGTAATAGATATCGGGGTGAGAGTACCGAAAGAAATGTAAACAGACATGCGGTAGCAGACCACGCATCTTACAGTGGCACGGGTGGCCTGACGGGGATTTTGTTGTAAACACGCGTGGCAGTCAACGTGTTAAATGTCATTTCTTTAAGCAAGGTACGGAACTGATTGCACTTTCCGTACAGAAAAATTGTAATTAAGACCTACTGTGTTAAATGTAGATTAAAAATCATTTTTGTTTTTAACAAATATAATAAATTAATATTAAATTTGCATTTATACACACATATCGCACTTGATCAACAATAGGGTATTAACTCAAAATTTATGAAATATTACTTTTTTCTAGAAATCAGCTAACAACATCAATATCTATCTACTGTAAAAATTTCAACGTATTTCGTTTACTCCTTCATCTCGAAAACCACTTTTGAGACCATATTCATGATAATGTAGTGATTACCTTGATTTCAACAAAAAGGTATTATTTCGAGTTGATACAAAAGTTAACATGGAACTGATTCGTAAATTTTCATAAAAAAGGTATTATTTTGAGTTGAGTCTCTTCAATTTGGTTTTATTTTGAGTTGATACTGTCTTGTTGATAAAATTTGTTTCATTTATGATCGAAAAATTTCAGAAAAATGGTATTAACTCAAAAAATTTATTTTTTTTTGCAATACTTGCACAGATTTCTAGGAAAAATGATGTAAATATATTTTAAAATGGAATTTGCTTCCTATGGTATATTTGAATTTTTAAATTCTGTTAAAATGTGGCCACAAACAGTTTTTTGACTCTACTGAAAATTTTAAAATTTTGAGTTAATACCCTCTTGTTGATCAAGTGCGATATGTATACGATATAAGCGATGAACACTTGCATTTTTTAGTATGGTTGGCCACAAACTCAACAGAAAATAACTTGTAATATTTTTTATGAAAATTTATCATAGAACTTGAACTAAAAAATGTAAATGTGTATGTGAATAATATTAAATATATAAAATATCTTCTTTAAAGCCTTTTAGTTTTAAAATTTTATGTATTTAGAAAGAAATAATTTTTGCCAAAAGCACGAATTAAACATAAATGTGCAACTGTGGCAAATTAGTTACTAAATTTATGTAAGTACATTGTAGTCACCTACATTTCTTTAATTAGTACCTAAGCATTTGACAGGCTTTTCGTTGGATTTTAGTCATAAGCTAAAGCTAGCTTATGCGCATTACAGTTGGGCCTTTAAACGCAATAACATTTATAAAAAACCCACAAACTGTAGAAGGGAATAACAAAATAATATTACGTTTTACAACATTTACATTTATGGAAAAATCAATACGAGTGAATAGTTCATAAAATTGTTTGCACATTATTCTAAGCGAATCAGCATCTGCGTAATTTGTATGGGAAACTTGAAGATGTAACGGTGTCCAGTAGCGGGTAGATCTACTACATCATCTGAGCATATTAAAACATTGCAAAACTTGATTACACTCTGCAAAACATTTATTTAAAATGGAAAATAACATAGGGCCAAGGTAAAGCCACCTTAAGGGACTGCAGAATTAACGATTTTTTTAGATTTGTATTATTAAAATCAACTCTTTGCGTTCTGCTTATTAAATAAGATTTTATCCAGTTTGAAGTGATTTTACTAAACCCCATTAAGTATAAATTTTAAGAAGAAGATTGTGGTTAACTGACATCTGTTGTTTGACCGTCTTTAAATCCACGATTTATTAAGTTTGTAAGTTTAAAAATGTTTGTGAGTGTTGAGCAACCTTTCATGAAATCATGCGTAAGGGGTGACAGCAATGACCGTATTCTATAGCTAAAAAAGTCGGATATACACAAATGCAATGCCTCGGTAGTTCATAACATTTGACTTGTTTCTTGAATAATGTAAGAACATTTTCAAAATCGAGGAAAGCAACCAAATTGTAATGAGATGTTGAACATGATTGATAATGGTGTGGATAAAGCATAGGCACAATTGGTTAGGACACAAGCAGGAATCCCATCAGGTCCGCTATATACCGATGGTCTATGATTTTTATGCAGTCAAAAATCTAGGAAGTGTAAAAAGGTGGAAACAATATTGTTTGACATGACAAATATTTGTTTAATTAAATCAATATTTGTTTTCCTGATGATGCTAGACAACGGAGTACCGAAATATCGAAAATATATGCGTATAAAAAAGACCTATTGCTTAAAAATTAAATAAAATGTAAAATTGTATATATGTATGTAGTACTTAATTTTTTTACCCTTCAGCATAAAAAGTAGAAAAAGGGTATGACTAAGTTTGTCATTCCGTTTGTAATTTCTACAATATCCTTTTCAGATCCGTAATGGGTCTCTGAAATCTTAAAATTTATTTAAATATCAATATGGATATCATTTTAAAGGTTTTAAAGATATCTTTGAGGAAATACTAAAATTTTTTAAAAATGCTTAACCCTTTAAGAGCCGATGGAATTTTTATGCAAAATTATATATATGGAGTACCAAATCTTTTTTTTTTTCATTTTTGATTCTGTCACCCCAATATTCGCTTTTTAATTGGAGTTACTGCACTAAACTAAATTTATATAGATGGTGAAGGGTATATAAGATTTGGCATACTTGTTTTAATTAAAAATTATATATATGCAGTACCAAAATTTATTTTATTTTTTAATTCTCTAACACCAACACGGACGGACAGACGGACATCGCTCAATCAACTTTGTTATGCATAAGAAGTCAGCATATATGCCATATATACTTTATGGGGTCGGGAATGGACATTGTAGAAATTACATACGCAATGACAAAATTTAGAGATAACCTTTTTCCACTTTTTGTGGTGAAGGGTATAATGATATCGGCTCTTAATGAGTTAGGCATTTTGAAAAAGTTTTAGTATTTACTTAAAGATCTCTTCAAAGGCTTTAGAATGATACCAATATTGATTTTTAAAAAAATTTGAAAATTTCCAAAAATATGAGCGAGCGCCAATTTTTTCACATGTTGTTTCTTCTTATTTTTTAATTCTCTATCGCCCCATACATTTATTATTTTTTTTATTTTTATTGGAGTTACTTTATTGCTCCAAATGACATGAACAAATTCGAGGTAGGCGTGGTGTTTTGCCTGCTGCTTCGCAGGACATGGACTGATCATGCTGATTTCCAATAGCACCACTTTCGACACTATGTCTGACCGGTTGCGGTGTGATCGCAACCGCATTTCTTTTATGCAAGTATTTACTATACTCATTCCTTTTGAGCATTGATTAGTTTGAGTCTCTAGCATACTCAAGCAAAATGTTTGCGATGCTGGCTTTACTTTACTTCGCAAATAAGTTTTCTCACTTTCGGCATTCGTACTCATACTTACAGCAAACAACAAGAGAGACATTTTGATGTGATGAAAACAGAGTTATCAGATCAGAATTATTCAATAAACACAATATCAAAAGTCGCCAAGGTCTAAATTAGCTAACATACATACTTCTTTGAAATTATAAAAGTTTATTTAATATATAACAGAAAATAAATCGAATAGAACCCGCAAAATTCGCTTTTTTTTCATTTATTAAAAACACAACAAAATAATAATAATAACTCAAGAAGAGTTCATTGTTTATTATATTACGGGTTTTTAAGCTTTTTTTTAGTACACACTACTACAAGCTCTGCTAAAGTGTAAGTAGTATTGCATACTACCTTTTGTTTACTTCTTTGTGAACAACCATTGTATCAGTGTGCCATTGTACATTGTATTTCATACGTCAAAAAGTAAATAAGAAGAAGAAAAGTGCTATTCATCATTTGTTATTTATAAGCCAAATGGGGGAGAAGACAGAAAAAAGTAAATTAATAAATTTTTTGTGTGAGGATGAAATTCGAGACATTTTTAGGATGAACCTAATGTACTTGCTCTCCAGTCGCAGAATTATACATTTAGGGCTACCAAAATCATCATTATGGCATAATCGGGCTTTAAGGTATTTTGATGAAAACAGATTTCTTCATATGATACGACTACGGCCAGAGGAATTTGCCTATATATTCAACCTTATAAAAAATGACGATGTTTTTCACACAATTGGCGAAAGGCTCCAACTACGCATTGACTTGCAGCTTAAAATTGTACTTTACTGCTTGGGATCTTCAGGAAATGGTGCTTGTGTTCGTAAGGTAGCATCTCTTTTTGGTATAGGTGATGGCGGTACCATACAAAATATTAGAAATCGAGTCATTAAAGCAATATAAAATCTTAAAGAACAGTTTTTATATTGGCAACTTTCAACTTCAACTTTCTAATAAATCAGTCAAATCAATAAATTAAATAAATAAAACTAATAAAAATATCTTCTAATTCAATTTAATTTAATATAATTCACACATGAAACCAAAAATAATAATTCATTTAAACATAAAACATTTAAACAAATACAACGTTTGAAAAACATATGAAAAAAAGTACTAAGTGTTGTATCGCATGTTTGCATGAAAATTACCAACAACACAGCTAGCACCGTTGTATTTTGTTAGCACTTAGCACCTACTAGGGGGCTTGTGAGTAGGGCAAATATATTTAAATTAAATTTGTATTTATACACACATATGTATACGATATAAGCGATGAACATCGTTGCATTTTTTAGTGCGGTTGGCCACAAAAACAAAACAGAAAATAACTTGTAATATTTTTTTCTTATACTTTTTCTTAGAACATAAACCAAAAAATGTAAATGTGTATGTGAATGTTATTAAATATATAAAATATCTTCTTTAAAGCCTTTTCGTTTTAAAATTTAGTTTATTTATATAGAATTTTTTTTGGCAAAAGTACGAATCAAACATAAATGTGCAACTGTTGATTGTAGATTGAATGGAACAACTGTGATTAAGTAGTGCGAAAAATGTATTTTCGAACGTTCGTAAATGGAGGGCATTTTGTAAAACTATTCGGAAATACAAAAATCTCTTTTGAAATTGCAACTATGTAGTACGAAAACAAATGTCAAACATGTTTTTGATTGCTTTTGTTGGTCATTTCGTTTGTATTATCTACAATGTCCATTTCCGACCCCGTAAAGTGTATATATTCTGACTTCTTCAAAAAATGTGTTTCTTTGTCTTGCAACTGCTTAAAATTGCCCCTAAACTTGTCGCTTAGATATGGATTTTGTTTACAACAAAGCACATATAGCTGCAATTTTTTATACCTTTTTTTATTTTGTATTTTTATTTACCAAGAACCCGCACCATATATAATATTTTTCAGTCACCGTTGCTTAAATTTCGTACCAGCTTGGTGATTTTCATTTTATTTGAAAGTGTGACAACAAAGTGTAATGTAAGATTTCTTATCACAGCAATTCTCATTTGATATCCTTCTTACAAAATCCAATGAAAATAATAGTACTCAGTATTATAAGGGATTTATTAACACAAACAAAGAAGTATTACGATAAACTAGTTGTAGAACTTGTGGCTACTTTCGATTAAATTAAACACTGGATGGTTCGATCTTTTCAATGAGTTTTTGCGAACTGTTTATTAAAAATGGTTTACAGAGTTTTTGTAGTTATGTTTCGTTTTCATATGTTTACAATAAATGATTCAAAATAAAAAATGTTAAAATTATAGCAAAGAGAAACAAAAGTAACAGTTGTAATTTAAAAATACTATTTTTTACATATTAAAAACGGAGTAGCTCAGAAATTAATAAAAATAAAATAATGAATGGAAGTGTGCTCCAACATCCTGGCGGCGTTGAAAGTATCTACTTTCAAGATTCCACAAGAACTGCCAATTTATGAATTGGTCTGCGTATGATTCCTCTTGCAGTTTTTACATCTGCCACTCGTATTTTTCCATCTTTTCCTGGTATAGTTGCAATAATACGTCCCATGAGCCAGTGAAGTGGTGCCAAATTGTCTTCGTGGATTAGTACGAGTACACCTGGATTAAGGTTAGGTGCTGTGGTAAACCACTTTTTCCGTTGCAGCATCTCGTTTAAATAGTCTGAAGACCAGCAACGCCAGAACTGTTGTTTTGCGGCACTAATACGACGCCATCTTTCGAGTAAACTTATATCGTCGCACTGAATTTCTCGTTCTGGGAGCGAGTTGAGAGGACCATTAACCAAAAAATGGCCAGGTGTTAGGGCTTCGATATCATTGGGGTCACTTGATAATGATGTAATCGGCCGTAAATTCATGATAGCTTCTATTTCGATTAAGGCAACCAGAGTTCGATATAGATGTCCCTTTGCGGTTTTCACAGCGGCCTCCCAGAGACCGTCGAAGTGGGGAGCCCTTGGCGGAATAAAATGAAAATTTATGAGATTTTTTGAACAAAAGTTATTTAATGATGATTGAAATTGTTTGTCTAAAAAAGCGTTTTTTAATTCGTTTAATTTGTTGTTTGCCCCTACAAAATTAGTCGCGTTATCGCGGAATATATCACACGGCATGCCACGTCGGCCGATTAGCCGCTTTAATGCTGCAATAAATCCATCTGATGATAGGTCGGAAACCAGCTCTATATGCACCGCTTTGGTCACGAAACATATAAATATAGCGCCATAACTTTTTGTAGGACGCTTTCCCCTTATTTTGAAATGAATATCTATGGGGCCGAAAAAATCTACGCCACAACGTTGAAAAGGTCGTGCAGGTGTGACTCGTTCTCGGGGTAGATTTCCTATCACTTGTTCCATGAGTTTTGGACGATATCGAATACAGCTTACACACGAACGTACTACCTTTCTAGCTATGACTCTGAAGTTGACTACCCAAAATGATTGTCGGGAAAAGGCAACCAGCGCTTTCGCTCCAGCATGGTAATTGGACACATGAAGATGTCTGATATAATTTAAAACAAAGTTACAATTTGGCAGCAAAATAGGATGTTTTCGATTTTTAGCGATGTTTGCATTTTCTAGTCTCCCTCCAACTCGAACTAGGGGAAATACATGCTTTTGTCGATGAATAAGCCAAGCGATTTAAACGAAGTTTTAATATCCAAATTGTTTTCGAGGCAATGGTTTCTTTAAAAAAGTGGTGTTGCTGCAAATTCCACGCAATACAATCCATAGCATGTTGTTGAGCTTTGGCCGCAATATGTGCGGTGCCACGACCAAATCGAAATAATAAGGCTACTACCCGTACGGCTTTTGTATAAGAGCTTAATTTATCGCATAAGTTTAGAATACAGTTGTCTTGAATTTCGCACTTGAAAAGTGATACTCGGACAGCTGATTTGACGACTTCTTCATCATATTCATTTAGAGGTTTTGGCCATTGGGTTTCTTCGGGTTTTAAAAATTCAGGTCCTGAAAGCCATAATGACTCTTTTAATTTTTCGAGAGAGCAGCCTCTAGAAATGTGGTCAGCGGGATTCAAAGCAGTAGGTACATGCCGCCACGAACCATTTGCTGTAATTTCTTGAATTTCAGAAATGCGATTCCCTACGAATGTAGTTAGTGTTAAAGAATGTAATTGCAACCACCTTAACACTACTGACGAATCAGTCCAAAAAAACACACGGGGTTTAAATGCTGCAAAAATCGGAGCAATTTTTCTGTATAAAATTGACAAAAGATGTGCACCGCATAACTCTAACTGTGGCATTGTTCGTTTCTTTGTTGGTGCGACTCTACTCTTTGCTGCAAAAAGCGTTGTTTTTGTATTTTTATACGAGTTTTTGGTACATACATAGAAGCAGCAACCATATGCACGAATAGAAGCATCGCTGAATCCGTGTATTTGTATTTCAGTATAGTTGTCATCTAAGACAAAACGGGGGATAGAAATCGTGTTCAAGTTATGCAAGTCTTCCAGACAACAAATGAACGAGGTTTTTATGTTTGCTGGAACTTCGGTGTCCCAATCATACTTCTGCAGCCACAAGTCTTGCAGTAAGACTCTTGGTATTATTATTAGGGGACTGATTAACCCCATTGGGTCAAAAATCGACGCAGTGAGTGATAAAATTGCTCGTTTCGTATACATTGAAAATTTCGGTTTTGAGTTGAAAGCAAAGAGAAACGTATCGTTTACTGGGTCCCAGCTTATACCAAGTGCACTCTGAGTTTGAAGTTTTTCCATGTTCATATTTTTCGATGTGGTTTCATCAGACAGAAATTGATGGTGGTTAGATTGAAGTTTTGCAATTTCTAATCCACCTTGGGATAAAATATGAGTGACTTCATTTTTAATATTATATAGTTCTTCTAGGGTGCTTGCGCCCGTCAACATATCGTCGACGTAAAAATTTCTTCGAATTATTGCAGAGCCAGTTGGATGTGATGCTTTGAATTTATCTGCCAGAAACTGTAGGCTGCGTATGGCTAAAAATGGTGAAGCCGACATACCATATGTTACAGTGTTCAGTTGTTAAACATTAACTGGCTGATTTTCACTAGACCTCCACAAGATTTGCTGAAAGGGCCTATCAGACTCATGGACTAGAAACATTCGATACATTTTAACGACGTCGCCTGTAAGAGCATATTTATATAGACGAAAACGAAGAACTTGTAGAAATAATTCATCTTGTATAGTTGGTCCTACAAGAAGAATGTCGTTTAGTGATTTTTCCGATGATGTCTTTGCCGAAGCATCAAACACTACTCTGAGCTTCGTGCTTGTACTGTTTGGGCGGATCACGCAATGGTGGGGTATAAAGTAATACGGGGCATCCATGTTAGGATTTTTGATGTGGTACATGTGTCCCATTTGTTCGTATTCAGCCATAAATTGTACGTACTGCGTTTTTATATTACTATCTCGAGCTAAGCGTCGTTCAAGAAGATAAAATCTTTTTAAGGCTGTATTATAAGAAGACCCTAGAGCCGAAAAATGTTCTTTAAAAGGCAATTTAACGATTATTCTACCTGAAGAATTAGTTTTGACAGTTGACAAGAAATGCGATTCGCACAATTGCTGCTCCGCTGTCCACTTTTTTGTTGTTTTATGTGCTTCTTCCATTTGCCATAAGAACTTAAGTTGCTCATCAAGACCAATGTCTTGAGCAGTAGAAACCATACATTTTGAAACGGTTGGTTTTATGTTTGGCGTATAGCGACCCGTAACTATCCAACCTGCTTTAGTTTCTTGGAAAGTGGGCATGTTTATTCCAAGACTCAATTTTCCGCTACATAGTATCTCGAAAAAGTATTCTGTGCCAAGCAGTAAATAGATCGGTTGTTGTTTGTAGAAAAATTCATCTGCCAAGTCGATTTGGGGTAGCTTCCATCCTCTAACGTCTATGTTTCCAGATGGTAAATATCCGGAGATACGATTTGTTACCAACAGATTTAAAGAATACTCATGACAATTGAATCTGGATCGTATGGTGGATGAGACTTCATACTTCATGCTGGATGATGTGCCCCCCACACCAGAAACGTCCACTGATATTTTTCTATGTGGTAAATTTAAAATGTTGGCAAATTTTTCGGTTATTAAATTAACCTGGGAACATGAATCTAATAATGCACGGCCTAATTTGTACCCCCCTGTACCATCCGAAATAAGAATTATGATTGTGGCAAGAATTACACTGCTTGATTCGTTCTTAACGTGAGCATTCACGGCTGCTTGAGAAACTTGAGTAGTATTATTAGTGGAATGGTTGCTAGTCGTAGGTTTATCGCGATGGAGCAATGTATGGTGAGCGAGAGCACATGATTTGCAACGATATTTTGACGGACAGTTAGATAAGTTGTGTCCAATTGAAAGACAATTGATACAAGCACCAAGTTTTTTAACCGCTTCGTATCTGCAAGTGGAATCCATGGATTTAAAATTTGGACAGCTGCTGCTCCAATGGTCTAGACGCTTGCAGAAAATACAATTCTTTTTGACTTGGGTCACAAACGAATATTTCTGTTGTTGACGACGTGATGTATTACGTTTATCATAAGATGTTGTTGTGGTTGATTTACTAGTAGACGAATGTTGGGATTCGATTGATTCTAAAAATTGACATCTACGTTCTAAGACTTTAGTTAATTCTTCCCATGTCGGTAAAGAACTGAAATCGATTGTTTCTTTCCATTTCAGATCGGATTCTGAATCAACCTTAGTTAATATTAAATGGATTAACATTGCATTACAGATATCTTTTTCATTGCCTAATGACTTTAAGGAACTATAAATGGCTGAAGCATTATCGACTAGTGCTCGAAGTTGCATAGCGCATGGTTTTTCAACAGATGGCAATTCATAAATATTCGAAATATGCTCGAGAAATATTAATGTTTTATTGTTGTAGCGCTCATCAAGCCGTTTGATAGCCTTTTTGTAGTTTTCTGTGGTAACTTCAAAGGCACGTAATGTATCAAGGGCTTGTCCCGACAAACAATGCAACAAATGGTTGAACCTCTCTATGTCTGAGAGTGAAGTATCGTTATGTACCAATTGCTTAAAAGTTGAAATAAAATTTTTGTAAGCAGAATATTTGCCGTCAAAATGTGATAAATGTAATTTTGGCAATTTTGAATTATTGGACGCTGGGATAGCAAATGAAGCTTCAGTAAATCGTTTATAGTTGTCACCCATAAGATCTATTATTTTCGATTTTGTGAGAATACATAATTCTTCTATGTCTGCCCGTGCACTATCTTTTGGGTTTTGAGTTTCTATATCATTTTGTGTGGAAAGTAGTTGCTTAAAGTACGCCTCTACTAAACTTAACCGGCACTCAAGTTCTGACATAGGCATTGTATCACTCACCAAATTCTTAATTCGAGTTATGTTTGCCTTTACAGATGAACGTTGCCTTTGAAGAGACTCTAAATCACTCATTTTGATAATTTAAGAGTAACAATAGAAAAAAGAAATACAACGAAAACCTTTAACGGTTATAATGCAGAAGTTGAAGAATTTTGCTTGATTGTGGAATTATATGCAGCGGCGGCGGCAGCAAATTAGGCAGAACTGAATTGTTGACTGCGAACAAAATACAGTAATTTGATCTTTTGTACAAATAGTTAAAAACCGTTGCGCTTGTTGTTGTTATTATAAATATTATCTGATTCTATCCTACTCTGTCTCGCCAATGTACTTTTCTTTTTCTTCCAAATTATTTTATGTATATTAATTGTCTTTCATGTGTTCCTTTGTCGAATTTATTAATATATAAGAAATGATAAATACCTGTATGATGGGCTTACAGTGGTAATTTGTTTGAGGCGTATTCCAGCAGGTTGGTTTATTGATTGAACTCCTTCCTGGTTGTTCCGGCTGGCGGCGATAAGCTTATATAGTGTTTTACTATGTTACTTGAGCGAACACCAATTGTTTCTGCTGTCGGCGATAAGTTTATCTAGAGCTATTCCTCGTGCGGATGGCAAACGTATTTATTTCCTAATTTGAAGATCAACGAATTCGAAGGTTGCCGAGTTTTGATGGTCGTGCCCCACGTTGGGCGCCAGAAAAAATGTAGAACTTGTGGCTACTTTCGATTAAATTAAACACTGGATGGTTCGATCTCTTCAATGAGTTTTTGCGAACTGTTTATTAAAAATGGTTTACAGAGTTTTTGTAGTTATGTTTCGTTTTCATATGTTTACAATAAATGATTCAAAATAAAAAATGTTAAAATTATAGCAAAGAGAAGCAAAAGTAACAGTTGTAATTTAAAAATACTATTTTTTACATATTAAAAACGGAGTAGCTCAGAAATTAATAAAAATAAAATAATGAATGGAAGTATGCTCCAACACTAGTTTTGAAGTAATATAAAAGCTTACAAAAATTTTTAAGTTTCAGTATCAACGTAAACACTTCTGCCAAAGACAATAAATTTAAAAAGATGTTGCAGTTTGAACATTTAAAAAATCAAAAATTTTTAGAATTTTCGTGGTAGCGGGGTAAGAGAAAAGATGTTCTGTGAGCGCAACCAAGAGAGCACAATATTCACCCTTAAGGCCGTGTCAGATAAAACTTTATCGCTTTGCGTGACGTTTCAAACTTTGAAAAAAAAGCGTATAACGCAAGAGGAATGTCACAATAAAAACTTTAACAGCGCCTAATTATTGTTTGTTTTTATAAGTTTTTCTTCCATAATTTTCTAAAAAAAAAAATAATAAAGGAAGAATACATAATAAAAAAATAATATTTTAAAATTTTTAACTCTTTTACGTTCGATTTTGTCAAAAATAATATACAAATGTATAGCAGCTAATTGTCAAAGCGCGCAAAAAGATGAGTGTTGCCCAACTTTGCGCTTTGCTTTGCGTTAAAAGTGCTTTATGTGACATACTTCATATAAGTTCGTGCATTTTATCTTAGATGTCAAAGCGAATTTGCAACGCAACGCAAAGCAAAAGTTTTATCTGACACGGCCTTTATTCTGTTTGGCAACGTCAACACAAAACAACGTCGTTTTTCTTCGTTTGTTGTAAATCGGTAGTCCTGTTGTCAATATTGTCATGTCGCCATTTTTGATGTTGAGTTGTGTTGTGTGCAAAGGAAATTTTAAAAAACATGAAAAAGTATACAGCAATATTTAAAATAAGAAATATACGAAATAACAAAAAAAGGAAAAAAATAAAATTACTAATTTCTGCCAATTTGAAAAATTAGTGGAAGAGTTAGAAAGAATCCATCCCAATGAAAAAAGGTAGTTAGTAAAAGCAGGATTTTGTCGGACCAATAAATGTATTTGCATTATAAAAACTTCACTTGTCATTATTTAATATTATAAAATATTAATTATTTAGTATTATTATTAATAATATATCAATAAAAATTGGAAGTTTTAATAATACAAAGCTATTTATCAGGCAGACAAAATCCTACCTTTAACTAACGACAACTTGTAATAATAGCCCTTTGACTATTTATTTTAATTGTTTGTAATAGTTTTGCTTATTTTATTGTTTTTAGGTATTTAATTTTTTAACAAATTTGAAATTTCCACAACACTTACTTCACACAATAGAAAACAAATTGAATCAACTGACTCAAATATTAGATATGTGTGTTTTATTTTTTTATATTATCGATAAACCGTCAACGTCGTCTTTAGTTTGTTAGGGAATACCAAATTAGTATTGATGTTGTGTTAAGTTGATTTTGTCTCAAAATTGACAACGATGTTGAAAACGCAAACAGAATAAGGGTGATTAGTTTTGTAAACATGACATGCGTATAAAAATGTGTTTGGATGTTCATAAGAAATGTTTTGTTAAAAGAAAGTATTGAGAGACAAAAACAGACATTTAACATATAGAAACGTACATACATACATACTTTCATATCAACATATGTATAAAGAAGAATGTGCTTGATAAAATTTTATTTCTGAATTCTATTTTTCCTACTTATTTAAAAATCGTTTGTAAAATTCACTTAAAATCGAAACTATATGACTGCTCTCGTTATTGTAGGGTAAATATATATTTTTGTTTGCGTATTTATAAAAATATGCATAATATCTCCGATCTAATTATGCCCTAAATTACGTATTAATTTTTTTTTTTTTAGCATTTATTCTTTTGGATACTTTATCAGGGGTGTCATAGAAAGCAACATTGGTTTTGCTAATTGTCGGTTTTGAAAACCAATATTGGTTTCATTTGGTGTCACGAAACCAAGTTGGTTTTGTTAATTTCGGATGTAAATAAAACCAATATCGAAACAGCTGTTGTTTACATTTTTATTATTTTTTATTTTACTTTTTTGCAGAAAATTGACAAAATATTTTATTTTTTCATTAAAATATCAGTTTAAAGTGTTTTTTGTGAAAATTATTAATATCAAATAATTAAACGGTGATAAGTGCTTATAAATAAAATAAAATGACATCAGCAGTTGTAGCATTTTTGATGTTGGAAGATGAACGCTCAGAAAAGGTGAAGAGACGAATTCTTACAGATCACAGCAATCCACTTGAACTGCCGGAGACATCGTAAGTACATTTTTTTTTTATTGTGCGCTAATATTAAAAACTGCTTTAAAGTTTTATAGCTAATTATCGGTTAAACAAGGAATCTTTTCGTATGGTGCTTGACAGTATTGAAGGACACTTGACGCGTAGTAAAATTCTTCCGGTTTTACAACTTGCTACTTCTTTGCGATTTTTAGCAGAGGGATCTTATCAGAGATCAGTCGGAAACGATTTAAGCATAAGCCTAGGTAGAAGCACTATATCAACAATTTTAGGTGATGTTATCAACGTTATGGAGCGGTTAATTTGTCCTCAGTGGATCAAGCTGGAAATGGACAGTGCTGAAAAAAGCAGGTCGAGAGAATATTTCTACAACAAATATAAAATTCCGTTTATAATTGGTTGCATTGGCGGGTCACACGTTAAAATTATGAAGCCCAGAATTGACGAGCATTTATACTTTAATCGCAAGGGGTGTTATAGTATGAATGCGATGATAGTAAGTAAAAATGAATTTTTATATCATATTTTTAAGTACAACATACATTCTTATTAATACTTAGATTTGTGATGGTGAAATGAAAATTCGAGCGGTTGATGCGCGGTATCCTGGCTGTAGCCATGACGCATTTGTGTGGAATGTAAGTAGGCAACATTTTCTTAGGATGCATGAGTCGGGCGATCGAACATCGAAGCTTCTGGGAGATTGTGGATATGGCATCGAACCCTTTTTGTTGACACCATACAGGGATCCACGCCCTAATTCCCAAGAATATAAATTTAATATGGCTCATGCATCAGCTCGAAATATTGTTGAGCGAACTATTGGCGTTCTAAAAAGTCGGTTTCGTTGCCTAATGAGTGCGCTGCATTATTGGCCAGAAAAAGTGGTGAAAATTATAAATGTCTGTTGTGCTTTGCATAATATCTGCAGAAACTACAAACTAGAACACAACGAAAATGACAACATACGGTTACCATCTAACGACATAGAAGAAAACGTTACATTGACCCCATTAACGTCGCAACATAGTCAAGCTCTGCGAATCAGGGATGAAATATCCAACAGTTTTTAACAAAAATAAAAAGTTTTAAATAAAAAACATCATTTATCATAACAAAAACAAAGTTTATTAAATTCAGTCAGTTTTTAAGTATATCACAAAAGTAAAAAGGTACATATGTATGTTTAAAGTAAATAAATAAAGGCGCGTAAATATTTTTTTTCGTCAGGTACACTATTTCAATTAAAAATCACTTCTTAGATTTTTTTGATAGTCAAACTTTTGCAATTCCAGGTCCAATTGTCTCTTCTTCAATTAATTTTTTTCTTGCAAGGTTTTCAAAATTGCTGTACTTACGAGGACAAATTCTTTTTTTAATTCAGTGACAGCATTTGCAACAGATTCATTGCCTTTTTCAATTGCCCTATAAATGCGTCTTAGGCTGCTTGAGTTTTCTTTTTCAACTTGTGTTAATTCATCAAGCTTCTCGTTTATTTCTTTCTTTCTTTTATCGTCCTCATCAGTTTTATATTTTTTGGCAGTACTGGTTGGTACAACGGGAGACAATGGCCGTTTTGAAGATGTAGAGTGCACTTTTTTCTCGCACGCAGCATCTACATCTGTAGCGATTATCAACTATGTTAGTGGCAACCCAATCTAAAAGCATACGTTCGAATGCAACGTTGCACGATTGCATGGCTGCTTTTAAGCTTGAAGTCAGCGGCAGTTTAAACAATAGTTTTGACAGCTCGATGTAAGATGCCGGAAACAAAAAAAGAGGAGGGTCTTTTTCCGGTGAATGAGTAAAGCAACGGAGGTGTTCAGCAGAGAGGCAGAATAAGCGACATCTCGCCATCAGAGAAGCAACACAGCAGCCGCAGCTCCAGCAACAGTAGTTATACCAGCAGTAGCTCCAACAACAGCAGGAGTAGCTTCCACTATAGCAGCCGTAGCTCCAACAACAGCAGGAGTAGCTTCCAACAATAGCCACAGTAGCAGTAGCACCAGCAAAAGTAGCTGCAACAACAGATAAGTACCAACTAAAATTTTATATTAGTTATACTAAGTCACAATTACATATGTGCTTGTAAAGAAAATAAAAATGTAAATTTTCTGACGTCAATTTAAATATATACTTACCCAGAAATGAAACCATATTGTTAATAATCCAATATGTCTACCTAACTAGAAAGAAAATAAAATATAAAATTTTAGCCATCGAAATTTACCTGAAAAGAAAATAAAAATTTAAATATATACTTACCCAGAAGTGAAACCATATTGTTAATAATCCAATATGTCTGCCGAACTGAAAAGAAAATCATAAATTTCAGACTGTGATATATAAATTTACCTGAGAAGAAATAAAACATAAGTTTTAAGATTTCAATGTCCTTACCCGAAAAGGAATTCATAAACATAATCATTATATTCCGATGTATAAATACACTTACCCATAACAGAATCCCGAGTATTAGTATTTCAATACCTCCTAACCTAAAACAAAATCATAATTTTAATAGCTGGCTGTACATATTTACCGGGAAACTAAATTAGAATTTGTATATTTCGATATCTATCTAAAAGCCAAATTATAATGTTTAATATTTCGATGTAACTGTTCGAAAACAAAAAAAAATGTAATACTAATATTTCGATTTATCTGAAAGCAAAAGTCCAACTTCTCACTTCGATTTACTCACCTTAAAGACAACCAAACATAATTCATCTATTTGAATATATGTACCCGATTTAGACCTAGTAAACATAATTATTAATACTTTAAAATACTTACCTGAATGAGATAGAAAACATAACTTTACAATCCAATATACTTACCTGATAACTAGATCATAATTTTAAATTTTTATATATACCCACCTGAAAACAAAATAATAATTGTAATACTACGTATATATACCTACCTGTAAACAGAATCATAATCTTAAATACTTGAAAGAATATTTACCTAAAAAGAGAACAAAAAACCTAACGATTTACTTAGAATAATTTAGTACTATAAAAATAAACTAAAAACTAGAATAGCTGGACATAAGTCTGATCAAAGATACAGGGACGTTAATAATTCACAAAAAACTGCATTATCTTCCCATTGTGCCAGATTTAATCATAATTCTAACTTTGATGATGCATCTGTTTTAAATATAGAAAATAATTATAAGCGTCGGTGTATGTTAGAGATGTTACAAATAATTAAAATACCAGCAACAAAAAGAATAAACTTTAAGGCTGATACTGATAATGTTGCGCAATGTTATAGACATTTAGTGCATAAAAAATAATTAACGTTTGAGAGTATATGATTGCTTGTAACATTTCTATCGTGAAAATTTATGTTAATGTATTTGAATTAAGTTTTTTAAAATTTTTAAATAATTTAAATGTTTTCTGTTTTTTAAATTTTTATAAGAATGTAAATGTTTAAAATTTTTGAGTTATTTTACTTGAATGTTTTTTGAGTTTTAAATTTATAAGAATGTAAATTTTATATATTTGAGTTTTTTGTCGTTTGGTTTTTGATTTTTCTGTATTTGTTTGAAAAAATAATTTCATTTTAAATTTGTTATTTTAAAAAAAAGAAAATTTAATTTTTGTTTCCTGAAAATATAAATAAACATTTGTTATTATTTATAAACTGACCTAGTGCTTAAAAAATTAGAAAACAAAAATTAACTAAAAAGGTCAAAAAAACATTCATATATAATTTGTATGTTTAAACCGATAGATTAGTGGCAGCAAAAATATTCCGGTCGTACAAGCATCTAGGGCCCCAAAAATTAGCGCTAATTTAGGTCAGCCCCGGTGAAACGGGCACTCGTTCACCCGGTTCTCGTTCATAATGTAACTAAAGTATCGGTTCCTTATTCATCATTAACTTAGTCATCTAGGTCCCTATGATAAGTATCTAAATATTTGTCATTATTCTTCTATTAAGTAGACCTAAGAAATTTGTTAGTATAAGAAAGGAAAACAGAAATAAAACAACTATGAATTTGAAGATGAAAATTTTGAAATATATCACACTTAAGAATTAAGAATGTACATGTAAACGGCTGATTAAACTGAGAGGGTAGGTATGGGGTTGTGAGTATTCTTATTTTAGGGGTAGCGAAAAATTGGAAACCAGGACACTTAAGCTACTATGGACAACAGCATCCTGTGTGGATACTGAGGGAGGGCGTCCAAGGAGTTACACCAGGGCGTCCAAGGAGTTTTCTCTGAGTCTTCTCCGTCTTCTTTATATTCGCCCCGCTCTTTTTTTATATAAATGGTTTGGAAGAACACTGGTACATAGGTTTAGCTGTACCATACACTGCTAGCTGCAACGAACACCCGCCCAAGCCCGACGAGCCTTAGCCGCGCGAGACCAAAGTTAGTTACCAGTGTGGCAGCTAGCGAGTGTAGTTTCTAGGGATGACCGCCTGTGGCCACCATCTCGGAGACGGGTAATTTTTTTTTCCTAGAAACGTGACAGTTAATTTATGGCGCCCAACGCGGGGCACGAATTCGAAGATTTTCATTTTATTGTCGAGTATATCTTTCAATTGTAGGCTTGGATATCTGTAAGAACGGTAAGACTATCCGGCGAGCTTCAGTTAACTTTTGTAAGGCATGTCTGATGGATAATCAGTACATTAGCGACGGGAGTTATATTGAACAGAGTTACTTGAGAAGAGTTAGTCTCAGAAGATTATACTACAGAATCTCTTATAGCAACTTTCATCAAGATAGCGATCCACTGGTTAAAACAGCGTAAGTCCCGGATGTTTGTTTTGAACAAAGCCGCGCTGAGACGCTGGCCTTAATCAAGGGTAGTAAATATCCAGACTACAAGTGCGACCCAACTCAGAGAAAATATCCAACCTTTTTTTTTGCAATTCACAACCCATACACCTTCCAGTTAATAACGTCACTTTATTTGCATACATACAACCAAATAATTATTTTAGTTTAGTTTTTGTCGGAGGAGAAGCCTAGACTGAGGTAAGAAATTGAACGCTTAGCTACGCATTCAGACACGACATTTTCATGTAGAACCCCTTTTTAAGTCATAGTGATTCAGTTATTAAAATACATCGAAAGTTTGTAGATAGTACGGATTATTACATAATTTTGTGGGTACATATTTTTCTTTAATTCTTTATTTAATTTTCTCTTATCCTTAATTTAGGCAGAAATACTCACTCTCCTGCTTATGGCATAATTTGGATATTAAAAAAAGAGGAAAAAAAAGAACAAGAAAAAAAACAAAAAAAAAAAAAAGAAACGAATAGAAAAAGATAATTTTAAATTCCTTTTAGCTGGAATTTTGAAGTTTCGCAAATAATTTTTGGTTTAAGCATTTACATACAGATTTGATTCGAAATTAATGAGTTCGGTGGTATAAATATCGGTAACGTTTTAATTTTGATGTTTTCCATTTTTTGTTTTGGTCTTACACGACTGCAGGCATTATAACTGGCTATCGTTTTATAGTTGTTCGGTGCAAATTTAATCTTGGTCCAGGAAAATTTTTTTGTCGTATTTTCCGCTTGATATTGAACCAGGTAACGTCATGGGTGATGGCAACGTTACTTTAGCTGAAATTTAAAACCATAGGTTGAGGTAAAATCACCGTTGATACAGAGTAAGTTTTAGGTAGTTAAGATTTTGAACCGGTAGCTTCGTTTGGAACCTCTTTACATCGCGAATAATATTGGTTATGGTAAAAACCCGAAGTGGGGTAACCACTAATGAGACTATGGATCCCAGTATCACCACTGTAGCGACCACGAGCACCACAGCGACTACCGCTTCAACGAGTCAGTTAATATCATCCAGAATGCCAACATCCATACCAACGTTAGATCAGACCGTAGTAGAACCGGGTCGGACACCGGCGAGGAAAGCGGAGAAAAGCGACCGTACCTCGGTTAGGCAGGGACATAGCGAAAGCTATGAGTTTTCTGGAAATCCAGCCAACTTATCCTCTGACACTTCAATAACGTCTCCCGAGTATAGTAGCATAACTGCAAGGGAAGTCAGGAAAGAGTACGGGAATACCAATGTATCAAACCACGGTTTAGACCATTGTCAAGAGGCACAAAAAGTGGCCGAAACAGGTTTAAGGCAGATAGAGATTTTGCGATCAGTGGACGCGAGGACAGAAGCATTGATACCCACTATAGTTCAAGCAACGATTAGAGCGATTTTCCAACAACCTGAAAATATTAACCAACATAATAGTCCAGGGTCCCGATCTTTGGCACAGCTGGCTCGTTCTGGAAATAACGTACCAAGAGAGGTGACCCAACCAGGAAGACCGAATTTTCACAACTCAGAACATGGACCACCGTTTTTGGCCATCAACAACAATGAACCACCATTTACCAATCCGTTAAATCAGAGGAACAGTCAGTCGGGGCAACAGTTTAGAAATATACCGCCACAGGTGCATCAACCACCTTTTTTGCCGTGTGTAAACCAACCAACACAGTGGAATCCGCAACTGAACGGACATTGGAGCGAGAGGCCCAACAACATCGATGCCGCCCAGAGGACAGACAAATGGGGATTGAGGTTTGACGGAACCCCTAAAACACCGAGTGTGGAAGATTTTGTGTTCAGAGTAGAGACCCTTCAGTCCGATTATGCTTGTCCTTGGATGGAGGTCATCCGTAGTTTCCACCATTTCCTTAGTGGACCAGCTTTAGATTGGCTGTGGTACTACAGGAGAATGAACAGTAACTTAAGTGATTGGCCCACGTTGAAAAAGGCTTTGATTAAGTATTTTCACAGATTTGAAAGTGACTTTGATATTCAGCGAAAGATATTAGACAGACGTCAAACACACCAAGAATCGTTCGATGAGTTTTGTAACGCCGTAATCCATTTGAGGAACCAGCAGACTAACCCGATTCGAGAGCAAGATTTGGTTGACATCATGAAAAGCAATTTAAAGCCAGCGATGTCGCAACTCCTCTTTGCGGTCAGACCATTTGGGCTAAGTCATTTTAGAACAGAAGGGAGACGGGCCGAAAATATGTTGAATAGTCAAAGAGCGATTAATACTAGGTATGCGGGGAAGCAAGTTCACGAATTAGGATTTGAACCGGATCCAGCAGAACGAAGGAGCGATCCAACAATTAACGCTGTGATTAAAGTTCGGCAACTGGTGTGTTGGAACTGTAAAGTAGAAGGACACACATTTATGGACTGTCCATCGAAAAGAAGACGCTTATTCTGTTTTAAATGTGGGTATGACAATACCGTTACTCCAAAATGCCCGATTTGTCAGGGAAACAAGAACCCGAACAGCACTCGTCCTGGGTTGGAGGCTCGTTCGTCGACAGGGCAACCGAGCAACAACCTCAGCAACAGTAAAGACAAGTGACGAAGATTCGACTGAGTGTTCTACCGAGTCAAAACTACCCACACCAAATGAAATCGACAAGGTACCACAAATTAAGATTCAAGCTAAGGACAAGTCCCAGTTAGGCCGGGATGAGACCGTGTGTGAAGACAAAGCTACGTCAAGTAAGGCAATGACATTTCAAAAACCATACCATACGAGGGTACAAGAATATGAAGAAGCAAGAAACCGAATTTTCGGAAAGGCGTCACTAAAGATATTAAAAACCAGGCAACGATATGTGCAAAGAAAACACCGTAGAAAGGAAATATCGGAAACTAAGTTAGTGGAAGATTCTGATAGTAGAATTTATGTAGCGATTGAAATCAAGGGAAACGAGATTCAAGGCTTGCTAGATAGCGGATCCTCCGTGTCATGTCTAGGCGAAGGGTGTCTTGAGTTTGTCGAGAAAGCAAAGCTTATAATTTATCCATGCAAATCAACGATCGCAACAGCCGATGGCCGAAAAAATGTGATAGTAGGACGCGTTAGAGCGCAGATACAATTTAATAAAAGGGGCGATTTTATAGATTTTTACTTAGTGCCGACCTTAAGACACAAGTTATTTTTGGGCATTGATTTTATCAGGAAATTCGACTTATTCCGGTTCGAGGTTAGTCACTTATCGGCAAATATCAGCAAGACAGATGAAGAGCAAGTTCATGAATTCCCGAAGAGGCACATGCTATCTCCAGAGCAATGGCAGATTCTGGACAGTACTATCAAGAAGTTTCCGTCGTTCGCTAGCAAAGGGCTGGGCAAGACACACCTAGAAATACACGCAATAGACACAAGAGAGGCAGCCCCTATTAAAGAAAAACACTACCCCGTGTCGCCAGCGGTTCAGCAGTTGATGTATGCGGAGCTGGACAGAATGATATCGCTGGCCGTAATTGAACCAAGCGAAAGCCCGTGGAGTAACAGGGTTACTTTCGTACAGAAAGGGGAAAAGGTGCGTATATGCCTGGATGCTCGTCGGCTTAATGACATTACCGTGAAAGATGCCTATCCGCTACCGCACATCGAAGGACTGTTGAGTCGTCTGGGGGATACACACTTTATTTCTAGCGTTGATCTGAAGGACGCGTTCTGGCAGATACCGCTAGCAGTCACCAGTAGAGAAAAGACGGCGTTCACGGTACCTGGAAGGCCTTTGTACCATTTCACTGTCATGCCGTTTGGACTGTGCAATGCAGCTCAGCGGCTATGTCGGTTGATGGACAAAGTCATTCCAGCTCGCCTTCGCGAACGTGTTTTCGTCTACTTGGATGATTTGCTAGTGGTTTCTTCCAATTTTGCGGAACAGATCGAAATGCTTGGTGAAGTAGCCCAGTGCCTAGAAAGAGCAGGATTGACAATAAATGTCGAGAAGTCCAAGTTTTGTTGCAGCGAGTTAAAATATCTAGGTTATATTATCGGAGGCGGCACTTTAAAGCCAGACCCTGAAAAGATTGCGGCGATCCGAAATTATAAGTATCCGACCACCCCAAAACAGGTACGCAGTTTTATAGGGAATACCGGATGGTACAGAAGATTCATCCAAGATTATGCCACCATAACCTCCATTATAACGGAAACGCTAAAGAAAGGGCAAAAATTCGAATTTACATCAGAAGCAAAGTTAGCCTTTGACAAGTTAATAAACTGTCTAATCACCACCCCGGTATTAACACACCCCGATTTTTCGAGAATTTTTTATATACAATGCGACGCATCAGACGTGGGAATAGGGGCCGTAATTTTTCAAGAAGACCCGGAAGGAGGAGAACATCCGATCGCGTACTATTCGAGAAAGCTCACGGCTGCTCAAAAAAATTATTCGGTGACAGAGCGAGAATGCTTAGCAGTTGTATCAGTGATACAAAGATTTCGCCCTTATATTGAATTAATGCAGTTCGTAGTAATTACCGACCACTCAAGTTTGAAGTGGCTAATGACCCAAAAGGATTTAAGCGGTAGATTGGCACGCTGGAGTTTACTGCTATAACCATTTACATTCGAAATAAAACACAGGAAAGGCTCACAAAACGTCGTACCCGACGCGTTATCCCGTTATACCATGAACGCATTGGAAAAGACCAAGATACCGTTAGTAGACTTAGATTCGCCTGAATTTCAGTCGGAAGATTAAAAAGAACTAATCAAACTAGTTAGTGCAGAAAAATCCAGCCTGCCAGATGTTAGAGTAATTGACAATTTCGTGTATAAAAGGACAAATGCGAACACAAGCGATGTCACTCTAGAAGATCACACATAGAAGCTTTGGATCCCATCGGCGTTGACTAATACGGTAATCGAGAATGCTCATTGCCCCCCGTATTCCACTCACGATGGAATTGCGAAAACTATTAAGAGAACCCGTGAATACTTGTATTGGCCGCACCTTAATAGTCAGGTAAGGAATTTCATCAATCGTTGTGACACTTGCAAAGAGTGCAAACCTTCAAATCTGGTACTGAGGCCACCAATGGGGAAGGAAAGCGATGTCGTAAGACAATTCCAGAGAATCTACGTGGACTTTTTAGGACCCTATATCCGGTCAAAACGCGGCAACTGCTACATTTTTGTCGTCCTTGATCATTTGACGAAGTTCATTTTATTAAAAGCCATGACGAAGGCGAACTCGCGTAATGTTGTTGACTTTCTTGTAAAGGAGGTATTTTATAAGTTCGGTTGTCCCGAAACTTTAGTGTCAGATAATGGACAGCAGTTTGTTAGCAAAGATTTTAGTGATCTGATGGGAGCCTTCGATATAAACCACTGCAAAACAGGAGTATACGCACCACAGGCAAATCCGTCGGAGCGGGTGAACCAAAGTATTTTAGCCGCAATTCGTTCATACCTAGGAAAGAATCATAACGAATGGGACCTACATTTATGTGAGATAGAAGCTGCCTTTCGATCGGTAGTCCATTCAGCGATTGGGATGACCCCGTATTTTGCACTGTTTGGAACTAACATGATAACTCACGCGTCGGCCTATAAGTTAGCGAGGAAATTTGATGCAATGGAGGAAGCAGAGCTAAGATTTGAGAATAGGCATGAGTACTTGGAAGTAGTTCGAGAAAAGCTAAGAGAGAACCTGCACAAAAGCTACACAACAAACGCTCAGAGATACAATCAGCGAGTAAGGACCACTAAGTTTCGAGTGGGCCAGGAAGTATTCCGCCGGAACTTCCAATTGTCTGATTTTTCAAAGCAAGTATCCGCAAAACTGTGCAGAAAATTTGTCAAGTGCCGAATAGCAAGAATAGTTGGAAATAGTCTCTATGAACTAGAAACGTTGCAAGGAAAGCCGCTAGGAGTTTTTCCCGCGAAGGATATAAAGGCGTAGGTAAGCAACTATCAATTATGATTGCGAATATGATAAAAACCAAAACACCGCCGAAAGAGTGTAGTGTAGCGATTATCAACCATGTTAGTGGCAACCCAATCTAAAAGCATACGTTCGAATGCAACGTTGCACGATTGCATGGCTGCTTTTAAGCTTGAAGTCAGCGACAGTTTAAACAATAGTTTTGACAGTTCGATGTAAGATGCCGGAAACAAAAAAAGAGGAGGGTCTTTTTCCGGTGAATGAGTAAAGCAACGGAGGTGTTCAGCAGAGAGGCAGAAAAAAATCAAAAAAAGTGCCACTCATCAGCTCGAATAAGCGACATCTCGCCATCAGAGAAGCAACAACAGCAGCCGCAGCTCCAGCAACAGTAGTTATACCAGCAGTAGCTCCAACAACAGCAGGAGTAGCTTCCAACAATAGCCGCAGTAGCTTCAGCAATAGCCGCAGTAGCTCCAACAACAGAAGGAGTAGCTTCCACCATAGCAGCCGTAGCTCCAACAACAGCAGGAGTAGCTTCCAACAATAGCCGCAGTAGCTCCAACAACAGCAGCAGTAGCACCAGCAAAAGTAGCTCCAACAACAGATAAGTACCAACTAAAATTTTATATAAGTTATACTAAGTCACAATTACATATGTGCTTGTAAAGAAAATAAAAATGTAAATTTTCTGACGTCAATTTAAATATATACTTACCCAGAAATGAAACCATATTGTTAATAATCCAATATGTCTGCCGAATTAAAAAGAAAATCATAAATTTCAGACTGTGATATATAAATTTACCTGAGAAGAAATAAAACATAAGTTTTAAGATTTCAATGTCCTTACCCGAAAAGGAATTCATAAACATAATCATTATATTCCGATGTATAAATACACTTACCCATAACAGAATCCCGAGTATTAGTATTTCAATACCTCCTCACCTAAAACAAAATCATAATTTTAATAGCTGGCTGTACATATTTACCGGGAAACTAAATTAGAATTTGTATATTTCGATATCTATCTAAAAGCCAAATTATAATGTTTAATATTTCGATGTAACTGTTCGAAAACAAAAAAAAAATGTAATACTGATATTTCGATTTATCTGAAAGCAAAAGTCCAACTTCTCACTTCGATTTACTCACCTTAAAGAAAACCAAACATAATTCATCTATTTGAATATATGTATCCGATTTAGACCTAGTAAACATAATTATTAATACTTTAAAATACTTACCTGAATGAGATAGAAAACATAACTTTACAATCCAATATACTTACCTGATAACTAGATCATAATTTTAAATCTTTATATATACCCACCTGAAAACAAAATAATAATTGTAATACTACGTATATATACTTACCTGTAAACAGAATCATAATCTTAAATACTTGAAAGAATTTTTACCTAAAAAGAGAACAAGAAACCTAACGATTTACTTAGAATAATTTAGTACTATAATTTGTATGTTTAAACCGATTAGTGGCAGCAAAAATATTCCGGTCGTACAAGCATCTAGGGCCCCAAAAATTAGCGCTAATTTAGGTCAGCCCCGGTGAAACGGGCACTCGTTCTCCCGGTTCTCGTTCATAATGTAACTAAAGTATCGGTTCCTTATTCATCATTAACTTAGTCATCTAGGTCCCTATGATAAGTATCTAAATATTTGTCATTATTCTTCTATTAAGTAGACCTAAGAAATTTGTTAGTATAAGAAAGGAAAACAGAAATAAAACAACTATGAATTTGAAGATGAAAATTTTGAAATATATCACACTTAAGAATTAAGAATGTACATGTAAACGGCTGATTAAACTGAGAGGGTAGGTATGGGGTTATGAGTATTCTTATTTTAGGGGTAGCGAAAAATTGGAAACCAGGACACTTAAGCTACTATGGACAACAGCATCCAGCGTGGATACTGAGGGAGGGCGTCCAAGGAGTTACACCACCAACAACCCTGATTTTTTCTGAGTCTTCTCCGTCTTCTTTATATTCGCCCCGCTCTTTTTTTATATAAATGGTTTGGAAGAACACTGGTACATAGGTTTATCTGTACCATAAACTGCTAGCTGCAACGAACACCCGCCCAAGCCCGACGAGCCTCAGCCGCGCGAGACCAAAGTTAGTTACCAGTGTGGCAGGTAGCGAGTGTAGTTTCTAGGGATGACCGCCTGTGGCCACCATCTCGGAGACGGGTAATTTTTTTTTCCTAGAAACGTGACACATCTTCGTTGAGACCAACTGCTACGCCGCAAACACCTTCCACTAACTGCGAAATGCCACATAGCCGTACTATGGCCTCTTCTGTAGTTGTGAGTTGATGTTTCGCAAACGGCCCTAGATTCAGTCTTATTTTGAGCTACTTTTTTTTCACCTCGCTCTTCCACTCAGTCCATTTCTGTACGAATAAAAAGACATTACATATAACAATACAATTTGTGTGGAAAAAATTATATTTACCTTTTTCCACCCATTCGCGTCAAATTGTGGTGGCCCGGCACTATTCAGTGAATCAGCCAATTCTTCCCACAGGGCATTCACTGTCGGTTTGTCGCGCTTCGTGAAGCCTTTGGCTAAGTCCGGATATTTTTCCATAAATTCTATGATTATGGTATTTTGTGTATGATTTTTATGTTTTCCCCTAGAAAATAACAAGAAAAATGCAATAATATTTGTTTTTATAAGGCAAATATTAAATTAAATTAATTTACTTACATTTTTAAAAAATATTCCGCTGCAAAAAAATAAAAACGAAAGCGCGCCAAAATGAATGAATGAAAACTGACAGCTGTTAGCTGCTTGGTTTATTTCCAATAAAAAACCGATAACATTGGTTTCTGTGACACCTAAAACCGACACTAATTCTAGTTCGAACATAAAACCAATAACATTGGTTTCTATGATACCAAAGCATTTTTTCTTGTCGGTTTTAAAACCAATTCTGACAATATTGGTTTTTATGACATCCCCTGTATATTCTTTATTTCAAACAATGGTAGTACAATAAGGCACTTACCTATATATATATATATATATATGAATGGTGTAAAAAATGTATAGTAATTCATAAAATGAGCACGGCTGGGCCGATTTTTGTAAATTTTTTTGTCAGTTGTTCGTATTTTCGAGGAGAAGGTTTTTAGGGAAGAAAATTGGAAAAATCAAAAATTGATTTTTTTGTTCGAAATTTTGTGTGAAATTATTTCTTAATGGCTTTCCAAATGAATTGTGTTGTATTATTACTCTGAAGTTTCTCTGCCGGGTCCTCTAGTTTATGTATATTTATTATTAAATTTTTTGTTAAGTTTATTTAACCTATGTGCATATATCGATTAATATATATGTAAACCTCAATATGAATTTGATAGCTAAATTTATAAAATAAAATTGCCAAACAAAAAAATTACTGGCGCTTTAAAATTCTGACTCTTCCAGTACTTATTACTTTGCACTAATGTGTCTCCCATGAGCAACGCTTTTTTAGCAACATAAGTATAAGCAAATTCGGAATTTCCAACCTTTTTTGTGACAAGCGTTATTATAGTCAAACCAGACATAATAATTAAGTACACTATGCACATTGCTCCGTAATATGTTTTTTATGTTTTTAGCTGCTCTGTTTTTACAAATAGTATTTATAAGACTTTTATGTGTGTTTTTATAGTTCTTAAAATGGATATATATTTCTGATGGATGTCAGAATTTGTGAAGGTTTAATTATATCTATTTTTCTGCATTGATAGCAAGATAATCGTTGCGCTATGGAACCAATGAAATATCGACTTGAACTAAGTTTAATTGGCACATTCGTAGAGTTGAAACAGTGGTCACTTTCATCAAAAATTCTTAGTTTTCTTGATACATATCCACTAGTGTTAGAAGCGCTATACCTTATACCAGTCATTTTCTTCCGAAATATGTATATTGAATCTCCAGCGGCAAAAATGTTACATCTGCTATTGCATAATTTGTAAGTGTGTTAAATTCAAAATATAATAGCTTATCCATTGCGATATTAAATTCAGGGACAGAAACGTTTTTAAAATGTCCACCTTTGGCGCGAGTTAACATCTCTTATTTTAAGATAGTAATAACAAATCCATAAATTCAAATATAACTAAGATAGTAATAAAAGATGATAAATCCATAAACTCAAATATAACTATTCTAAACTAGAGATAAGACAAACATCATAAATACAACTATTGTAACGATAAGAAACACATTCTTTCTTTTCTAACTTAATACAAATAACTCAAAACATGTTTTACTGATAAAAAAGGTACTAGTAACCTAAACAAAGAAAAACATATTTTGAATTAGGACAAAGAAACATTAAACATAATTATTAATATAAATAAATGCTAAGAAAAATAGGATAGATAGTCTTAAGAATATATTTAATAAAGAAACGCACATTTTTTGGTGCAGAAAACCGAAAATATATTTTTTTTACTCATTTCCTATAATTGGAAATTAACTCGCGCACATATACCGCTATATACAATCGAAAGAGATTTAGAATTCGAATCGATCGTGGTATAGTGTGTTTCCTGAAAGACTTTACGAAAAAAGTTATAAGCCAGCCAACTTTTTAATTGTATAAAAATAGCGCAAAAATATAAGTTTAGTTTTTCGCTTATATCTCGGAAAATATTCCGCGAGCACATATACCGCTGTTTTCGTGTAAAGAGTTAAGAGATAAATAAAAAAACTAAACGTTCACTTAATTTTCTAGGATCAGCCCTCAAACTTATTACAGGAACACCTGACCACGATGACCTAATCTAAATCAAGACAGGATTAAATATGCTAATAGAAAATAATAATAAACAAAAGAAAATAAACTCTGAATTTGAAAAAATATTTCCAGATATTGTACTAATGAAGATCTTATTAATATTTTGTTGTGCACATCAACCCATATATGCACGCAGAAAAAAAACATGATTGTGATATGGTCACAATAACCATAGTATGTTCTTTGTAACAATGTATGGTTTCGGAGAACCAATTATAGTTGTTTTCAACAAAACTTTAGTCACGATAAACATTTTTTGTTAACTTTTAACGATTATATGGTTACTGTGCACAAAAAATGCAACATGGTTGGTTTTAACTTAAAAAATTTCAACCACAACCAAAGTTTTATAACTTATTAAAAATAATATAAAATATTTAATCATAATATATTATTATTAATCAAAGTATGGTTAAAATCAACAAAATAATATTTGCCCTAAAAAATATTTTGTTCTAGTTCTTGACAGTTTAGTAATTTTTCTGGTATATATAAATGTTTTTTTTTGTAAGAGATGTTACAAATAATTAAAATACCAGCAACAAAAAGAATAAACTTTAAGGCTGATACTGATAATGTTGCGCAATGTTATAGACATTTAGTGCATAAAAAATAATTAACGTTTGAGAGTATATGATTGCTTGTAACATTTCTATCGTGAAAGTTTATGTTAATGTATTTGTATTAAGTTCTTTAAAATTTTTAAATAATTCAAATGTTTTCTGTTTTTTAAATTTTTATAAGAATGTAAATGTTTAAAATTTGTGAGTTATTTTACTTGAATGTTTTTTTGAGTTTTAAATTTATAAGAATGTAAATTTTAAATATTTGAGTTTTCTGTCGTTTGGTTTTTGATTTTTCTGTTTTTGTTTAAAAAAATAATTTCATTTTAATTTTGTTATTTAAAAAAAAAAACTAATTTTTTGTTTCCTGTTTCCTGATGATGCCACCCAAAGGTGTGGCGAAATATTGAAAATATAAATAAAAATTTTTGTTATTTATAAAACTGACCTAGTGCTTAATAAATTAGAAAAGAAAAAAATTTTTCTGGTAGCTAAAATTTGAAATTGTTTTTTTTTTTTGTTAAAGAAAGTGAAAAAAATTAAAATATACATATGTACAAAATAAATAATCAAAAATAAAATGCAAGATATGAAAACAAATAAAAAGGGAACCAAAACATTTCAAAAAAGTTGAAGTAAATATGTATGTATTGTAAGCATATACAGTAGCTCCAAGCGAAACTCGTACACCTATGAAAACAAATTTCTTTATGTTATATATCTAAAACTAAATAGGCTAATAAAATAAATTTACTTAATTTTAGTACAAAACTATGTACTTAATTTAATATCAGAAACAAAATTTTGAATACACCTTTATTTATTAAAATAGAGATAAATATTTTAAAAAGTGGCAACTTTCGACGCCAAAGCCAAACTCGTACAGCCATATTTAATTTAGCAACATTCTTTTAGTTTGCATCTAACTTCGGGATATTTCGTAAAAATAATTTAAAAATAGGGACTTTCCCCACTATGACCTTTTTTATTGTCATTTATTTGAGCTTTTGTTTGAAAGAGTTTCAAAGGAGAACAATGTGGTTAGACAGAGAGGACACACTTCTGTTGAAGTAAGAAAATTAATAATTCAACATCATAATAATAATAAATCGATGCGAGAAATATCTGAAATAGTTAATAGAAGCCGATCAACATGTTATAAAAAGGTGTAAAATGGAAGAGATGATTGCGAACAAGAAGAAAAGTGCAAATTACAAAGTTTTCTCTACTGGAGACAAGCAATATATTTAACGTCAAATAAAAAAGAACCCATTTTTAAGGGCACCGAAACTCATGGAAATTGTTGAACAAGACTTAAGAAAAAAATGCTGCCTACAGACCATAAGAAACATTTATGTTTTGTTAAATTTGTTATAAAATGAACTAATAAAATAAATACAGTTTTATTTGTTAAGAGCTTCTTACTTAATATTATAAGATAGTTAAAAAATTAGTCTAAAGTGTACGAGTTTCGCTTGGAGCTACTGTAAATCTTTATTTTTGTGTTTGAAGCATAATTGTGAAATCATTTATTTGGGCTTATAAACAATATTTTAAAATAACGGATTCTTGTATTCTACGATATAAGCGTTTATGTTTTTAAATAATTTTTATGACAAATCGTTAATGAATAAAACAATAATAGGTTTTTATATCAGGAAAATTTTTCACCTACGAAACTATATTATAATTTAATTATATAACGTGACATTTTCAGCCATATTATTATATTTTAATTTAACCATTTAATGTTTATATTTGAACATAATTATGTTTATACTTTGGACAACAATATGGTTGCAAATATAACAATACTATGTTTTGTTAGCAACCACATAATGCAACCATAGTATGTTGCCCTCAGATTATGGTTACCTCAACCATATTTTTTCTTTGCGTGTGTCCAGTATTCGTCAAAAATGGAAATCAACCTCATTAGAGTTAGATGAAGAAGCTAAACAACTATTGCAAAATGAAAATCAAAGCTATTTTGAAGAAATTTTTACTAATATTGTTTTATTAATACTAGTTTAAAGATTATAATTTGTTCTTATTTTTCACAAATGCATACACACATACTGCTAGACGTTTTTGACAACTCACCAAGAAAACAAACAAGTGACCTTGTCGCAAGTAGTATTTGGAAATACGTTAGCGTTTAACTGCCAAAACAGGAACGTGTAATAACAACGCTAAATATTGCGATATTACTTTGAAAATCAAATTGCGAACGGATTTTGGAAGAAGAGAAGCACCGTCAGCTCCGTATGTTCGTTATCTTGTGAAAAAAGTGAAAGCTACTGGCATCCTCATCGATAAACCAAAGCGTGAAAAGACAAAACCAGCGCGAACACCCGAGAATATTGCTGCTGTGGCAGAAAGTGTGCGGAAGCGCCATCAACATCAATTCACCGTCGCACAGTGGTCAATTTCGCGAGATATCGGTCAAAACTCTATAACTTTTGACCGGATTGGATTAATTAAACAATATTAGTAAAAATTTCTTCCAAATAGCTTTGATTTTCATTTTGCAGTAGTTGTTTAGCTTCTTCATCTAACTCTAATGAGGTTGATTTCCATTTTTGTCGAATACTGGACATATATGGGTCTGATGTGCACAACAAAATATTAATAAGATATTCATTAGTACAATATCTAGAAATTTTTCTTGTATTGTGCTCGCGAAAGAATCTGTAGTCTTTGTTCCTTTTTTCTTGCGCTTCTTCTAAGAGATCTCCAAATGGAAGCATATTGTGCTGAATTATTTGTTCCCCAAGGAACAAATTATTTGTTCTCGGTAACAAATTATTTGTTCTCCATATGTCTCCAAGAATATTTTTTGTTATAAAGGGTTGCTGTTTCATTAGCATACTGACCAAATTTTTTGCATCTATCTTTTTGCTAAATGCTATAACTTCAAATATGATTTGAAATAGTCGTATTAAATCATAATCTACTCCAGTTATAGAAGCTGCAGTTTCTGGATCGGAAAAAATCTCCTTGCTCTGTTTCCATCATTACAATTTCCTTCTCCTTGCTTTGGCTGGTCAATTATAAGGCCTATCTCACGGTATTTTTCTTGAATATCTTTTTTTTTTGCTTTCTTTTTTCCAAATTTTCTTTGTTGTTTCTCACTATTTCGCCTTACGGGCCAAATTCCAAATCGTATGAATTTTTATTAATACATTTAAATAAAATATATGTGCACTTTAAATCAATAGTAAAAATTTACTTAAAATTTTATCGATGTTGTGTTCTGTATATAATATATCTTGATATTGTTAGGAACTTCAGTGTTAATTTTCAGTTTAATCCTCACAAGAATTAGCTTTCTTCCAAAAAAAACCAACCTTTGGCCCACTGTGTATATTGAGACTAAATAAATGTCAGTGGCCAAATGTTGTCATTTTCTGACCAAAATTAAGTTTAGGAATAATAAATAAGTATTGGTTGTAAAATACGATTGAAGAAAATAAGAAATTATAAAAAGTACCTATTTAAAACGTCAAAATATTCAACTTTTACATGGAAACTCAACAAAAAATTAAAATGCATTTTTAACTCCACATTACTTACGATCCTATCAGTCGATTTTTCGTTTGAACACGCAAATTAAAGCTTAAAGTCCCTCCTATTGAACAAAACAAGTTGCGTAAAAAATACCAATCCGGTCAAAAGTTATAGAGTTTTGACCGCTATCTCGCGAAATTGACCACTGTGCGCCGAAGCATTGCTGTCGCATTTGTTATAATGGCTTAATTTTGTGGTCCAAAGGTAATTATTATTTTTTGTTCTAAAACTATAGTTTTATTTTTGAACTCTCGCTGAAGGTCAACGAAATTCAATGCAGTTTGGAATTCCTATGCGGTGGTTAGGTCCAGGTGAACATAATGACGCTACGTGCTACATGTGCCAAAATATTTCCATGTTAAAGTTGAATATATATAGGCGAAAAAGTTTTGTATACAAAACTGTACCATCAGCCATGCTGCCATTTCCGCATTCTGACGAACTCCCAGTACCTGTGCTACAACTTCGAAGTCCTAGTAATTATGTTGATGGAACCATCGCTGAAACAGGAATCTTTTATTGTGCAGATAGTGAGCAAGAGCATTTAAATGCATTGACTCAGAGACTGAATCTGTCTTAAAACAAATCAGAAATTTTAGCTGCAGACTTAAAAGGTCTTCATCTATTTTAACCTGGTGTCAATGAAACCAGCTTTCGTAAGCATCAAGACAGCTTTCTGCCATTCTTTTCAGTAAACGATGATAACACGTTTGCTTATTGCAACGATATTAAATGAATAATGAATGCAATGAATTTTGAGTATAACTACGAGGACTGGCGTATATTTATTGATTCATCTAAGAAGAGTCTAAAAGCTGTACTTCTATATTACGATAATACCAAAAATCCAATTCCAATTGCCTACGGAATGAACATTAAAGAAAGTTATGATTTTATAAAACTAATACTGGACTCCGTAAAATATGAAGACAATAAGTGGCTGAACGGCTGTGACTTAAAAGTCGTTAGTTTCCTTTCAGGTATGCAGACCGGATATGTTAAGTACGGATGCTTTTTATGCACTTGGGATAGCAGAGGGAAGGGTGACCAATATTCCAAAAAAAGTTGAGAACTTAAGGAACATTAGGAGAGCACAATATAGTACGTCAAGCATTGGTACCAACTGAAAAAATTCTCTGGACATTGTATGAGAATGAAGTGGAAGTGCCTAGAGCTAAAAAAAAATTTAATTAATGCTATCCAAATTTGCTTTAAAACAAAATTCTTAATAAATGCGAAATTAGCCCTAAGCTCTCTTTTATTGCGTCCTATTTCTGACTTTATGGTTGAATTTTTCTTTTTGGTGTATTCAAAGTCGAGGCTGCTGTAGTCTAGGTGGTAAGCACGTTGACTACAAATCTGGCTGACCTGGCTTCAACCCTTGCGGCAGTCAAAAATAAAAAAATGTTTTTTTCTGTTTAATGGTATAAATACATAAGCAGAATTAACATAAAAAAATGCAGCCTCCTTCGTCGGTACTTCTTCATAGCATATTCGCCGGCGAAGTAAAATAATTAATAAAATGGCTATATCTATCTCCTTTCACCACCTGTCTTCTCTCCCATCTATCCCTTTCCTAAAGAATGTAGCACGGTTAAAAAAAAACTAAGTGGGCATTAATGCTAATGCCTGAAGTGCTACTTCTCTTTAAAAAAAAAAAAAAAAAAAAAAAAAGGACTTATAGTAAAATTTAACGGTAACATTTTTGTGTAACACTTTAACCCTCTAAAACCATGTTTTAATGATGTTTTTTGCTCTTTTTTAAAAGAAGGACATAAAAGACCCATATCTTGAGGAGTTAAAGGGTTAACATTTCTACAAAAATGTTCTCCGTAACATTTTACATAAATTTGCTGAACATTTTTTATACCTAAAATATAAGGGTCACATGGTTTCTTATGCCGTTTAACATAAGAATGTGCCAGAGCTGGGAAATTTTAACCCCCTCAAATGAAATTCGTTGTAAACTTTCAAAACGCCGATACACGTATCTCTTTTTTTGTCTCCTCTATCAGAATTTATAGCCCGGATCTTGTAATTTTTGAAAAAATTTGATTTTGTTGACAGTGTAATCTCTCTTTGTGATTTTACTCTTAAAGTGATTGTAGCCACTGTCTCCAGAAGTATAGATTTATCTGCATTTTGCAGATTTTAGCCCCTCAAATTGCCAAATTCAGATTTGAAGATTTTTGGACTAAAATCAAAGATTTTTTAAAACATCCGCATACATTCTAAAAAAAGATTTTTAGAAAAATTATCTTAAACTTAAATCAATTTCAATTTATTTAAAAAAATTAAACCTTTCAAATAAAAAATCCTTATTCATGACAGTTCGGGTCTTCATACATAGATTTTTAAATCTGTTTTCGGCTTGGTAAAAGTATACCAATATGAAGCTTTTAGCTTGCACAAATTAATTGTTAAATATTTTATCGACAAATACGTGGACTATAAAGAGTTGGATTTGCAGCAGATGGAGCTGTTGTCATGACAGGCAAAAACATTTCCGTTGCCCAAATTTAAAAAAGTCAAATATCAGATTTCAAGGCAAATTGATAACAGGTATACTCACGGCGAAAATAAATACAACACTGCGATAGAAACATGTACATTTTGTTTTTGTACAAATAGTTTTCGGCTGTCAAAATCAAAGGAGATTTTAACTTTTGACACTCGAAGAAGGAAAAAAATTTTCGCCGTGAGTATACCTGTTATCAATTTGCCTTGATCAGATTTATTTATTATGAAATTTATAAATATGCCTTTCACTTGAATTATGTTTGTAGTATTCATAACTCAAATTTCTATCTGCTGTGGAGACGATTTAGCTATATTATATTTGTCGAACAGTTCACAACAACATGCTAAATTTTATAAAATACAAATTATATTAGATATTAAACTCAAAAAGATGCGTTGACTTTCCGTAGAGTCGGTTGTAAGTTGCTTATTAAAATTATGTGTGGTTAAAAATTTATTTCTTATTTGCTCTTAATATCAATCAAATCGACAATGCTAAACTCATATTAAATACTTCTAAAGTACACATGGTTTTATTAATAATTTCAATTAAATGTTTCAAAGCGAAAAGACAAAGACTCAAGAGTTTAGAGGGTTAAAATTATTGAATTGTAAAGATATACTAAATGTTTAAAATAAAGGATAACGCGTTTGAAGGTTTATTGAAGATTTTTAAAATAAAGTGCAGATTTTTCCCCGAAGTATTGTTGGATTTCGCAGATTTTACACATGAAAATTCTGGCAACACTGATTTTAGCAGTACGTCCATCGACAAATTATGCACTGGCTGTAGAACAGTGATGCGCAAGTCATACCACAATTGTGAAAAGATAATTTACACCAGTGATGCGCAAGCCATACCACAATTGTGGAAAAATAATTTACACACATTCTTATGCTCTTTTGTTTAGTCGTCGATTTAATATCGACGAATGCACACGTGCGCGGATGTATGAATTTTTTCTTTTGCCACACTGAGAGAAAAAATTCTTAATTTTTTACAGCAAAAAAGCGAAGTATGACATTTCAAAAATACTTTAGGATTGAAAATGCTTCTGGCGGTATTCAATGCCTTTTATGTTATAAAACATTAAAAAAAGAGAGAGGATACTTTAAAAAGGCATTTTGGAACTTTTCATAATACATTTAATATTAAAGAAATAAAAAAGAATTTATCTTAGATCTTGCAATTTTAGCTGATTTAGCCGCTATTTAAAATAAATTGAATTTAGAACTTCAAAGTACGAAGGAACAGAGTTAACTCGGTTAACCTAAAAAATATTATGCTCATTCGAAATTGAAAAAAAAAACATGAAAATAGAATAGTTCATATATAATTTTTATGAGATTTTTTTATTATAATTTTTCTTTAATAAGAATTTTTACTTGTATTTAAAATACTTTAGTTTTTTACTGTTACCAAGTAGCATATTTTTTTCACTAAGCAACTTTTCTTACATTTAAGAATTAGAATTTTTACTTGAATTTAAATTAAACTTTAATTTAATTGCTTATGTGCACCATTTTATAATGTTACCAAGTAACAGCAGGTTTTTCATTAATCAATATTTTTACGTTTTAGAGATGAAAATTATTTTATAACATAATTCTACTAAATTTTGTTTAAACTAAAATTATTTGACTTAAATTCAAAATACTTTAAATTTATATTATTTGCTTATGTGCAATATTTTTTAATATTACTAACTAACACCGTTTTTCTTATTAAACAACTTTTCTAGTGAAACTTTATATGTATTTCTCACCAATACAAATACATTTTATATTTTGCGCATCACTGCTGTAGAATGTGCGGCAGTAAAACATCTTAAGCTCTGAACACTTAGAGCACAGCAGGCTACACGACTTCACGACTACAAATGGCGTTGGCAACAATTGTCACCATGTAGCCAGCTACTTAATTATTTTGAATACGGCAGCAACATTGTCAGCAGCTGATATTAAAGTTTGACATTTTGTTACGTGTTAAAATTATCATTATTGGTGTTGCTTAAATGATGGCTGAGGAAAATTTAGCCAATTTGGTAGCATCCATTGCTAAAATAGCTCGTATTACAGCTGAAGTATATGAAGCCTACAAGCTACATAAAAAAAGAAACCGGAGGTGGTGGATTCGCCCGGTGAATCTAACCCGCGGTGAAGAAGGATTCTATAAAACGTGCGTACAGCAATTAATGGAGAAGGATGAAGAGCATTTTTTTAAAGCAACTCGTATGAGCGTACATAATTTTAATTTGTTGTTGACCCTTTTAAAAGAAAATATGAAGCAATATTCCAATAGAAAAGCCATAGGTGCAGAGACGCGCTTGGCCGTAACAATAATGTAAGCCGACCGTAGGAGTAATCAGTATTTTATACTAAAGAAAATAAACAATTTCAGGTACTTGGCCCAAGGATGTAATATCCAAACTCTTGCTTGGGCTTACAAGCTGGGAATTTCCACTGTTCGGAAAGTTATATATGAAACGTGTGATGCAATTTGGGAAGAGCTGCATTCTGTGTACTTATCACCTCCTAACGTAAGTGAACTCAAAACAATATCCGAAAAGTTTTATGTGAAAACTGGAATGCCAAATTGCTTAGGAGCTATTGATGGGAAACATATACGTGTAGTTTGTCCAAAGAAAAGCGGTTCTTTGCATTTTAATTACAAAAAAACGTTTAGCATCGTATTAATGGCAGCATGTGATGCTAACTACGTTTTCACATACATAGATGTCGGGGCTTTAGGTAGTCAGAGTGATGGTGGCGTACTTGCTCGAAGTGATTTTGGAAGAAAATTGTTGAACGGTACTTTGGAAGTTCCTCACCCTGCTAACTTACCAGAAACTAATACAATTTTCCCCTATTATTTTGTCGGTGATAGCGCATTCCCTTTAAAAAATAATTTAATGTGACCATTTCCCGGACATAACTTACCCCAAGATAAAGACAAATTTAATACAATGTTGTCTAAAGCTCGAGAGCATATCGAAAATGCCTTTGGGATTTTGGCCAACAGATGGAGGGTATTACATACAACGATAAATATGTCTTCGAAAAATGCAGACAAAATTGTCTTAGCCACAGTACTACTTCATAACTATTTAATGCTGCAAAATGATAGGAACTATTTCACTATCGAGCTTGTTGACCACTCAATTGATAACCGAGAAATCCAGGGTCAGTGGAGGGAACAAATTCATCCCTTACCATCATACCATCCTAGATCAGCTAACCGTTCATCCACAACAGCATTTCAACTTCGCGATATCCTAAAACATTTCCTAGCAAATAATTCTGTGTAATAAAACGCATATTTTGTTTTTTGTACTTAAATCATTTTATTGGTTAATAAAAGTAAAATAAAAAGCATTGTAAAAATTGTTATTTCACTTAAAAACAAGCAACAAACAAAATATTTTTCAAAAAAATTAAAAACTAGAAAAACATACATGTTTTTTAGAAGCAATAAAAAACTTAATTTTTAAAGCAAAAGATATTAATTACATAACAAAAATAAAAAATAAATATATCGTAAAAAAAGCATTTTCAAATTCAAAAAACAAAAATATAAAAAATATATCATAAAAAAAGCATTTTCAAATTAAAAAAAAAATTAACTCCAAATATTATCCTACAATAATTAAAAAATTAAAAGAATATCAGTCTTCCATTAAAAAATCAAAATTAAAAAGAGTTAAAAACAATGAATTGATCTCAATTACGAAGAGCTAGATTATTATTTAGTTTTTGAAATTCGATAAATCAAAGCTGAATATTAATTTAGTTCTTCGCAATGAGGTTAACTCAATAGCAATTAATTACTTGGACTATTTTTGAAAAAGTTTTCAATTTCATTGAAAACTAAATTGGATACCTTTGTTTCAATTTTATTTATTATACTTGGTGGCATGCCGGCTTCTTTTATTTTCGCAGCTAGGCTCGCGAAATGCATTACTGTGGAATCCACGTCCTGCTTTTTTGCTTCAACTAACCCACCAATGTCAGCAATACTTGACGCAGCCAAACTAAGAAATTCTTCAAATTTTTGGCTGTCATCTTTCTAAAAAGAAATATAAAAACTTTTACAAAGGCAAAAATAGCAACTGTCACTTACATACCTTTTTTTGCCGTAAACCGCTGGATTTGTGCGAATCAGGTGACAGTACTACCTCAGTATCCAAATCGGCCTCTTCTATATATACGTTTCCAATTGTGCTGGAAGGTACACGATATGATATAAAAAATGTTTGTGCATATTTACACATATATGTATACTTTGTTATTGGCGGAATAAAACTTACCGTCGTGAGCTTGTGACATCATCTAAAAATGACATCATATCAAAATACCTCCACTTTTTTCTAACGGATGCAGCTCCACTTCCAGAGGCGATTTGTTGCAATCGTTTGCATCTTTTATAGGAGTCTCTAAGACCCTTCCACCTTTTCTTGCACTCCAGCTCTGCAACACAAATGCAATGAAAATTTTATGCAAATGATTATACAATGTGACTTACCACTTAATTTCAAGATAGCAGACACTTCCCTCCAGGCCTACTCTTTTCTTCTAACATTTTTATAGTCCGCCTGGCCGAGGTCATATAAAATTGCGCGGCTGCGCACTTCTTCTATTATTCTTTCATCAATATCCATGTTTTACCTGAAATTTGGAAATAATATAAAAATGCAACAAAGAATGAAAATTAAATACTTACAAAGCACAATTAAACTAATAGGCGTCCACAATTGAAATAAATTTTTGAGCAAATGAACAGCTGTTTCTTTCTTTATTTCAGTGGTGCCACTTAACATTTTTTCAGCGCTTTTTAAATAAACCAAGTGCTTGTAAAGAGTTATAAAAACCTGAATTCACAAAACAAACGATTAAGAGATTAAAATAATTTGTTAAACGGTCACTCCTTTTTTGGGCGAACAATTCGTCCGTCTGTAAAATAATATAAGTCGTTTTCGCAATAATCTACAGCAGTGTGTTGCACTGCCATGATAATTAATATTTATAAAACTCGGCTCTCCAACTTTAATTACAGAGTTTTTGAATTTAAAATTTTATTAAAAACAATATAATTTCAAATTTGGTAAAGAAGCAATTGCGAACAACATAAAAACTATCCGAGATTTCTAAAATTTAACCTAAGCTTGCCTTGTATGAATTTACATTACAATTAAAAATGGATTAAAGTTTAATAATAAAACCTACAGCATGAAATTCAAAGATAGCTTCTAGCGTTGATTCCATTTATTATTTTTTGCCTTTAATACGGCAAGAATTTTCAATATTTTGTAATTTATATTCAACTTATGGTGATTTTATCTTCTTTCTAACAAATCACTCATTTATTTCATATTCCTTGATGTGTTGACATCACTAAATTATGTTTTGTAGCCAACAAAAATAGAAATAAATCTAAGTTGGCGACAGCCACATCGGTGTTCGTGTAGTCGTGTAGCTGTGCTGTCGCCAAAATAATCATTTTCAAAGGAACGCGTGCATTTTAATTTTGACAGATTGTAGTCGGTAGCTTGCTGTGTTCTAAGTGTTCAGAGCTTTAAGGTACGGTCACATTAGTCAAACATTTGACTGAAATCGGCAAATATTTATTTGCCATAGTCTGACCACAAAATATTTATTAGAAGCAAATAACACAACAGCTGATTTCGGGCAAACAAAATTATTTGCCAGTAAACAAAAATGCTTCTAATGTGAACATAGTGTGACCACTCGACGACAAATATTTGACTCATTTTCAGGCAAATAAATATTTGTTCTTACAAAGTTTTTGTAAGACCAAACAGAGACAAATAGCAGCTGTATCAACAATGTTGCCCAGTATTTAAACTAAATTATTAAGTTTCGGAAAAACTCGCTGATCAATTATCAAACTTATATGTGTATTAAAAAACACAATACAGTAAGCAATTAAAAACAAAATTGTAGATAAAAATAATAAAGTGCAATTTTTGGAAGAAATAGCAAATTAAAAAAAATTGTCGGGGCACATATTTTTCGAGTTATATATCATCAAAGTATTTTACATATAATTTGGTATATTTCGACATTTTCGCTTCAGAATGGTGCAAAGTTTCGAAATTGTATATAAAAAAGATATTATTGGAGATTATTAAATGTTCTTTTATAAATTTTTAGTTAAGTATTGATTTAAAGTAAAGTCGTAAGAAATTATATAACTTAAAAATATGCGTTGGCGCTAAATTATTTACTCAACATTTTGTTCTTGAAATAGTCATTCCTACAACGTAAGTAACTTTTGTTTTCATTTTGGAATTTTATATTAAACTAGACTGGACTTATGCTGAGGGCAAGTAATATTGCCGGAAGCTATAATTCGGGAATTATAGAATTTTAAAGTTATAAATTATATACTATTATGTATCTGAACATAAGCCCATGATAAGGTTGAGATGCATTTTGTTTTAAAATGCTTATAGATAACTTTTAAATGAAGTTATATATGGCCACAAGCAACATGCTTTCACTTAAAGAATCAATATCAATTAATTTATATTAAACAAGACTTAAGCACGCTTAAATTTAACCAACATAAATTAAACTTTAATTAAGATTTGCATAGTGCCCACGCATTTTAACGGCTTAAAGAGACGAAAAAAGTCGGCTATGTGCAGAACAAAACCAAAATAATTCTTCAGCCCCACTCGAACCGTCTGAATAGAGCTAAGAGTCATTAGTGAATATCCATTTTAAGCACCTAAGGTGTTCTTTCATAACTTTTGATTTGCAATCAAAAGAGATATGTTCTATAAGTACTATGCTGAAAGATTATTTTTGCAGTTAATGTAAACTGTTTTTTTTTTCATTATAAATATATTCGTTTGACGGTATGTTATAATGTAACAATTTTTAAACACTATATATGTACAAGAGTTTCTCCTCTATTTTCCGAAATCTGAAACATTAAAATTTCTTTAAAATTGTAGAACTTTGTATCACAATTAAAATCTTGCATATTTGCAGTTTGATTCTTTGCGAAATTTGCTTTTTAATTTAAGCGACTTTTTACTTCAACATATAATTTGTCTACACTTATATCAAGTAAACAAATAAACAGCTGTAGTTTGAAAAATATATTAAATAAATTAAAAGTTTTTAGAAATTTTAACCAAACCAATGTAATGAATGATTATTAAAATTTATTGTTAAGAAGTGGGATCTAATTCCTATTTAGCTTCATCCTCTTATTGTGCTCCTTCTTTAGAACACCTTTTGTAGCTTCTTTATAGAATAGAATATGAAAAATTTTATATTGTTGCTTGGCTTTGTTCATTTGTAACTTTCATACATGGGAGTTATTCATTATAAACTTTCATCTCACATTGCCATTATGTGTAGTAGTTATTTTAATGGAATCTGTATTCATAATACATGCGGGTACATAGATATAATATTAGCCATCATTATTTGACCAACTTTTATAGTCTATGGCTGATGGATATTTTATTTTTATATTAAAACCTGGGATTTAAATTCTCGTACAAGGTATAGGAAAAGTATATTATACAAAGAGAATAAAAACTTAATTTGAGACTTTTAAAAAGATGCGCCTAGAGTCTGCCTAGATGAAAAAAATTGTTCTACAGTTGTATATTTTTATTCCATCTACAAATGTATGTATATTATACTGCAATTAAATATTTAAGAGTAGCAACTATTTTTCATCATTTATAATTAGCATTTAATAATATTTTAAACATTTTCTTTGCAATTACTTCGAAGTAATGCCGAAGAAATTGAATGGCAATAAAGACAGTTTGTGAGCAAATAAATTTACGTTTTTTTACAGTTTGATCAAATATATTTTTAAGGAAACTATTTTTTTAAATGTGACCGCACATAAAACATGTTTGTCAGTATTTTATTTCACATTATTTCATAGCTGTTTGAACAAATAAAAATAGGCAAATAAATGTGCGTAGTGTGACCACAAAACAAATTTTGTATTGTTTTGAAAAAATTTAAGCCAAACAAGAGCAAACAAATTTTAGGCAAATATTTGTCATATGTGACCGTACCTTTAGTATATTCATAGAGTTTGCTTCTGCCGTTTACGCTTAGTATTTTTTGAGTAATACTTACAGTTGAGAAACACTTAAGTAGAAACCATACAAAATAAAATATAATCTGAAGTAAAATTTTTGTTTAAAATAATATAAACTTTAATCGTGTGATAAAAAATTGTGTACAATCTGCTAAATTCAAACTTTAATATTTACATTTACTTTAGGATTGAAAATGCTTCTGGCGGTATTCAATGCCTTTTATGTTATAAAACATTAAAAAAAGAGAGAGGATACTTTAAAAAGGCATTTTGGAACTTTTCATAATACATTTAATATTAAAGAAATAAAAAAGAATTTATCTTAGATCTTGCAATTTTAGCTGATTTAGCCGCTATTTAAAATAAATTGAATTTAGAACTTCAAAGTACGAAGGAACAGAGTTAACTCGGTTAACCTAAAAAATATTATGCTCATTCGAAATTGAAAAAAAAACATGAAAATAGAATAGTTCATATATAATTTTTATGAGATTTTTTTATTATAATTTTTCTTTAATAAGAATTTTTACTTGTATTTAAAATACTTTAGTTTTTTACTGTTACCAAGTAGCATATTTTTTTCACTAAGCAACTTTTCTTACATTTAAGAATTAGAATTTTTACTTGAATTTAAATTAAACTTTAATTTAATTGCTTATGTGCACCATTTTATAATGTTACCAAGTAACAGCATGTTCTTCATTAATCAATATTTTTACGTTTTAGAGATGAAAATTATTTTATAACATAATTCTACTAAATTTTGTTTAAACTAAAATTATTTGACTTAAATTCAAAATACTTTAAATTTATATTATTTGCTTATGTGCAATATCTTTTAATATTACTAACTAACACCGTTTTTCTTATTAAACAACTTTTCTAGTGAAACTTTACATGTATTTCTCACCAATACAAATACATTTTATATTTTGCGCATCACTGCTGTAGAATGTGCGGCAGTAAAACATCTTAGTATATTCATAGAGTTTGCTTCTGCCGTTTACGCTTAGTATTTTTTGAGTAATACTTACAGTTGAGAAACACTTAAGTAGAAACCATACAAAATAAAATATAATCTGAAGTAAAATTTTTGTTTAAAATAATATAAACTTTAATCGTGTGATAAAAAATTGTGTACAATCTGCTAAATTCAAACTTTAATATTTACATTTACAGTTGAAATATAATTTAAAATTGCTTAAATAAGAGAAAACTTTTAGTCCTTTGCTTAATATATATACATATATATAAGCGGTGAGCGTCAATTTTTTTCACAAAACAATAAATTTCTTACAGAACAAAAGTTATGAAACGACCATACGGCATATTTAAGAAGGCAATTCTGTCCGTCAAATATGCATAAATTTGGTTATTTACTTCATATACTTATCAATATAAACAAATTTATAAAGCGTTCGGTAGATTAGAAAATTAGTGTGTAGTGTAGGCCAGCCGAAACTCTTACATAAGACAAAAATAAGATACATAGTGCCTGATCAAGAAATAATCAATCTACACATCTTGATTATGTAAAGAACGTGAAAATGAAGTTAATTTGAAGTATTTTACATAAAATGTTCCATTAAAATATGGAGAACTAAAGATAATATTTACAGTTAAGGTTAGGTAGAAATTCGGTAAGGTTGAAAAATTAGTGTTCATAAAAATTCTATAAATAAAAAAAACAGCAGCATAATATAGATTACATTCCCAAATATACCACAAGAATGGTGAAAGAATAGCTACTCCATCCAACTTGGAAGCGAATGGATCAAGCTCTACAATCACTATTATCTTGACCGGAATAAGGTTATCTTTAAATCCATTAGAGCAAAATCAAAATACAAAAATTAAATCAATCCCTTAAAGATTAAATTCTATTTCAGAAGAAGGAAGAGTTAATATTATTTTACATTCCTTTTTACAAACTTTTTTTCACGATTTAAATGTGAAATATCTCTTGTTGTTTAATAATTTTTGCTCTTTTGCAAATTTCATAGAATGAAAATATTAGTTTTAATCGTTCTAAGAGACTGAAAGAAAAACTTAATCACAACAATTGATGGTGACAGACTACTTTGACGCTCACATAATACATACATATCAATAAAGGTTTTATCATAAAAATTAATAATGCCACGTTCGTATTAATCATTACTGTATTCCTCATCTTCATCCGATGTAATTATTTTGCGTTTCTTGCGATTACTACGATGAGATTGTTTGACTGTGACAGCTTTAGATGAAGTTATAGTTTTTACATTTTGGAATGTTGGTGTTGCTGGAATATCCTATAAGACAATTTAGAAAATATAAAAGTTATTATTAAGTACAATATTAGGTAAAATATGACATCTTATCTTTAAGAAAAAATAAATATAGGTTAAGGCCAGGATTCACTATCATACACAATCGTACGATTTAATCACATAAAAATCTGACAGAATTCTGTCCTACTTTAAAAATCGTTCCAAAATGGCGTCGTAGGTGCCACACTATTATACAAGAAAGATGCAAAAACATATGGTTTTAATATTTTGTTGTTTTTTCTCCTCATCATCTTAAAAAAATCAACTCTGATCGCATAAACAAAAATATTTTATGAATTATTTCAAAAGATTATAAAATCTCACAGATCTGTCAAAAAATCTGTCACACACATACACTTTTAGTCCACACTATCATACAATTTGAGCACACATGCAATTTTTGACAGATCGTACGACAGAGTATGATAGTGAATCCTGGCCTTTAACTGGATAACAGTTTTATTGCCGTATCTTTTTTATTTATTTATACATATTTTGTTCTATAAAGTTTGCACACAAATAAGTTTTGTATAAAACAAACAAGAAGAAAAAACAGAAATCACTTCTTGATATATGGTTTAAAAAATATTGTTGTTACTCAAACCATTTAATTTTTTTATGATTTCTGCCATTATATTGATTTCACTTTTCTACCCAATCAAAGCAAGAATTACGTTTTCTGGAATTAGCTTTATTGAGAATAAGCTCGCAGTCTCTCAGAGCATAAGTACCTGGGCAGTGAATATTAAATTTGAAATTGCTGACAGTAAATTTTAATTACTATTTAAAAATGCTTACTTTGTTCTTTTGCTGTAAATTTAAAATACTTATACTTTAGTTTTAAATTCAGTTGACTAATATTTTTTGTATAAAATTAAATTGCAAAACAAAATCTTGACCAGTACTTGTTAACAATTAAAAATTAGTTTTCTCATAATATCCTGTGAATCCCACGGGACCCTCCAGGATAATAAAGGAAACGATAGCATATTTTTGCGCAGCCGGTAGGATAAACTTGTTACCTTCGTGTCCCACGAGACCGTCCAGGAAAATATAGGAAGCAATAACAGTATATCCTTTCTTAAATTTATGCAATTAGCCAAATTCTTCATAGTTCATAAAAAGTTTTCCTGGCTTTGGTAATTAAAGATATCTTTCATTCCAAAGTATATTTCGTTGATAAAATCTGTCAATATATTTGGAGATAAAAACAACTTTTAACCATTATATAAAGCTCGCTAGGAAGACCTACATATAACAAGCCTTTAAACGTTTCTACTTTCAAGCCATAGTAAATAGTAGAATTGCCATTTTGATTTGTTATCAAATATGCAGTTCGTTTGGATTTAAGCACTTTGTAAGTATTTTTTTTTTCAACTTGACGACACCACTCTCTGCGAAATCTTCTTTTATTAATCCATAGATCTTCTAATGCTTCGTTATTTCTTAACTCGATATCGCTGGGCCCAAGCCCGGGGTGTTAGGATAATGGGTTTTAATTTTTCATTTTACCTAATCTTTTTTGTGGGTTCCAAAATCCGTATTTGTTCAAAAAAAATCATTTGTAATTTTTACCCAATCTGCATTCGAACCATCGATCTTATAAATGAATGAAAATTGAATTATTTTCGGCTTTTTGGTTCATTTTTAATTTAATTTCTAAAAATTTTTAGAAAGAAAAATTATTTACAAAGTATGCGGACGTTTTCCAAAGAAAACAAGAAAAATAAGACGCTAGGAGAGTGAAATGCAGCATTTTCTGGACCACCACAAACTTCATCAGCATTCTTCGCTTCTATCTACCTAATGTTATATACGTCGTAAACATCATCTATTTAACCAACTAATCTTAATGTTAATTTGGTGAGTCAAAGTTCACACACAACTTAAAGCATTTCTTTGACGTTCTCTTTCTAGTTCGTCTTGTACATTTGTTGTTGCTTTTGTACTAGCATTTGATTAACCACTAAATGCAACTTTTAATTTTTAATTATTCATACTTGTTTGCTCACAACATTATTGATGATGTTCAGTATCATATTGACTGTTCTGAGTTAAGTGTTAAATGTAAATACGCGGTGCCTAGCGTTTGTTTTAATTTTTTCCCAATAGGATTTGAACCATCGATCTTATAAATAAATGAAAATTGACTTTTTTTTGGTTCATTTTTAACTTAATTTCTAAACATTTTTAGAAAGAAAAATTATTTACAAATGTATGCGGACGTTTTCCAAAGAAAACATGAAAAATTAGTCGCTAGCAGAAAGAAATCCAGCATTTTCTGGACCGCCACATCCTTCATCAGCATTCTTCGCATCTTTGTACCCTATGTTATGTACGTCGCACAGTGGCTACTTTTCTTAAAACCCGTGGCAAAAATACAAAATTTTATGACAAAATTTTGTGAAATGAATGAAAACATCATATAAAGAACTGATCACAATTTAAAAACGTTTTGCAAAAATATTTTAGTTTGTGGAGCTGCTTAAAGTCGAGAATTTTTTAGAAAGCAAAAAAAGGTGATCTTGAAAAAATTAATGCACTTTAAAAGTAAAGTGTCGGAAACATTGCCGTTTGGTTACTACTTTTTTCGTATTTTTTAAGTTATGCTTGTTTTTTATTAAAAGAAGTAGTAAAAGGTTTAGCAGATGCCCTACTTTTTCGGCAGTAGCCGCTTTTAAGACACCCTATATTTAGGTCATTTTTACAAATAAAATATTTAGAATTGCTTGAGTTATTCAGAAACTTGAGTTATTCAGAAACTCAGATAATCACCCCTATTCTGCGTTTCGATTCGAGTCGAAATTTTCTCGGTCTAGCAACTTTGGTATTCTGGGTTTCGATTCCGCTCAGTTTCTTTCGATTGTATGTATTCTGCATTACGATCGGAGCTCCGTTTTTCTCCGTCGTTTTTTTGTTAACGGAGGGATTTTCTTTATTTGCATTTTTTTAGTTAAAAAGTAAAAAATTGAAAAAAATAGTAAATAGAAAAGTAGATAAAATGTTCAGACACGATTCAAAAAAACAATTAAAATTATTTGCAATTATTTTATTTAATTAAATTAATTTTTTTTTAATTGTTGATTTTTGTATTACAGGTCAAAAACAATAACACCAGAACAGTATGAGAAACTGGCAAATTTAATGGCATCTAAAGCAGACATCCCAAAATTAAAATCTGCTCCAACTCCGCTTTGGTAGCTACCTTCTGCAAATAATCCTAAAGCGGCCACAACTCGGTCAAGCGGCGATGAAGAAGTCAAAGAATTTGGCTGCGTCTTTGTTTAAACGAAATTTCTTTTTAAATCTGTAAAATAAAATTATTTTACAATATTTTAACATTTTACTTTCACAATAAAAACTACAATTGACAAAACTTACAATTAATTCATTACAAATGGATTGCAACTATCTCTTTTTCTTTCCATATTTAATAACAACACTAAATTTTTTTAATTATATACCTTTATCTTCACAAGATTCTTTGCACTGTAATATATTTATGAACAACTAATTTTTAATTTGTTTTTACATTTTTTATTTAATTTATATATCTGTTTATTAAATTTCATCAAGAAATTATTTTTAATTATGAATACATACAACTTTTTGTATTGAATTTGACATTTGTTTACAAAAATGATAGCAAACTGGCTTATTTTGCTATTTCATTTCCACATTCCACAGTGATGCAATTAATTGTATAAACATTGTTGTCTTCTTCTTTTTCTTTCGATTCCGTTTTTCTGCAGAATACCAATTTTCGATCGCAACGGAACTGAATGCGGAGACTTAATCGAAACGCAGAATAGGGGTGAATAAAAATGCATTTAAACTGGCTATTGTGGAAATACTACACGATTTACCAGGACACCACGAAATGGACGTTCGTAGCAAAATTCACTTGCCTCACACCGTACGAAAAAAGCATTTATAAAAAACAACTAAATGGAGTTACAACTGTTGAAAACATCGAAAAACCGCATACATCCTCTGACAGCAAAAGAGAAAGACCTGCAAAAACTATAAACGAGAGTTCTGAGTATACAAGAAAACGTAAACTTGAACATGCCACAAAAGATATATCTAAATCTCATATTCCAGAAGCTTTGACCTTCAATAATTAATATCGGTAATTAATTTAACCGATATAATTTAAAAAACAACCATCGAGACGTGCTTTAACCCTCAATAATCAATATCGGTAGTTAATTTAATCGGGATAATTTAAAAATAGCACAAAAAAAAATTCATGAAAATTAAATAATTTAAAAAATATTCCCGTGTCTTTAATGTAATAATTTGCAAGTCTCTGGGCATAGAAATAAATGATCGTAGTGTTGTTTGATATTTTATTTTTCATCCTCTTTCAACTGTATAAAAGAGCCGAAAAAAAGTCAGACGTGTACAGTGGAGAAAGAAAAATAGAATTACTGTTGGTTATTGTTGCTTTTGCTTAAACTTTGATTTTTGTTCTTACTTTATTGTTTGTACAAAAATTTTTAGTTTGTTTAAAATGTGATGAAAATCCAATTCAATAAGAATACTGATTTTCCTCTTTTAATAAAAAAGCAATTTGACAATTTTATTAAATGAACTATTTGCTACAAAGTTTCAAAGGTGTGTGTTTTTATAAAATAATTCTGTTACAATATAAAAGAAATTTCAAGGCCTACTACAGAAATATATATGTTGAATATGGAAAGTGCTTTTGTTTAAAGTATATTTCCAACACTCCTCCTCAACATGTATATTTTTACAAACTAAAATTATTCTTTTAAATTTAAAAGGCTAACAAAATAATTGTGTTTTGGTTTATTCAAATTTTTCGTAAATATGTCTGCAACCAAAATATGTCTGGACAATATTTTAAAGATATTCCTTATTCTTCACTACTTCTCTAATGTAATGATATTTGATATCAATATGCTTACTACGGTTGTGGAATACTGGGTTTGTTGCTAACTTTAAGGCCCCTTGATTATCTACGTTTAACTCAATACTTTCTTCGTTTAAAAAACCAAGTTCTTGCAACAATCTCCTCAAATATACCGCTTCTTTTAACGCGTTTGATATAGACATATACTCAGCTTCAGTGCTGCTTAAACCTATGGTGGGTTGTTTTTTCGACTCCCATGATATTGCACCATTTCCAAGTGTTTAAATTAGCATAAAGTTCTAAAGGGTTAATATTTAAAGTTTGAAATTTATATTGTATCGTTTTTCTTAACGTTAGTAATTTTACAGTTTAAAAACCTTTGTATTGAATTATAAACGTATCTTACGAGAGAGCCGGCAAAAGATTATGTGAAAATATGGATAAGATTAACATTAAGAATTTTCAGTTCCTTTTACCGCCATTTGTGGCCACATTTATATTTTTGTTAAAACTTGCATAGCAACTACTAAATCTTAACTCTTTCACCTTGTATTGAACTTCCAAAAGGTAAGCATCTCCTGCTTCCTAATAAAAGCATAAGAGTTTAGAAACTGAAGTTTAATATTCGTTTTGTTTATTTAATGCTTTAATTATTGCCAAACAAATCTTTATTTGAAATCTCTTTATGACTGAGAAATTTGAAAACTAATAATTGGTCTGCACACGCTAAACTGGCCTCCAAACGCTCTTCAACTCTCATCTATCATCACAAATCATCTACCTACATACATAAAGTTAAACCTTATCCACCACCATCAACTACGTCAGGTAATTTCCTAATTATCTCCTATTAATTATCCATGGTCCTTCGCCGACGAAAAACTGGTCACCTTAAACAATTGAAACAAAAGCAAGAGAACATAAATCAACATACAAATTGCCGCAGCAGCAGCCTACAAAATTTGCATTTGCAGTAAGAAACAAGATCGCGGTCAATTAACATCTTATTTTCGTGTGCGGGAATAACTTGTAAAAACTAAAAATGTCAAAGTGAGTAAATTGGTACATATGTATGTGAATTGTGTAAGGTAAGAAGAAAAAACCAAATTAGTCGAAAAGTAAATTTAAATAAAATACTTAAGTACAGAACAGTGTAAGTTTAAATAAAATTCTGCAAAAATACTTTAGTGGAAAAAAATTTTTTTAAGAAAAAATCAGAGAAAGTATTAATTTAAAGAAAATTCTTTAAAAAGAAACTTAATTAAAAAAAAGTACAGTTAAAGAAAATACAACAACAAGAAAACCTAATTAAAGTTGAAAGAAACACCAAAACCGATTACAAAAGTAAAACAAAATTACTAAAGTTTAACCTTCAATAATTTTACCAAAAGAAGGCAAGTAAGTGAAGAAAAAATTCTTGTGTTGCGTACAGTTTATTTCTTTCATCCCCCGTGCATAACAGTTTAGTTCTATCATCAACTAAAATTAATATTCTAGACCAGCAATAAAAAAAAGCAAAAATCAAAATTTTGTGCAGATGCAAGTTATTTTAATTACTACGAGTGTTAGACTAATCTCACTTATGAACTCCTTATTTTAATATTTTCTCTATTCTCTTTATTACTTTAATACTAAGTTTTTTATTAATAATTTATGTATACGTCCTTAGTGCTCACTTTTATTTCTCCTCTAAAGTAAATATTGCAATTGCATTTCATTTTTAATTCTTATATTTTGTTGTTAGTATTTAAGTTTTTAAATTAACGGTTAATTTTTTAGAGTACTTTGTGTCGCTTAGTTTAAGAAATTAAAGAAAAAAAAAATAAAAATTCAGTCTTTGAATAGTGTTCAAAGCGTTTAGTTCAAACACTAAAAATAAAAGCTGCATTTTTATTGCAATGTAAAATGTTTAAAGTTTATGTGTTCAAAAATAAAAAATATATAACTAAAATAAATAATATAACTAACGACGAGGATGGGATACGAGGGCTGCTCTATATATTTCTGGCCTAATAGTGAAAATGCGAATATTTATAATCAAAAATGGTTTTATGGTTTTTTAAAGTATTCTCCAGCATGATTTATACACTTTTTCCACTCCGATTAAGACACCCCTAAAACATGGTTTTTGAACACTTCAACAGCTTCTTCTGGCGACGAAAATCGTTGACTACGCAATTTTTTTCTTGATGTGCGGAAATAAGAAGAAGTCATTAGGTGCCAAGTCAGGGCTGTACGGCGGATGACCCATTAATTCGACGTTTTGGCCGGTCAAAAACGCTCTGGTTTGAGCCGATGTGTGAGAGCTCGCATTGTCATGGTGAACAGTGATTCGTCTTCTCCTGTTGGTTTTTCTAATTTCTCCGATGACTTCAGGCAAATTGTAGTGTACCACTCAGAAGTGATCGTCCTACATTGCTCAAGCGGAACAGTCGCCACATGACCAGTTTTGCCGAAGAAACAGGTGACCATTTGCTTCGAAGTGCTTCTTCCACGAACAACTTTCGTTGGATTTTGCTCGTCTTTGAAGACCCACACGGTCGATTGTTGTTTCGTTTCGGGCTCACACGCATAGATCCATTATTCGTCACTTGTGACGATCTTATAAACGTCTTTTTAAGCACCGCAATCGTATTTTTGCAACATTTCTTTGCACCAATCGACACAACCTTTTTTTGAGCGACTTTCAAACTGTGCGGGATCCAACGAGAACAATCCTTTTTTACGGCCAGGTGTTCACGAAGTATCGAATGTATGCTGGTGGAAGAAATGTCCAAGGATGTCTCTATCTCTCGGTATGTCGCATGTCGATCTTGCATTATGAGTTCACGCACGGCATCAATGTTCTCTGGCACAACAGCCGCTTTTGGACGACCTTCACGGAATTCGTCTTTGAGCGAGCTTCATTATACCAATTTTTCATAGTGCTATAGGATGGAGCTTCATCGTCATACAAAGATTTAAGTTCATCAATGCACTCTTGTCGTGATAATCCACGTCGAAAGTTGTGAAAAATGATGACACGAAAATGTTCACGAGTTAATTCCATTTTTTTCTATATTAATTTTTTCAAGTCACTGTTAACAACACAAATAATGGTCGTACGTCAAAACGTTTTGAGTACGATTATGCTTAAAAATGTCAAACTTTCCAATGGAAATGTCAGATTGCACTTGGCAGCATTCAGTGTTGCCAGGCCAGAAATATATATAGCAGCCCTCGTATGTAGTGAAAAAACATATCCAGTGATAATTCGGTATTAAAAAGAATTTTTTTTTAAAGCCGAACGAATCCAACACAATTAATTGGAATTTAATAAATAAACTTATCGTATTGCAACCTATTGGAAATTTTTGCTTTTTATACCTTTATATGAAAAAAAATAAATATATACATATATATATGTATATATTTATGTTTAGTTTATCTTAAAATACTTATTGTTCACATTAATTTGCTTTATAGGTAATCATTATACCTAAAACTAAACTTTATATGACTAAAGTTTTTTTTCTTACTAAATATATATATATATATATATATATATATATATAAAGAAAAAACCCTTGAAATAAGCAAAAAAATGGTATATGTACTTAAAACTAAGTGGTTCACGTCGACTCGAGATTTCACTATAATGAATGAGAGTGTTATAATATCAAAAATCATATTTTTATTTAAAACATTTTAACCCATTACTGCATAAAGTTTATTATAGTGATAAAGTTAGTCCATTTGTAATATATTTGGCATTTGGGCTCACATTAAACATATCGTTATCAAAAAAATGTTCGAAAAAATGTAGTTTTGATTTTATGACCCGTCCGATATATCGGACGTTATGCAAGATGGACCCATACGTACCATAACTTGAAAAAATTATTTATCATTTGTTTGTTATTTTATTTGTTGGATTATTACAAAGTATTTGGAGTATTATTATTTATTACTATTTTGAGATGAAGAACCGATTACATGGTAGTTCATGAAACATTTAGGGTGAAGTCCTACATCACATTTCAGGCATTTGAACTTCGATTTCCCTCCGCACTGATTTGCACATCGTCGTTCTGTGCTTATTGGCACAATCCAATGTTCTTTTCCGTCATATCGTGTTGAGCTTAACGGTTTCGCTGGCTTTTTTCCTTGATGTGGTGAAGATCCATATTTTATAAGCAAGCTTTGGGCCACATATCTCCTAAAAACGAATAAAGATTCTGTGTCCTTATTGCATCCATTTTTTCTTGCAAGTAACCAACTGTTTACAACAGAAATGTCTAAAAGGTAGGCAAAAATTGGCCACCACCATTTTCTAATTCGCATTCTTGTACGAAGGTTTGCAATAGCTTGATCACATTTGTCAACTCCGCCCATATACTTGTTATAATTAGCAATCAGTGACGGTTGGGGGACGGAAACCCTTGCTTTTGCTTCATTAGACCAACGAGTGGCAGATGTCAACGACCAGTTTTCGAAGTTGGTAGCCACTGTAACAGCGCTATTATCATTCCAGCGGCACACAAATACACCGTCGGATGCTCTGTAGTCTACATAACCTCTTTTCTCTCGCTTAAATTCTTTGGGATCTTTCAGGGGGCATTTCTCAACACGGTTAGCACGTAATGTGCCAGTAGCACAATAACCAATTTCTCGCAAATGTCTCATCAAAGGCACCGATGTAAAATAATTGTCAAAATACAGTTTTATGCCGCTTTGAGAGGGTAGCTTTCCTAGTTCAATAAGACTAAGGACTACATCACCACCTATGCCGAATTCTTTTTTTTCTGAGATTTTTCCCGTATATACGCTGAACGCCACCATGTAACCTGTGCTGGAACACAAAGCCCAGTTTTTAAAACCAAATCTAATTGGCTTTCCTCTTATAAATTGCTTTGCAAAATGTTTCCCCTAGTACGGGATCATGCTCTCATCAATGCTGTAGTTCTCATCTAGTCCATAATGTTTTTGAAAAGATTCGCCCAGACTATCTAGCAGCGGACGCAGCTTATGCAGTCTGTCAGAAGAGGTTGATAGTAGAGTATTATCATTTAGATGTAAGTTTTGAAGTATATCTTCAAATCTATTACATCTTATACTCTATGAAAGTATTTTTGGTACATCATTTTGTTTTGAGAAATACAGTCTCTTGAATGGCAACTTAGCATAACCCGTCAGCAGCATAGCTCCCAAAATAACATAAATTTCACCTGCTGTTACCATTAGTTGCCTATTCTTTTGACCAGCGTAGAGATTTGTTTGGTCTACGATATGCTGAACTAAATCTTTGTGGAAAAAGAGAGTGAAATAATCTAAGGGATCTTTGCAGTTTTGACTTTACAGTGATGTTGGCTGTGACCTGAATTCTGAGGACGAAAAGTTAGGTAGTTCTTTTTTCCAAAATGTTGTTCTTTTTTTTTTTGCTTGTCCATTTTCTGGATTTTGTTTCCGAACTAAAGAAGAGAGTGGCTTATCATCTTCATCGTCGCTTTCTTCACTTGAGCAATATGCTTGCAAAATAGAAGGTCCGTCTGACAGCTGTCCTAAAGACGTGGACGGTATAGCATCATCTGCTTTAGCCGAAAAACGTTGAATTTGGCATTTAGTTTGAAGCAATGTGCGTCCTAAGTGGTTGAGATTAGCATCATGCTCGGCATCAGACTTGTCGCTGTCCTCATCCGTAGCCTGACCGCTCCGTTAAATAGGTGGCTCATTACAGCATTAAATTCACACTCATAAAGAATTAAGTAACTAAGTTTTGTTGAAATAAAGACTATTTTCGTATAAATTTACATCATTTCTACAACCACTAGAACTTTTATTAGATTCTGAATCATACCAAATAAAAAAATATCTAAATAATACTTACCTTTTCCTCAAACTAGTCCAACCGCGATCTGCCATTTTAGAAAATGTCAAAAAACAAGTGGCACGTGCTATTCATCGTTAAAAGCAGTGTTGCCAATGTAAAACAATCATTAAGCTTTCGCGTAAGTATAAAAATAGTAAAATCAATTTTTTTTTTACAAAATACTCGCAAATTACCAACGTCCGATTTATCGGACGCTATGCTGTAATGGGCTAAAGAAAAAAAAAACAACGAAAAAAAACCCCCTTTGAACGCTACATACCTACTTAAAATTTAAATAACTGCATACAGAATACAAAAAAAAAATCATCAACAGCAAATATTTAACAATTACTAACAAGAACATAAATTACCAACAAAATATTCACTTAAAGGTATTGATAAAAAGAATAATAATTATTACACCAACTACAACTGTAACTTAAAGAAAAATAAGAAAGTGTATTAAAAAAAAACATTAAAACAAATTTTCAGAAACAGTAACCTTGAATTACTTTCTAAATAAATAACAAAAAAAAAAAAAAGGAGAAAAGAATACAATAACGATTTGCATTTTGAAATTTAAAACAACAACATGGCGTTAACATTAGCAGAGAGTCTCTGCGAAGCGCGCAGTTTACCTGCATTCAATGGAGACAGCGATTATAAGCTTAGTAATTATTTGAGGGACGTCACTACAGTGTTGCAGCTGACGCCGGCAGAACATCAAAACACGATTAAGGCAGTTGTTGTGTACACTCATCTTTTTCTTTTTTTTCATTTCCACAAAATCGTCACACGATATTTTTGTAAGAAATATGAATTGTAAATTTGAATTGTAAATAACCAAGAAAACAAATTCTTCCAATATTGTTTTTTTATACCAATGACACATACAAACATTATGACACATATTAACATTTCATACGTATACCCAAATACCTACAGCGAAGTGAAACATGAGTATTTTCATTTGCTCCACATATGGTTCATTGCTTTAAGTACTTGATCGTACTTAAGAGGTGACAATGACAAATCAAATTTCTTTTATTTCTTTCTATTTTTTTTGTTTAAAGTTAATGACTGTGCTGATTAGTCAATCGATCAGTAAATGCATTTGTAACATGAACCAAAGTTTGAATAACATGTTACATTGGGTATTTTGGTTGTATGAATGAAATGCAAGATGTGCTAGATAATTTTTAGATAATTTGTAAATTAGTATATAAGTTGGAAAATTTGAAATAAACGGGCAGTCTCAGTTTTGACACTGGAACTTATTTTTTGTTTCATTACTGAACTCATAAAAGGGCATTAATTGCTCGTCTGCCGAGTTTTAAAGCCTCGCTCAACAAACCAAGGCTTTCTATTGCATTAGTCGCAGGATTATACTAATGCAATAATATTATAATTAAAAATTCACCAAAAAAACAATATTATTATATGGCGATCCTTGGCCAACTTATCTGGGATCCTTCTATTTTTTTAAATTAAACAATTTTCTTTTTTAATGGACGAAGAATTTCATAAGCTTTTCGACGATTTGGTTAAAACACTGTCAGTGGAGGAGTACGATCCCACTGAAGGCGTGGAAATTCAAGCACCACCTTACGTCCCTAACCCAAAATGTTGCGGACCACAGCCAATAACGATAGAACAGTATCTACAGAGAAACAAGTCTAAAAAACAGCGTCCAGTACCACCGGTAACACCAATTAAAAAGAAGACGAAGGGCGGCAAAAAGAAGCGGCTCAATAGAGAAAAAGCAGAATTAAGGCGGTTGATAGGCCTTAGCAGTGGACCGCAAAAGAAATTATTTTACAACAAATTAAAAGAATTAGAAAATCAAGCATCTAAATAAATAAGACACATATAATACAAATTATTATATTATACATATTACGCACATACATATTATAAATAAAACAATAAAATGGGTTGGTGGAGTAAAATTAGTAACGGAATTTTAGTCGCAATTGCTGGCTATGAAATAGGCAACAATACTGAAAAACCCAAACACACTAACAATGAAGAATATTGGATAATAGTATCAGCTATAATTTTCATATTAATTTTGAGTATATGTATTTCAAAATTAAATAAGTATTATAAAAAGTATGTCAATAAGAAAGTAAACAACAATATTGCTTAGAATTAAATATTAAACCAGATAAAAAAAAAAAAAAAAAAAAATATAAAACAAAAAAGGAATAAATAAAAATTTCAAAATGTTTTGTAAATGGACCAATTAATAGATAGGTTAACTAGAATTATCATTAATTTGAGAAAATCGGGTAGCAGAGGATACACTGAAAAAACATTAATTTTAAAATTAGAAGAGGTAGAGTTAATTAAAAAACAATTTGTAGAGTTTAGCACTGGTAAAGAAATAAAAGAAAAATTTATAGAGAAATTTTACAAACTTTATGAAAAAGCGAAGACATTGTTAAAGCAAAGATTAGAAAGATCAGATACAGATTCTACTCAAAGTATGTCAGATTCAGAAAAAAGAGGCTGAAAATTCAAACATATCTACTGAAAATTCGAGTTCAAGTTCAAATTCTACAGTTAAAATGGCATCATTCAATTTAGAACTATCATTGAAAAGTATACCAGAATTTTCTGGAAATTATAAAGATTTAACATCATTTTTAAAAATAGTTGAAATAATTTACAATTCCTTGACAACCGATGCGAAAATACTACTCATAGATTTTGTTATTAATGTGAAATTAACACCAAGTGTTAGAACTGCTATAAGTGCTGCAGAAATTAATGATTTCAATAGCCTTAAAAATTCACTTCAATCAAGATATAAGTCTACAAAAACTATAGCACAAATACAACTAACTTTGAGTAAATTCATGCAAAAGAACATGAAAATACAAACTTATAACGAAAAACTTTTAGAATTGATTGCAGAACTGAATGAACTGCAAATACACGAAATACCGCAATGCAATGCTATACAGAAAAGCACGATTATTTCTCTTAATAACACTTATGCATTAAATATATTCAAAAATGGTCTTAATGCAGATATTAAGCCAACAATTTTTGCTTCTAAACCAAAGGACTTGAATGAAGCTGTACAACTTGCAATAGAACTAGAAAAAGACTTTGCTAGTAATGAAAATCAAGTATTATATTTTCATGGAAACAATTCCAATAAGCGGAATAATAGAAACAATAACAGAAATAATAACTATAGAAATAATAACAATAACAGAAACAATACATATAATAATAATAATCATAGAAATAATAATAATAATAGAAATTATAACACCCGGAATGATAACTACCATAATAATAACCGTTACAACAATAGACAAAACAACAATAATAACGGTAGACGAAACCGAAGTAACAATGGTAATAACGACTATCATAACAACAATATTAATTATAATAGAAACAGAGTACATGTAGTTCAGGAAAACTCCGAAGACCCGGAGACGAACAATCAAAATTTAATCATTCATCCTCCGGAGCAGAATTAAATAAAATTTTTTCTATTTCTAAAAACACTACCAATTATATAGAATTATACATAGGAACAAAAACTAGCTTAACATTTTTAATAGATACAGGGGCTGATATTTCATTATGTAAATTAGGAAAATTAAATGAAGACCTTTTTATTGATAAAGCACAATCATGTTCATTTTCTGGTATAACAAACGAAAAGATAAAATCCATTGGAATCACAGAATTAAATTTTAAATTATATGATAACCAATCACAACACAATTTCCATATAGTCGACGATCATTTTCCAATACCAACGGACGGAATCTTAGGAAGAGACTTTTTCACAAAATTTTTATGCAAAATTGATTATGAAACATTCACGATTTCATTAACTTTACAAGAAACAGAAGTTACAATTCCCATGAAATCTACAATAAATAGAGATTACTACATTAAAATAGAAAAACGATCTGAATTAATATATCCAATACAATTAAATCTAACGGAAGATAGTATTATTTTAAGTAAAGAATTAGAGCCAGGAATTTTTGTAGGGAATACAATAGTTCCAGGAACGGGCATTAGTCATGTTAAATTTCTAAATACAACAGACGAAGATGTAATATTAAAAAATATTAATTTTGATATAGAACCATTAAATAAATACGTTTTTCTCACTAAATCCCAACATCATAACAAACAAAACAATAAAGACAGATTTAGCAAACTATTACAAACGTTAAAAATTGACAATAATGACAGTAAAGCAACGGATGATTTGATAAACATTTTTAAAGATTATCAAGACATATTCCACTTAGAAGGCGACGTTTTAACAGCAAATAACTTTTATACCCAACATCTTAATTTAACCGATAAAACACCAGTTTACATCAAAAACTATAGACTTCCACAAACTCAAATAGAAGAAATCGATCAACAAGTTCAAAAATTACTTGATGACGATATTATTGAACATTCAACCAGTCCATATAACTCACCTTTGCTTGTTGTACCAAAGAAAAGCAATGGAGACAAAGAGAAATGGCGACTTGTATTAGATTTTAGACAACTAAATAAGAAAATAGTTAATGATAAATTTCCACTTACAAGAATTGAAGATGTATTAGATAAATTGGGAAGAGCAAAATATTTTTCAACTCTGGATATGACAAGCTCGTTTCATCAGATTAACTTAGATAAAGAATCAAGAAAACCAACTGCATTTTCTACATCAAACGGTCACTATCAGTTTAAACGACTACCTTTTGGTCTTAAAATTTTATCAAATAGTTTCCAACGTATGCTAACAATAGCACTTTCAGGTCTCGATAGTAAAGCATTTTTATATGTAGACGACATCATAATTTTTGGATGTAGTTTGAAACATCACAACGACAATCTGAGACAGGTCTTTGAACGTTTATCAAAATACAATCTAAAATTAAACGCGAAAAAATGTGTATTTTTAAAGTCAGAAGTTGTTTATTTAGGTCATCTAATAACAAAGGAAGGTATCAAAACAGACCCAGCAAAACACAAGGCAACACAAAATTATCCAATACCCAAAGATGCTAACGACGTAAAACGATTCGTAGCTTTCTGTAATTACTATAGACGTTTTATAAAAGATTTCGCTACATTAACAAAATGTCTGAATGATCAAACAAAGAAAGGGAAAATATTTGAATGGACAGACGAATGTCAACAAACTTTTAACATAGTAAAACAAAAATTAATTAGTTCACCAATATTACAATATCCGGATTTTGAAAAACCTTTTATTCTAACAACAGATGCTTCAAATTATGCTTTAGGTGCAATCTTATCACAAGGAGAAATAGGAACAGATTTGCCAATAACCTATGCTAGCAGAACTTTGAATAAACACGAAATTAACAAACCCGTGATAGAAAAAGAATTACTTGCTATACATTGGGGCATTGAATACTTTAGACCATATTTATATGGTAGAAGATTTATAGTAGTAACTGACCACAGACCTCTTATTTCACTTTTTACTCATAAAAACCCTTCTTCTAAATTAACTAGAGTACGGATTGATTTATCAGATTATGACTTTGAAATTGTATACAAAAAAGGAAAAATTAATACAAATGCTGATGCTTTATCTAGAATTAAGATAGATCCTGATATGCTAAAAAACATGATTCCAATAGAAGACGATTGTTCCAAACCAACAAAAATTTTAGCAATTACACGTGGAATGAACGCAAAGGGTAAAACAACTGAAAACAACTCAGATGAGAAAAACATATCCCAGCAACAAAAATATACAAACATATGGGAATGTACTTCAATACAAGATATTAAAAATGTGCACAAATTGAAATTTAAAATTAATAATGATGATAAATTATATGGTACCATTGACTGTATAAATAATAGCTATCATATGAATATTAGTGATGATCTTGCAAAATACGTTTTGTTTCTAGAGAAGCTAATAATCTATATGCATAAGCAGAATATTAAAGATCTCGCATTAGCTAGCGACGATGAAATTTTTAAACTGATATCAGTAGAATATATGAAAAGAATTTATGATGAGGTATACCAAAGATTGATGAAATCTAAAAAATATAAAAACATTAACTTGAATATCATCTTGTATAAACCTTTGCAGTACATTAAAAATAAGAAATTACAAAACAAATTAATTGAAGAATTCCACAACTCACCATTATCAGGACACTTAGGCATTCGAAAAACTGTACTAAGACTCAAACAAAGATATGTTTGGAAAAATATGAGAAAAATGGTTAGAGATTACGTTGTAAATTGCGATAAATGTTTAAGAAATAAGCAAACAAAACATATTAGGGAGGAAATGAATATCACCAAAACCCCAAGTACTAGTTTTGAAATAATAGAAATAGATACAGTAGGACCATTAAGAATTTCTAATAATTATAGATATATACTAACAATGCAATGCGAATTAACAAAGTATGTTGTAGCATACCCTATAGAAACAAAAGAAGCGAAAAATATAGCTAAAACTTTAGTAGAACAGTTTATTTTAAAATATGGTTGCTTTAAAGTATTAAAATCAGATAGAGGCACTGAATTCAAAAACGAATTAATGAATGAAGTATGCAAAATACTAAATATAGATCAAAAATTTACAGCACCATATCACCATCAATCTATAGGAACGCTAGAAAGAAATCACAGAGTATTAAATGAATATATGTTAAACTTTGTTGAGGATTTAGAATGGGACAAGTGGATACCTTATTATACATTTGCGTATAATACCACACCTCACGTAAATAGCAATTATTCTCCATACCAGCTGATTTTTGGTAAATTACCATCTCTGCCCACAGACGCATTATGCACTAACACTAAAGTTTATGATTTAGAAAATTATGCTAACGAACTTAGGACTAGGATTAAGAGAGCATTAGATAACGTTAAAAATTTAATAAATATAGCAAAAGAAAAATCAAAATTAGAATATGACAAGAAAATTATAAAAAGTTCATTTGATGTAGGAGACTTAGTACTAGTAAAACTAGAAAGTAGAAAGAAAAATCAGAGTCCATACATTGGTCCATATAGAATACTAGAAAGACAAAATTGTAATTCAATATTAGAAATAAATAATAAAGAAAGAATATTCCATAATAACTCATTAAAATTGTACAAAAAAAATCATAAAATAAAGTAGATATACATTTTTTTTATTTATAATACTAAACAAAAAAAAAATGCATTAACCATACACAAAAAAAAAAAAAAAAAAAAAAATCAAAATTATTAATTTGTATTCAGATTTAAATTTATTCAAAATCTCATAAATTTTATCTTAAGGGTAAGGGTGTTGTGTACACTCATCTTTTTCTTTTTTTTCATTTCCACAAAATCGTCACACGATATTTTTGTAAGAAATATGAATTGTAAATTTGAATTGTAAATAACCAAGAAAACAAATTCTTCCAATATTGTTTTTTTATACCAATGACACATACAAACATTATGACACATATTAACATTTCATACGTATACCCAAATACCTACAGCGAAGTGAAACATGAGTATTTTCATTTGCTCCACATATGGTTCATTGCTTTAAGTACTTGATCGTACTTAAGAGGTGACAATGACAAATCAAATTTCTTTTATTTCTTTCTATTTTTTTTGTTTAAAGTTAATGACTGTGCTGATTAGTCAATCGATCAGTAAATGCATTTGTAACATGAACCAAAGTTTGAATAACATGTTACATTGGGTATTTTGGTTGTATGAATGAAATGCAAGATGTGCTAGATAATTTTTAGATAATTTGTAAATTAGTATATAAGTTGGAAAATTTGAAATAAACGGGCAGTCTCAGTTTTGACACTGGAACTTATTTTTTGTTTCATTACTGAACTCATAAAAGGGCATTAATTGCTCGTCTGCCGAGTTTTAAAGCCTCGCTCAACAAACCAAGGCTTTCTATTGCATTAGTCGCAGGATTATACTAATGCAATAATATTATAATTAAAAATTCACCAAAAAACAATATTATTATACAGTGCTAAGCAATAGACTGCAGGAAAGAGCATTGAGAGCTGCAGAGACGTTGATGAACCCTTCTTGGGATAATATTTTAAATAAACTAAAGGAAGAATTTGGGGTAAAGCGAAGTTTTTTCAATCTAAGAAGCTATGCGCTAAATGTGGAGGCCAACAATATTGAGGAGTTGAATCACAAGCTAAGAAAAATTTTGTCATTAATGACTACGAAATACAGTTTGGAACCGGATGAGTTGTATACACCGGAAAATAATGAAAAACTAATATTTGATATATTTATTAATTTTATACCAATTAGTATTAAGACACTATTAATTCAGAATAATATTAGATCAATTAGTACATCGTATAGTTTCTTTTTAGAAAATAATTTATTAAACGATATAAAATTATTAGATAAAAAAGATAGTTCCCAGGTTAATTAATGGTAAAGGAAGAAATAATAACACTAATCCACAACTTTTAAGTTCTAACAATTTACGGTTTAATAGAAATTGAAAACATTTTTAATATGGTTAAAAATAATAACGAATTTAATTTTATAAAATGTAATAAAATTGCGATTGATATCGAATCCGAGGAATCTTTATTGAATATCATTAATGATATTCATATAAAAAGTAACCATAGAGGTATACAGGAGAACTATGAGGAAATGCGCGAATAATATTTTCATCCAAAACTATTTAAATTAATAAATAGATATTGCAATAACTGTAGAATTTGTAACGAAAATAAATATGATAGAAAGCCGATAAATATACAATTTAAATATACTATTGCTCCAGATAGACCGAATGCAATAGTTCATATAGATATTTTTCAAATCCAAAAGACATATTTTTTAACAACAATAGATAAGTTTTCGAAATTAGGTACAGCACATAAACTTAATGATAAAAATATGGTTACTGTTAAAACAAAAATTGAGGAAAGAATAGCATTTTTAGGGAAACCAAGAAAATTAATTATGGATAATAAATTTAGCAACGCACTTATTAGATTATTTTGTCAAGAAAATAACATTGAAACCAATTTTACGACACCGAATTCGCACACGGGAAATTCCGATGTAGAATGATTGCATTCCACACTATTAGAGCATATAAGAATAATTAAGAACTCTGAGGAATTAATTAATTAATCTCACTTATGAACTCCTTATTTTAATATTTTCTCTATTCTCTTTATTACTTTAATACTAAGTTATTTATTATTTATTTATGTATACGTCCTTGATGCTCACTTTTATTTCTCCTCTAAAGTAAATATTGCAATTGCATTTCATTTTTAATTCTTATATTTTGTTGTTAGTATTTAAGTTTTTAAATTAACGGTTAATTTTTAAGAGTACTTTGTGTCGCTTAGTTTAAGAAATTAAAGAAAAAAAATAAAAATTCAGTCTTTGAATAGTGATCAAAGCGTTTAGTTAAACACTTAAAATAAAAGCTGCATTTTTATTGCAATGTAAAATGTTTAAAGTTTATGTGTTCAAAAATAAAAAATATATAACTAAAATAAATAATATAACTTGCATATATGTATGTATGTATGTATATTTACATACATATAAATAAAATAAAAAATAAAAAGAGCCAATAAAATTATCAAGAATTGTGAAAAAGTGAAAAACAAAAATAAAAATTCTTTTCTTAGAATACAGTTCATTTATTTCATCCCCCCGCGCATAACAGTTACATTTTGTCTTCGATTTAAATTCATATTCCACACCTGCAATAACAAAACAAAATTATAACACAGAATTCCAAAAATTTTTTTGCACATGCATATAAGTGTATTTACATACAAATAAAATATAGCAACAGCAAATATCAAGAGTAGTGAAATAGTAAATTCTCACCAACAAGAAAACAAAACTTAAGAGATTGAATATATATTGTGAGTATTACTTCCATTTATGACTTAGTCTCTATACATATGTATGTATATGCAGCACAAGTAGGCAAATATTTCTGCCGAAAGAAAACAGAACAGTGGTATAGAAAACAACAGAAAACTTTTCAACAACATATTTGCCCTATTCACAAGCCCCCTAGTACGTGCTAAGTGCTAACAAAATACAACGGTGCTAGCTGTGTTGTTGGTAATTTTCATGCAAACATGCGATACAACACTTAGTACTTCTTTTCATATGTTTTTCAAACGTTGTATTTGTTTAAATGTTTTATGTTTAAATGAATTATTATTTTGTGTTCATGTGTGAATTATATTAAATTAAATTCAATTAAAAGATATTTTTATTAGTTTTATTTATTTAATTTATTGATTTGACTGATTTATTAGAAAGTTGAAGTTGAAAGTTGCCAAAATAAAAACTGTTCTTTAAAATTTAATATTGCTTTAATGACTCGATTTTTAATATTTTGTATGGTACCGCCATCACCTATACCAAAAAGAGATGCTACCTTACGATCACAAGCACCATTTCCTGAAGATCTCAAGCAGTAAAGTACAAATTTAAGCTGCAAGTCAATGCGTAGTTGGAGCCTTTCGCCAATTGTGTGAAAAACATCGTCATTTTTTATGAGGTTGAATATATAGGCAAATTCCTTTGGCCGTAGTCGTATCATATGAAGAAATCTGTTTTCATCAAAATATCTTAAAACCCATAATGATGATTTTGGTAGCCCTAAATGTATAATTCTGCGACTGGAGAGCAAGTACATCAGGTTCATCCTAAAATTGTCTTGAATTTCATCCTCACACCAAAAATTTATTAATTTACTTTTTTTCTGTTTTCTTCCCCATTTGGCTTATAAATAACAAATGATGAATAGCATTTTTCTGATACAATGGTTGTTCACAAAGAAGTAAACAAAAGGTAGTATGCAATACTACCTACACCTTAGCAGAGCTTGTGAATACGGCAATTGTTTCTCAACAAGACAAAATATTTTCAAAATAATTATAACTTTATTTCTTGGGTTTATGTTTTGTAAAATTAAGTATTTTCGTCCATAAAAAGAAAACCAATGGGAATAAAACAAAGGAACATTTAAAAAAAACATATTTTTACGCAACAAAGCAAAATTATTTAAAATAAATAATAAGTTCGCTTTCTGCATTTATTAACCGATTTCAAAAAAAGGAGGTTATACAATTTGGCTGAATGTTGCTTTTTTATATTTGTGCCCGCAGAACTCAGTAATTTCTGATCCGATTTTGAAAATTTTTGGTAATATGATAGATTATGCTAACAGATTGGTCCCGTTTTAAAAACAGCTCATAATCTTAAAAATTAAAGGGTGTCCCCATACAACATACACATTTTTTACGTGTATTATGAACTCTAAAGGGCGATTCTGTAAAATTTAAAATTACTGCGTATTACTCCAGCTCCCAAAAACCAAAAATTATTCTAAAATAAATCCACAAATTAAAGGGTGCACACATAATTGATGTAAATTTACTTATATGGGCCTATCTTTTGAACAGTTATAGACAAACGCTTGCAAATTGGACAGAATGTTGATTGCTATGAACATTATAGTAACAAGAAAAATATTACAAATTATAAATTATATGGCCATACTTTTAAACAGTTGTAGATAGACGCTTGAAATTTACAACCGAACTTGTATAGCTAAGTCCGCTATAACAACAAGTATAACATTTGGATTTGGAAGTTAAAGGGTGTTCCAATAGTTGATGTAATTTTGTGTATGTGATCAAACTTTCGAACCGTTATAGACAGAACGCTTAACTTAAAAGAGACCAGTATTGCTAAATCCGCTATATCAACGAGTTTATAATTAGTATTTAGAAATTAAAGGGTGTCCCATAATTGATGAAGATTTACTTATATGAGCCTATCTCTTGAACCGTTATAGATAAACGCTTGTAAATATGACGCAATGTCGATTGCTATGGCCGTTATAGTGACAAGTATATTACAAATTATAAATTAAAGGGTGCGCCAGTAGTTCATTAAATTGGATTTATATGGCCATACTTTTGAACAGTTGTAGATAGATGCTTCAAATTTACAACCGAACCTGTAAACCTAAGCCCGCTATAACAATAAGTATAAAATTTGGATTTGGAAGTTAAATGGTGCTCCAATAGATATTGTTATTTTGTGATATTGTTATTTTGTGACGCTTGAAATTTACAACCGAACTTGTATAGCTAAGTCCGCTATAACAACAAGTATAACATTTGGATTTGGAAGTTAAAGGGTGTTCCAATAGTTGATGTAATTTTGTGTATGTGATCAAACTTTCGAACCGTTATAGACAGAACGCTGAAACGTAAAAGAGACCTGAATTGCTAAATCCGCTATATCAACGAGTTTATAATTTGAATTGAGAAATTAAAGGGTGTCCCATAATTGATGAAGATTTACTTATATGAGCCTATCTCTTGAACTGTTATAGATAAACGCTTGTAAATTTGACGCAATGTCGATTGCTATGGCCGTTATAGTGACAAGTACAATATTACCAATTATAAGTTAAAGGGTGCGCCATTAGTTCATTAAATTGGATGTATATGGCCATGCTTTTGAACAGTTGTAGATAGACGCTTGAAATTTACAACGAACGTGTATAGCTAAGTCGGCTATAACAACAAGTATAAAATTTGGATTTGGAAGTTTAAGGGTGTTCCAATAGTTAATGTAATTTTGTGTATGTGATCAAACTTTCGAACCGTTATAGTCAGAACGCTAAATTTAAAAGAGAATTTAGAGATTAAAGAGTGTCCCATAATTAATGAAGATTTACTTATATGGGCCTATCTCTTGAACTGTTATAGATAAAACGCTTGTAAATTTGAAGCAATGTCGATTGCTATGGCCGTTATTGTGACAAGTATAATATTACAAATTATAAATTAAAGGGTGCGCAGTAGTTCATTAAATTTGATGTATATGGCTATACTTTTGAACAGTTGTAGATAGATGCTTGAAATTTACAACCGAACCTGTATAGCTAAGTCCGCTATAACAACAAGTATAAAATTTGGATTTGGAAGTTAAAGGGTGCACCAATAGTTAATGTTATTTTGTGTATGTGACCAAACTTTCGAACCGTTATAGACAGAACACTGAAACTTAAAACAGACCTGTATTGCTAAATCCGCTATATCAACGATTTTATAATTTGAATTTAGAAATTAAGGGGTATCCTATAATTGATGAAGATTTACTTATATGACCCTATCTCTTGAACCGTTATAGATAAACGCTTGTAAATTTGACGCAATGTCGATTGCTATAGCCGTTATAGTAACAGCTGATAATATTGGAAATTATAAATCAAAGGGTGCACCAATAGTTAATTTAACTTGGTATATGGCCATACTTTTAAACAGTTGTAGACTGATGATTGAAATTTACAAAGAACCTGTATTACTAACTCCTCTATAACAACAAGTATAAAATTTGGATTTGGAAATAAACGGGTGTCCCAATAGTTGATACAATATGGTGTATGTGGCCGGGCTTTTGAACCGTTATAGACAGACAGCTGAAATTTACAATGGACATGTTTTGCTAAGTCCGCTATAACAAGAATTTAGAAAGTAAAGGGTGTTCCCAAAATTAATGTAATTTGGTCTATATGTCCGTATTTTTTGAACCGTTGTATACAAACGCCTTAATTTTCGACAGAATGTCCACTACTTTATTTGGTATAATAAGTATAAAAATGTTATATTATAAATTAATTAGTTGATATAATCTGATGTATATGGGCAAACTGTTTAATCGTTACAGACAGACAGTTAAATTCACACAGAAATTGATTGCTAAATCTACTGCAACAGCAAGTATAAAATTTGAATTTGAAAATTAAAGAGTGACCCTATAGTTGCTGCAATTTGATGTATATGGCCAAAAGTTGAAAAAGTATTAAGTTTGGAAATATAAGTGAGTCCGAATAGTTAATGTAACCTAATTTATCTGGCCATACACTTGAGCTGTTATAGGCATACATATGAAATCTGTTCTGAAGTCGGTTTTTTTTCGCAAGAATTATTTTTTGTGAATTTATACAACAAATGATCAATTATCATTAAAAACAATATGTTTCAATAAATAAAGAATAAAGCTGAAAAGTAAATAAGAAAAAGTACATTTTGGGTACACATGCGCTAAAACTTTCCAGTACAGTGGTACGATCAGTATAAAATTAAGTACGCATTTTCTTTTTTTACATACAATTTTATTCAATACCTATTAGTTCAAAACTGAATAAAATTGACAAATAATACTATTTAATAACACAACAAAATTTTATTTCCGAATTAATCGAATTATATGCAAACATACAAAATACTAACAACAATTATTTCTCACATTTACCATCACTTTGTTTTAATACAGTTCATCCTTTTTAATTTTGTTTGGCATTCCACCGAGGGCAGATCATATATTTCACACCAATAAATTGGTAGAAAATAATTATAATTTATTAATTCTTGGGAATTAAAATTCCAAACTAATTTATTCGAGTCGCTTGATAAAAAATTTGAAATTCCATAACGATTAACTGCACGGAATTTACATTTTCTTGCTATCTCGTAAATTTCAAGATCCACAAACTTGCCTCACTGACCTTCTCAAGTTCAAAGATATTGGCCAAATTTAGAATCATTCAATTCCTTTGTTGAACACTTTATTAACCCGCTAACTTTCTCAAATACCAGGACATTGGTCAAAAACTTTATTACGCGCCTTAATCCTAACTAAGAAAATTTATTGCATATCATATTTATACTAATACATCGATTTTCGCTACTTTCACTTGCATAAAGCTAAAGGATAGTAGTAAAGTATATTAATTCCTTATAGCGTTTAATTGCAAACTGTAAGGTTTCCAGCCGCCACCCCAACATAATAAGTCTGTTAAAATTCAGAAAATTATTGGGCAAAATTCGATATTATTAGTTCCATTTCAAAAGCTACTTGGGTAACACTTGTTTTACTCATAAAAATCCTACTACTTTTAATAAATTCAAAGGTTACTTAATTGATACTCAATACTCATACGCGTCCCTAAGAATGGCATCTAACAACAGATTCACAATTATTTCAAAAATTTGATATCACTGTGCAAAAAAAGCGATGCTCAAAATGAGTCAGGCCAGTCAGGCCAGTCAGGCTCTTCTTGAACTCAAACTAAAAGATCTAGATATTTGCTGGGAAAAGGTTACACAATCTTTTGAAGATCTTATGGTATCTGAACAAAGCGAAGAAGTTAAAGCTACCGCTGAGGCAGAATATAACATCTGTGTAGATAGCTGTTATTTTACAGTATCTCGAATTATGGATTTTCTTCAAACTAAAAGCAAAAGCATTGAACCTGCGATGGAAGTAATTTCACTTCCATTCAATTCGCCACAAGAGTCCCTAAATACTTGTCTTAAGTTACCCCCATGCGATACACAAATCATTGCAGGAAGCTATGAAGAATGGTCCGCATTCCCGGACATGTTCTCTACAGTTTATATCAACCACCCAAGATTGCGCCCCGCTGAAAAGCTCTATCATCTCCGTAATAAAACGACTGAAGCAGCAGCGGCAATAGTTAATAGACTTCCTCTTACCGATGATAGCTTTCTGCTAGCATGACAGGCTCTTAAATCCAGATATGAAAACGTTAGGGTTTTAGTAGATAACCAAATCCGAAATCTCTTTAATATCCTGTAGCACTTAGCGAAGATAGCCAGTCCCTACAAAGAATTCACAGCTCTGTAACAGACTGCTTAGCAATGCTGCAGATTTATGGTGTATCTTCGGAAGGGTGGGATCCCATTTTAGTTAATTTAGTTTACTCAAAACTACCACATGAAACTTTGGCACAGTGGGAACAGTCTCTAGATGCGTGTAGAGAACTGCCAAAATTGTCCCAATTGAGAAATATCCTTCTGAAGAGATGCGAAATAGTTGAGCGAATTTCAACTATAAAACTAACTAAAACCACATTTTCAAAACCCCAATAATCTCAGCCATCATTTCAGACTTGATGTTAAGTGTAAAATGTGCAACACAGCTTAAGAATATGTGTAAGCCTACCGTTCAAGAAAGAGTGGATTTTGTGTATAAAAATCAATTTTGCAAAAACTGCCTTTCAATGACTCACACCAAAGCGAAATGTAACATGCCTTAATTATGGTAAAATTCACCACACTATGCTTCACATGCGCGCTAACAATAACTCCAAAGCAATGGTCTCTCGACCTTATAATTACAATAATCCCATTTCGAATAAAAATCCTTGCTCCCCAAACGTCTCACGCTCAAGAAATGCAACCCGCAACATCAAAGTCATCTATACCCTCACCAATTAATTCAAATCATGCCACTAATAACACAAATATACTTCTACGAACAGCCCTCCTTCAAATAAAGAGTAGAGGCGAATTGTTCACTGTCCGGGCACTTATCGACCCAGGTTCAGAACCAACTTTCATTTCTGAAAAAATACGAGCTCGGTTGAATCTTCCCTTCAAAAGATCTCAGTTCGAAGTTGTGGGAGTCGGCGGGCATTCGCAAAAAGCTGAAAAGGAGTGTGATTTAGTTCCTGTTTAAAAACAATGCAATTTCCAACTTCATATTAAAGCCATTGTTCTCCCTAAAGTTACGAACAGAATCCCCTTCACCTCTTTTGAACTCAACTCTCCATCTAAAATTTCCGATATCATCACCGATACATCTACGGTGGATTTAATTTTGGGTAACGACAGCGAAAGACATATAAACCTGGATAAAATAAAGAGGGATGTCTGCGGCTCCGCATCAGCTTATCGAACCGTGTTCGGTTGGGTTCTTTGCGGACCAGTACAATCTCAGTCAATATTTGCTTTCACTTGCCAAACCACCGACAATAAAAACGTTAACGATTTACTGAGAAAATTCTGGGAACAGGAAGAAATTTCCGTAACTCAGCCCATCTCCTCAGAAGATGCATATTGTGAGGAATTCTATTCTCAAACAACAAAGAGGCTACCAGAAGGTCGGTATATGGTACGCCTGGCCTTCAAAAAGAGTTCCCGGACTCAAATTTCTCGGTTCTTCCAGGTTCCTAGCTTTAAGTCAATATTCCCGAATGGGGCAAACCCTAGAAAAAAATCCCGCTCTTAGTTCGCAATATAATGAGGTACTTAATGAATATCCGACACTAGATCATATGGAAGAAACTACATCGCGTGACGATGATTTCGATGACGGCAAATACGGCTGCATTCTATCTTCCCCACCATGCAATACTTCGCCCAGGTAGTAAAACTACACAGATCTGAGTAGTTTTTAATGCGTCTCGCAAAACAAACTCAGGTTATACACAGGTCCCACATTGCAAGCAGATTTAATGGCTGTAATCCTTAATTGGCGGTTGTACAAATATGTCTTTAGCGGTGACATACAAATGTACCGCCAAATTCTAATAGATAATTTGGATAGGCCCTTTCAGAGAATTCTGTTTTAAAAGTCACCCCGGGAGGCCATAAAAGATTATGCGCTTAAAACGGTGACATTTGGCGTTAATTGCGCACCGTTTCTCGCCATCCGAACTCTTTTACAGCTAGCGTCTGACAATCAAGAGATTTTCCCAAGAGTATCTCAAATTCTACGTGAGGAAACGTACGTAGATGACATCCTAACGGGAGGTCACTCCATAGAAAGCGCTATCCAGGGCCGACAACCACTTATACAGTCTCTCGCTTCCGCAGGTTTTTTTTATTAAAAAAGATAACTTCTAATGACTCCCGCTTGTTAGTTTTAGGATTCCAGTTCCACGAAGACCCTCGGTATTCAATGGAACGCGCTGACAGACTCTTTCTCATACACTTTCAAGCCAATTCCTAAATTCATCAATCTTACTAAACGTCAAATTTTATCATCAGTGGCAGCACTGTTTGATCCTGCTGGTTGGATATAGCCAGTAGTAGTTAAAGGAAAAATTCTTATCCAACAGCTCTGGTTGGAAAAAATTGATTGGCATGAGTCTGTGAGTATAGATTCTCTCCGAATCTGGAATGGAATCGTTACTGATTTACCCTCTGTTGAAAAGATCCAAATCCCTCGTTGGATCCATTATAATCCATCTGATCGCGTCCAAATTCATGGATTTTGTGATGCGTCAAAGTTGGCTTACTGTGCAGCAGTTTACATTAGAGTTCAAGCCGGCGATACTGTTTTTACCAACTTGCTCGTTTCCAAGAGCAAAGTTGCCCCCTTAGCTACCATAACCTTACCCAGGTTAGAATTGTCCGGTGCCTTGATGTTAGCGAAACTTATACATCATATACTACCAGCTCTCGACTTATCTAACCATGAAATAATTCTTTGGTTCGATTCTTCAATTGATTTGGGATGGCTAATACAAAATACATACACTTCTGCCAAATGGACGATGAAGACATGTCCCCACCCACTTCAATCCCGCAGACTTAGGATCAAGAGGTTGTACTCTGCAAGACTTAAACAGCCATCCTCTCTGGTGGCATGGTCCTTCTTGGCTTAGTAACTCTCCCTCAGCGTGGCCAAACAGCAATCCATTTAAGATTACTAACACAGCATCCATAGCTAAAAGTAGATCTTCTGATCGGATTCTAGCTCAGAACTTTTTCGCTAATACATATAAAAGTTCAGAGGCCGATCACTTTAACGATGTTCTCCAGCTATTCTCCTCATACACTCATGCGTTACGAGTTTTATGCTATGTTTTCCGTTTCATCCGATGTTTTAAACGTACCTTTGCTGGCCCAGTACTTTCAAGTGGTTGTCAGAGCAGTCAGCTGGAACAATACGAAGTCATGGCAGTGAAAACTCAACTCATCTTGTTGGCACAAAAACAGTACTATAAGTCAGAATATTTCGCAGTATCCGATAACAAACCTCTGCCAAAGGGTAGATCACTTTTCACTGTAAACCCTTTTATCGATCCCAATGGCCTACTCAGGGTCAATGGTAGACTAGCTCACTCCTCGTTGCCTTACAATGAACGCTTCCCTATAATTTTACCGCGCAATTCACATCTTTGCGATTTATATTTATTGCATTTACATAAATTTTTAGCGCATGGAGAATGCCTTCTGATGTGTCGCATGGCGCAAACCGAATTCTATATCCCACGTATTAAACAATGCCCTAAAACGATTCTCCATTGTCAAAGGATAACTCTGCGTTTTCGTTAGCTTTTCCACTAAAGCTATACATCTTGAACCCTGTTCAAACCTCTCCTCGCCAGCTTTCCAAGCAACCTTCGGCAGATTTGTTAGATGGCGAGGGCTACCGCATAAAGTTTATTCTGACAACGGCCGCAATTTTGTACGAGCTAGTCGTATATTCCGTAAAGAGTTCTCCACCTTTCTAAAAACCGCATCTGACGATATCGCGCAAAAGTACTTAACGCACGGGTTTGAATGGTCATTTATACCACCGCACGCCCCTTATATGGGTAGAATCTGGGAAGCTGCAGTGAAGAGTTTCAAGTTCCATTTAAAACGAATCGCAGGCGCCCATCGATTCAATTTTGAAGAATTCGCAACCGTGTTGACCCGCATTGAAGGAGTCTTAAACTCAAGACCAATCTCTGCGTTGTCTGAAGATCCTTCAGACCTGACCGCCTTAACCCCAGGACATTTCTTGCGAGGTGGTCCTTTCATGGCTCTCCCTGAGCCTCCTGCCGAAAACCTTTCGGTGATTAACCGATGGAAAAACCTCAAAGCCATCCACCAACAATTCGCTCTTTGATGGAAAGAAGACTATCTAAAGTCCCTACACAAACGGTACAAGTGGAAGCTAGCTCCCCGAATTTGGAAATTAATGACCTTGTAGTCGTTATTGACGATTTATTGCCCCCGCACGAATGGCGGTTAGGTCGAGTTCAAAAAGTTTATAGAGGACCTAATCAACACGTCTGAACGGTAGACGTGCGTACTGACTTAGGAATGTTAACGCGACCGATTACAAAGTTGTGTTATTTGCCGTATCGCGATTCTAGCAGTAATCCAAATTCGCATAACTAAGCATATGTTTCAATTTATTTGCAATTCCATACTTAATCTATCACACTAAAATTTCATTTCAGTCATCTCTTACTCATTTAATTTTTTTTACTCATTTCAGTTATCTATATCACCTACCTTTTCAAATATTAGCCTATTTCAATTGCTTTTCTTAGATAACGTAGTCAACAACCGCGGGACCCCGCCATACACCAATGCCAGGTGTGTTTTAGATACCATCCACTTCGTTTTTGCCCAGGATTTCTTGCCATGGACTCGGATGCACGCAACGAGATCGCCCGAAAACATCATAATTGCTTTAATTGCTTAGCGCGCACCCACCGGGTACGGAACTGCAGTAGCCCAGATAATTGCCTAAAATGTGGGTTGCTACATCACACGCTGCTTCACCCGGCACGTCACCCTCATATTGAGGCGCCCAAAGCGTCTGTTCGTGAACGGATAGGTGCCCGGTCCAAACCAACCAAACGGCTTAACCGCAAACGTCAGCACCGCAAGAAAACAACTTAATCACTGTCTCAACAAGCAGCCAAACCAACGACCACACAACAACCAAATCATTTAGTGCTATCAGAAGCTATACGTTCACTGGCAGCTGTTTTATGTGTAACTTCACACAGTCCAAAATGAATTCTCAACATCATTCTACATTGCATAGCTGCAAGGAGCGGCGGCATTTTTAAATTAGCATAAAGTTCTAACGGATTAATATCTAAAGTTTGAAATTTATATTGTATCGTTTTTCTTAACGTTAGTAATTTTACAGTTTAAAAACCTTTGTATTGAATTATAAAAGTATCTTACAAGAGATTATGTTAAAATATGAATAAATTTAACATTAAGAATTGTCAGTTCCTTTTACCGCCATTTGTGGCCATTTTTATATTTTTGTTAAAACTTGCATAGCAACTACTAAATCTTAACTCTTTCACTTTGTATTGAACTTCCAAAAGGTAAGCATCTCCTGCTTCCTAATAAAAGCATAAGAATTTAGAAACTGCACTTTAATATTCGTTTTGTTTATTAAATGCTTTAATTATTGCCAAACAAATCTTTATTTAAAATCTCTTTATTACTGAGAAATTTTAAAACTAATAATTAGTCTGCACATGCTAAAGTGGCCTCCAAACGCTCCTCAATCCTCATCTATCATCACAAATCATTTACCTACATACATAAAGTTAAACCTCATCCACCACCATCAACTACGTCAGTTAATTTCCTAATTATCTCCTATTAATTATACACCAAGAAAAAATACATATCCAGAATGCGAATTCCGGTCAGTTGTACATCCACCCCAATCTGCATAACCTATCAGTGGATTATTTCCTTTGCAAAATTTCAATTTTTGATTTGAAGTTCCTTTTAAATATCCTAGAATATGTTTTGCAGCTATAAAATGTTCCGCATGTGGATTAACATTTCTTTGTGCCATTTTATTTACGGAATGCAGTATATCCGGTCTTGTGGTTAATGCCAAATATATCCAGCCCAATTATGAATATTCTCACGGAATTTCTTTCCCACGGAAAAAATTTTTATCGAGAAAAGATTCCTCCAACTATGAATTCCGTGGGAATAAAGTTATAAAAAATTGGCATCACCATAATTTGAAGGGAGTTTTTTTTTTGTTTATTTTCATATAATTTTTATTTTATAATTCATAATACCTACTTTTTTCCCCCGAATGTTTTTCACTTTCCGCAGTCAATCAGAAGGGGAAAAATTTATAATGGGAGAAAAGGAAAAAGTGAAAAAACTCGCACGGAATTTTTGTTTATAATTGGGCTGAATAAAGATCCAATAAGCGATTGATACAAGGAACTATCCGCCTTTTTAGTCTGTTCATCGCATTTTATTTGAAAATTTGGTTCCAATGGTACGGATGATGGCTTACAATTCTCCATTTTATATTCTTGTAACAAATTTTTGATATATGGTTCTTGGCTTATTTCTATATCACCTGTTTCACCATTACGTTCAACCTTCATGCCTAAAAAATGTTCCAATAAATCTTTGTCTGTTAACATAATTTTTAAACTCTAATATTTCTTCCCTATCCTAGCATCCAACAATTAAATCATCGACGTAAACTGCAACAATAATCAAATTATTACTTTGCATCTGTTTATATAAACAAGGTTCGTTATCGCATCTTTTGAATCCCATTTCACACAATACTTCATCTAATTTATGGTTCCATTCTCTTCCGGCCTGTTTTAAACCGTATATGGATTTGTGAAGACGTAAAACTTTGGGTAAATTTTTTTTTAAAACCTTTTGGCTGTTGCATGTAAATTTCATCGTTTAAATTTCCATTTCAGTATGCTTTTACTACGTCTAACTGATGTAGGTGCATCTAATGCTCAACTGCTAAAGCTAAAATCATTCTTATGGTTTCTTATCTAAAAACAGAAGAAAATGTTTCTTCGTAATTAATACCATATTTTTGACTGCAACCTTTAGCTACCAATCTTGCCTTGAAGCGTTCGATTTTAGCTTCGCTATTTTTCTTCAAAGTATAAACCCATTTACTTTTAATAACTTTTTGGTTTTTTGGCAACTCTTGTAACGACCATATTCCTTTTTGTTCTAATAACGAAATTTCTTTTTCCATGGCCTCTTTCCATTTACTGCTGTTTTGATTGGATAATGCCTCTTCGAAAGTTCTTGGAATTTGTTCCTCCACCGCATTATTCAGTTTTTGAGGAATCTTTCTAGGACCACCTGGCTTCCCATTTCGATAAATTTTTAACCTACCTGGGTCACATTTAACTGGACCATTTAATGGTACAACTTCATCAATAGAACTATCGCTATTTACTTGTTCTGGTTCTGAATATACAAAATCATCTATATTTAAATTTCTACACATTTCCTGATTTTCTATATTTTTTGTTTGTTGCTGCTCTTTAATATTTACTTCGTTAAAAATCTCATCAAAATTAATAAAATCTTCCTTTCCGTTTTTACTTTCTTCATCGGGCAATTTACCTTCATTAAACAAAACATTACGATGCTCAATAACTTCATGCTTTTTTTTCTCATATAAACGATATGCCTTAGATACACGAGAATATCCTACCATCACCATATCTGAACCCTTTGGATCGAATTTTCCGTTGGTCTTATTTAAAACAACTGCATTTGAACCAAAAATTTTCAAATGTTTGACGCTTGGCTTACGACCTGTCCATATCTTATATGGTGCTTTGCTATCTATAGATTTTGTTGGAGACCTTTTACGTAAATAAGCCGCTGTTGCCAGTGCTTCAGCCCAGAGATAATGACTCAAACCAGAATCAACTAGCATACAACGGATCATTTCTACTATTGTGCGGTTAACCCTTTCTGCCACTCCATTCTGTTGTGGCGTATAAGAAACCGTGAGCTGACGTTGTATTTCACATTGTTCTAAATAACGACTAAATTCTTTGCTGAAGTATTCTCCGCCGTTGTCAGTACGAAGATATTTTATTTTGCGATTTGTTTGTGTTCTACTAGTTCTTTAAAAATTTAAAATTTTTCATAAACTTCGCTTTTATATTTTAAAAAATAAACAAAAACTTTTCTTGATTTGTCATCTATGAATGTCAGGAAATATTTTGTTCCACCAATTGACTCAATATTTATAGGACCACATACGTCTGAATGTATTAAATCTAATAACTCACCAGATTTAGTTTCCGACCGTTTAGGAAATTTAGTGGCATGAATTTTACTAACCATACAAGTTTGACATGGGTCGTCAACTTCTTTATATAATTTCATTCCGTTCACCATACTTTTCCTAGATAAATCGTACAAACTTCGGTAGTTTAAATGTCCATATCTGCGATGAAAAATTTGATTCTTTAAACGTATTGAACATAATTTTTCAGTTGGTACCTCCTGCTTAAACACGAACAGATTTTCTTCTCTTGTCGCTTTTAAAACTAATTCGCCGTAAACACCGGTAAAAACAGCTCCATTTTGATTGAATTTCATTTTTCCGCCATAATGAATAATCTTGCTGACAGATAAAAAATTTCTATTCAAATCTGGAGAATATAAAACATCTTTAAGTTGAATTTTACTATTATTTACAAAAATATTAACAGTGCCAATTCCTTTGGCAACAATTGATTTCTTATTTGCTAACATGATGTCATTACATTTATTAAATTTTGAAAACAAATTACGATTTGAACACATTTGACTTGTACTTACACTTTTTGATTTCACCATTGCAACTAAAGAGTACGATTTTGCTTCGTCACGTTTTGAATCGCACTTGTTTGCGTAATGTTCCTTCTTACCACATATAAAGCAATTTCGTTTCATGACCTTTGTGTTTTTCTTACTTGAATTTTTCTTGTACCGCGGTTCGTTTTCTGTAGCACCAAAAGCTTGTAGAACTGTAAGTGATTCATTCTGTTGGTTTCGACGTTCTTGCTCCTCAAATAATTTGATTTTTAGTGCTTCTAATGTTGGCAAAGAATCTCTCGTCTCTATCGCTACAATAAAATTTTCATATTCCATCGCGAGGCTTTACAATAGGATGATGACAAGTAATTCTTCTTGTATACGTATCCCAACGTTTGCTAATTTCTCCGTAATATCACCAAAAATATTTAAATATTCAGCCATTTCTTTGCTGTTCTTCATATTTAAGTTTAACAGCTTTTTGTACAAGGTAACCTTCTGCATCGGGCCACTAGGTTTGTATACTTCCGCAAGTTTTTTCCAGGCATCTTTAGATTTCTTACAATTCTTGATATAATTTAGCTGGGTTGACTTTACACTTAACAAAATCGTTGCTAGGGCTCGTTCGTCGTTTGATTCCCATTCCAATATTTTGTCGCGACTCTACTTTTTCATCACCATTCACATACCTCCAAAAACCAGAATGAATCAAGACGCTGCTCATATGAATGCTCCATGTCTCATAATTCTTCTCGTCCAGTTTTTCAATTTTATATAATGATGATGATGATGCCATCTTCAGAATCTTGCACACCTTCCTTGATTAATATTTCACGAAAAAGTTCTTTATCTCAAAACAGGCCCATAACCTAATGAAAATCCAATTCAATAACAACACTATTTGCTACAAGGTTTCAAAGGTGTGTGTGTATTTATAAAATAATTCTGTTACATTATAAATTTCAAAGCCTACTACAGAAATATAAATGTTGAATATGGAAAGTGCTTTGGTTTAAAGTATATTTCCAACAAAAATGTTTGTCAAAAGTTTCCTGAAGAGTTAATTAAACGGTAACGAAATGGCCATCGAGACGTGCTTTGACCTTCAATAATCAATATCGGTAATTAATTTATTCGGGATAATTTAAGAAATAGCACAAAAAAAATTTTATCAAAATTAAATAATTTAAAAAAACTATTACCACTAAAATAATGAGGTCAAAGAAAAAAGTTCTTCTACTTTTATTCCATTATTTGTATTTCACACCACTGTGCGACGTACATAACATAAGGTAGATAAATGCGAAGAATGCTGATGAAGGATGTGGCGGTCCAGAAAATGCTGCATTTCATTCTGCCAGCGCACAGAGGAGTATTTGACCCAAAAAGCTGGCCAAAATTATTAAGCGTGGTTTTTGTTTTAAAAGTTTAACTTTTTTGATAGTTTTAGCTTTAGTTTGATAAAAAAAAAGGTAGTGGCAGATTATTATTGGGTTAGTGTTATTTTTGACACCCCCCCCCCCACCCACCAACCACCCACCCAACCACTATTTAGAACTTTGTTTTTTTTTCATTTTGAAGAGAATTTATTTTTATATATTTGTTGTGTATTTTTAGAAAAATTATTTATTATTACGTATGCCGTTCTCCCCCTCGGATTCCGCCAAAATTTTTTTTGCAACTGTACTTTATTCTAAGAGCAAGTCAAATTAAATTTAGATAGTCGAACTATTGTAGTTATGTAGATACAGGGAAATAAAACAAAGCTTTTTATGGATGTTACAATGTCTCCTTTCTCAAAATTATAATATATCCAATATTAAATATTTATAAAAATTGGTCTCGTAGCTTGGCTTCCTATAAGGAATAAACAACCAAATAAGCAAAAACATGTTCCCTTCTAATATTTATTTTATATTATTAAATACAATGGATATACAATTTTGTTGGCATTGTATAAAATTTCATATTGTTTTTTCGTGAGTTCAGCATTTATAAACAATGCTAAAGCACCCTCCGTTGAAAACTTATTGACTGTGTTGACTTCGGAAGTTGTTAACGATCACTTGTAAATTTTTGCTTTTCTTGGAGATCGTGTTATATCCATTATAAGTTTAGCCGCATCTGGCTCATTGATGCAGTAAATGTGATCTCCTCTGTTGTTAATTGCTGACGAATTTCTTCTCTTTCACTTGCTTCATTAAATAATTTTTTTGGTCGCCCTGAAGATGAACTGCCAAATACTAGTATTGTCACAGTTCCTTCCAGCCATTTAGCATACGTGCTTAAAAATCGGTCCTCTTTTCGTTGTGCTAAACCCCAATATCTTTTGAAACAATTTTTGAAATTTATAACACACTGCATTACTGCTTGTATATCCCCATCTCCCTGGCATTCTAAAATCGCACACAATTTACTAGCTAAAAACTGCAACTTCTCGTCAATGATTCTAGCATTAGATTCCTGTACTATTTGGAATAACTCAAATCTTGTGTAATTTTTTCCATGTTATCTCTCAAAGTTGCAAAACTCTTATAATAAGAATTTTGCGCAATAAGCCATATACGTATATTTTTCAAAGTGCATTTTTCCGTTAATTAGTTAATAACCTGATACTTGGGTGTATTTTTTATATACCTGCACCGTTTTTAAATGTAATTTTGATTTGTAACTCTTTTAAGTTAGGTATGTTTATAGCTAACTATATTTTCAGAAGAAATAAAGTGTCCTGAAGACGATGAAGTATTACATAGACCGCTGGTAAACAAAAACAGTTTAATAGGTGTGTATGCGTGGGTTGACTTACAGTTAGTAAATTTGAATTTATAAAGTAAGAACTGAATTCTAAGAAATTGCTCTTTAAAGGCAGGTAATCCATCATGTTGGTAGTTGTTAAAAGTGATTAAATAATATTTCACATCAATAATTCGAAAAACACAAAAGTTTATGACGACAATAAAGTATAAGAAAAAGTGCCTTATGAGCAAAAATAGAAAAAAGGTAAAATTTTCAAAAAATCACCAAAAATAATGGCGCAAACTTCCGCAAACTTTTTTTCTTTTTTCTTAAATTAGAGATTTCATATTTTATTGTGGTATATAACATTATTTGTACAATAGTTACCTTCACTTTCAAAAAGCTTTTCCTTTTTTGTTTTTGGTAAGATTTAATATATTTAAATACATAGTTTTTTTTTATAATTTAAATTTTAAAAATAAATATTTAAGATAAATTTTTCTTTTTAAATATTGAAAATAGCTGCTGATGAAATCTTTCAGGCAAAAAAAAAAATCAATGTAATACCTCTATTCGTTTAGCCATAAAAAAATATCATATAAATATCTTGAAGTCGAAAAAATTCAATAAAAACGCATGTAATTTTCTTCACTTTCCTGACTTTAACAGCGTCCCACAACTACAAATCTTAACTTACACCCTTTAAATTGCACGATATGATGTAGAATCTTGTTCTCTATCGATCTGCGTAATTTTTTCTTAGGATTTCATCAAATTAATTTTTGCCTTTTTGGCCAGCTTTTTGGGTCAAATACTCCTCTGTGCAGCGTCTAATTTTTCTTGTTTTCTTTGGAAAACGTCCGCATTCATTAGTAAATAATTTTTCTTTCGAAAAATGTTTAGAAATTAAATTAAAAATGAACCAAATAGCCGAAAATAAGTAAATTTTCATTTATTTATAAGATCAATAGTTCAAATCCTGATTGGGAAAAAATTAAAAATTATTTATATTTATTTCACATTAAAATAAGACACAGATTAATTAAAATACTTAGTTTAAAATCAAGGCGAATTTAATACTATGTGGCTGCACAACTCAAGCAATACCATATTGCTTACTCCTCCTGCTTCACAAAAAACTAAAATTTCTTCTAGTTTCATGAAAAATCGCATAGTGTAAATCCCCTAATTTTCAAATAATTTTAAAATTTTTTATATTCAAAACATAACATAAGCAAAAATCACCTGAGATGTTAAAACCACCTGTAAATTAATGTGTATTGGTTTAGAATATTATAAACACAAGAATTGTGTACGAAACCAGTATTGTCAAAATCCCCAAATCGGGGATTTTATTTTTATAATGGCGATAGAGGAAGTCAAAATTTCATTTTAAAATAGGTCAAACTGAAAGACCTCAATCTTCTACAAGAACGATCAGTTTTATACAAAATTTGGTTTTAACGTACACACATATAGTTAACCTTAACAAAAAACAATATGTATATATATTCATGAAAATTTTGTTTCTATATAAAAAAAAGATTGATGGCCCTTTTTAGGCTAAAATACACAAAAAATGCAATAATTTTGGAATTTTTTTTTTAAAATCGTAAATTTTCAGAAGAGATAAATTCTTAAAAATTTTTCAAAATATTTTACTATAATAAAAAATTAAACAAAAACAAAATAAAAATTACTGAGAATTGTACCCAATATTTAAAAAAAAAAAAACAGGACCAGGGTATCTAAAAACAGAATTTAATTTTCATTGCTTACAACATTGACTTGGCCTGTCATACTCTTGTGAAATGTTGGTCCAATCGGCCCCACTGTTCAATATAAATATTAATGTTTAATTAACCTTTTATATTTAAATTTTCGTTTTTATTTCTATTAAGCACTAGGTCAGTTAAAAAAAATATTGTTTTTTTTTTCAATATATCGCCACACCATTGGTTGGCATCTTCAGGAAATAGGAAACAAAAATATAAAGTTTTTTCAAACAGAACAAATAAATTGAAAAAATTTGTCAAACTCAAATTATAAAAAAACCAATAGCAAAAATTCAATCATGTTAACACAAGTATACATTCTCATAAATTTTCAATACTCAAAAAACTTTCAAGTTATTTTTAAATTCCAACAAGTAAGAGTGCTCCATTCGGCTATGCCGAATCTTAATTACCCTTCACCATATATGTAAATCTTGTTTAATGAATTAACTCCAATCAGAAAGCATAATATTGGGGTGACAGAGAATTAAAAAAACATTAAGAACTACATACATATAATTTAACATAAAAATGTCATCGGTTATTTATGGCTTAGGCATTTTTAAAAAATTGCAGTATTTCCTTAAAGATCTTTTCAAAAGCCTTTAAAACATGCCCATATTTAAATTTAAAAAAAGTTAAAAATTTCAAAGTCCCGTAACTCGGAAAATATGGCTGAGCGCCAATTTTTCTACTTAGTGTTTTTTTTTAATTAAATTTTTCCATAATGACCATTAATCTTCCCAAGAAATTTTCAAAAATAACTATTTTAAAAAAGTAAAATTTGTTATAGTTTCTAAGATTATATCTGATATCCCACTAATATGGATCAATAGAGCAGTTCTTGGGCCTCCATTTGCATAGGGTGGGTTATGCCAACCATTCCCCATTCTTCCATACTAACCTCCTTTCTTCTCAAGAAATTTTCAAAAATTAATTTGTTACAAAAGTCAAATTTGTTTTAGTTTCTAAGATTATTTCAGATATCCCACTAATATGGATCAATAGAGTAGCCCTTAGACCTCCATTTGTACAATGTGTCTTTTATACCAGCCATTTCCCATTTTTCTATAATGACCACCAATCTTCTCAAGATATTTTCAAAAATGACTATTTTAAAAAAGTGAAATTTGTTTAAGATTTTAAGATTATTTCAGATATCCCACTAATATCGATCAATAGAGTAGCCCTTGTGCTCTGTTAAATGCAAAATTAGCTATGTTAAAAAATTTGGTTAATGTCTCTACCAGTTAAATTCAAATTTATCTTCACACGCATAGAATCCATTCATTCTAAAACCAAGTCGACTTAAAACTAGTTTGTTAGTGGCAGATACTTCTTTAATGCAACTAAACATGTCCTGCATTTTTACTTACTTGTTTGAAAAAAAATCAATTGTGTAAATTTGTGTACACTTCATAATGTAAATGTGTGGGATTGGAACTAAAGGCGTGCACAGATATATCTGTTTATATCAGTTTTTGTGTGTCTACTCTTATGAGTGCGTATAGTTGAGTACTTTTGTGCTTCTGATATAAGTTGATATTGTTACTTTTTCTCTTTGGATGGATGCGAATGAGTAAAGAGAGAATGAGAGCAACATATGTATGCTGCGAATTAATGGAATGAATAGATAATTCGTACGTACATATGCATTGGTTTATTAAAATTAAAAAATAAAATTATTGTTCCTAAACATGATCAATATTTTTCATTGTTTTATTGTGTTTTATTAAAGTTTAATATGCAAAACTAAATTCTTTAACAAAAATTTATGAATCTAATGCGTATAATTGTATTAAAATTACTATTATGTTTTTTAACAACTTTTACTAAAAATTACAACAGTTCTAAGGATACAATAACTAAATAAATATATGTATGCATGTTTCTATATTTAGAGAGACGAAAAGCCTGATAATTTAAAATCAATTAAAAAATATTTTTATGTTAAGTTTAAACCTTTTGAATCCAAATTATTTTTAAAATTTTAAAATGAAGTATGAATATTTAAATATTTTTAGCAAAAATAAAAATAAATTTTTCATTATAATTAAAATTGCATTGGCACTAGTTGAAATAATGAAATAGGAAAAAAATAACTACGATATCATGCTAACAATTTTCTTTTAATTATAATTGTTTTAATAATGGTAATGAAATGGAATTACAACTGAAAAAAAATAATTGTTTTTATGAAAAACAAAATTATAATAGCAAAACCTTAAAAAGATCTATGCATAAAAAATAAACCTTAACCCTTTCGTTGATGGATATGCATTCGAAAATTTTAATAATTTATTAAATTTAAACGAGATAGGAATAAAACTTGATGTCTGATATCTAAATTTAACTCAAACCCCGGCTAGCAAATCTTATTACTTACTCGAAAACAAAATATATTCTTATAGTTCCTAATGTTAAAACGCACATATTTCACCAGATTTTTGTGATAAAAATGTCACTTTAAAATATTGCTTTATTATGCTTAGTATACAAAGAAAAGAAGCCACGTTAGATGATGCTATGTTTTAAAGCCATTTAACTAATTATCGATCAAGCTTTTTCATAAAATTACTGCAAGTGAAAATATTAACAACATCATAAGCATTTATGAAATTGTCAACGAGTTAGTCCATCTAATTAATTGCTCCCATTTATAGTAAGAAACTTGCATTTTTTAACAATTTATTTTTCAATCAATTCTTTATATATTCTAATTATTGGTTGACAGCCACTTATTTACGCACACTAGTAAGAGATATACTATACTGTTTTAGTTTATATTTCCCGTTGTAAAGCAGACTATTCTTTGGTAAGCAGTTACAACGAGCTTGTCCATTTTACTCTTTTATTTTTTTCTTTAAATCTTTTTAATAATTTTTTAATTTCGAATAAATTTTACTCTCTATTTATTTAAGCTGCAGAACTTTTCTTTAATGCAGAAAGGAGGTTTTTTTTAGTACATGTAAGCAATTTTAGAAATACTGAATGCACAAATAATATAACTATAATATATCCTTCTAAGTGCATAGAAAATAAAAATTGCGTTATTTAATATGTACACATATAAAAGGGACAATATTATTACTGGGTGTATTCCGAAAGTGTAAATGTTTTCCCTAATTTTTTTTTATTGAAATTTTTCGGATTTTCTATTTTTATGTACATATGTATGTACAGATGTGTGTAATAAACCTTTTTTATATATATTAATTTTAACTATTTACTAGTTTTTATCAAAAAGGAATTAATTTTTTAAATAAAAATACAATAAAATTCCTTAATTGAATTAATTCTATCCTTATAACTCAACGCGCAATTAGACAACAATTTATTAATTTTTCATTTGTTCATTTCATTAATATTATAAATATTGCTAATTCTACCTTTAAAATTATATAAACTAATTACTAAAGCTAAACAATAATAATTACAATTCGGGTTATTACTATGAAATTAAAATACTGCATACTAGTTCTCGCCTCTATCATAAGCAGCACACAAGTATCAAAAATATTTGTGTCATAAACAGATATATCCAAATACTCATGGTACAACAGATATTTGAGAGTAAAAAACTGATATTTTTCTCACTCTATGCAAAACCATAAAGGCTGGTTCACCCACAAAAATTTTGTTCCAAAACATTTTTTTTTATATGTAGTTTGACGTTTTATTTTTTGAGAGAGAGAGAGAACTACATATAAAAAAAAATGTTTGGGAACAAAATTTTTGTGGGTGAACCAGCCTTAAACAACTGTATGTGTTTATGTCCATAGTGTGAGTACGCACAAGCGAAAGCATACAATATCAACTACACTCATGCGTCCTTTTGTATCTGTTTTAATTGATATGTATATGATATATCTGTTTTTGCCATACTGTTGGATATACTGGTGCAGGTCTTTAATTGGAACATTTTCTGTATGTTTACGCGAATGCGCGTAAAAATACATATCATTTTTTGGTTTCATTACATTAGGCATTTTGGAATTTATCCACGGTACAAACAAGTCTAAAACTTTGAACTAGCTAACCTCCAGAACTAATTTAATAAAACTTTTATTAATTTTATATGAAAATCTTTACTGATACTATAAATAGAATTTTCATTAAAAAAAAATTCTGCATATAAAGACTTATAGCCTCTTCTTTTCTGACATTAATGTTAAATATTTTCTACCTTTTGCACTTTTTTGTGTTCTTTTCTAAAAAAAAATTAATGATTAAAACTACTATACTTTACCATATATTTTTTTTTCTTGTGTTTAACAGAAATATATCTTAATGGACGCCGAAACTAAAATTCTTCTAACTTACTTATTGGAATCATCCTCTTCCTACGATTATGAAGAAATATATAAATTGCTCTTACGACGAAATCATTTACCTTGAGTGAATAACTTTATTAAAGATGTAATTCATCAATATTCTGAAACCGATGTAAGAAAAAAAATTCAAAGTTTGATTTTAGAAATTTTTACAAACTTATGTACATATATTTTTTCAAGTTTAAAAGTAATTTGCGTCTCAGCCGAAAAAGTGTCTCATATATTATCGAAAGGTACTCCGGATCAAACACGATGACATAGTATTAAGGAGGAAGACCACAATCTACTGCTGAAGTACAAGTCCTTTCATTTTTATAGTAACCCAATAATAAATACGGGAAATAAAACAACGTTTCCAGAAGTAGCCTATCTTTTCAATGTGTCTGTATCAAATCTTCACACATCCTTCAAGAAGGTTTTAGATATTATAGAAAATAAAATCGCCCTAGAAGTTATTAAATTTCCAAAATCAAATCCCCAAAAAGAAGTAAAGGCATGTTCTGACAATCGCAAATCGCTTAAAACTGGCGATGCGAGCTGAAAACGCATTAAAGGCGTTTTGCAGTTCATAATCGCAAGAAATTTGGCGACTTCAAATCGCAAGCATATACTGAAGTGAAGTTACAAATTTTACTCAAAATAAACTTTAAAACAACAATAAAATTACGCACAAATGAAAATTAATGTGTTTTTTTTATTTTTAACAAAATTTATTTGAATTTCTAGACAATTTAAGTCGCAAGCAATTAATTTAAAATATGTTATTTGTTCTATCAATTGTTTGTTTTGATTGTTTTTTTGAGTACTGACGATTTCATAGAAACAGCTGTTTTAATTGATGTTCGAAAATATACTAGCATTAGTGCGGTTGAACGTATAGTCGGTAGTCAAAAAAATATGTGGTTATTTTAATTTTCAATTCTTATAAAATATTCCGTGCTAATTAAGTGTGCGATTCAAGTGTTAAGAGACCTTAAAAAATTTATTTAAATTAATTTTTGGGCGATATCAGTTCCGAACGTACATGTTATAATGAACAAAGTAAACAAAAATACTTTTTAAGTACTGACTTACAACGTAAGTAACCTTTTACATCAAGGATGCTAAATGTAATATCACTAATAGAAAAAAAAATATTTCTTGGCTTGCGTTATTTTTTTTAAATTAATAAATATAAATTGGATTGAGGTATCCATTGAATTGTCACGGTCTCTAAGCGTCCATTTTTAATTCAATCTTTTTTTTAAATGCATGTTTTTTAAGAAATGAAACTAAGCAAGGCAGCTGCAGGCATTTTGTTGTAGTTTTATTTATGTTTTGTGCCGTAAAATCATATGTTTTTCTTTTTGAACATAAGTTTAAAAATATCAAATCGCAAGCAAAACGCGTGAGTTTCAGAACATGTAAAACAAAAGTTGCAAGTGTCAGAACATACTGGTAAATTCTAAGGAATTTGAAAAGGTATACATAAAAGCACTAAATTACTTGTAATTCAATTGTTAAAATAAATTTCTTGATAGAATTCAGTTTTTCGTAAAATTATTGGATGTGTGGATGGAAGGTTAGAAAGCCGAAACATAAAATACGTTCCACGTATGCTAATAGACATGATACTCTGTCTGTTACATGGATAACATGTAAAACGTGTTGCATAGAAATTTGTAACATTTTTTTTTGCCCGAAAAGAAAACATTATTATTTAGATATGATTGCCCTTAGTGCAAAACAATTTTTTTTTTTAATTTTTTCCTTAAAAATTTTTTGTATGTACACACCTATATATGTAATGATATTTTTTAAAAATTCATTTTAAGCGATTCAATTTTTACCAACAATAACCATTTTATTCATAATTTTTGAATCATTGAAAATTCCATTACATTTTCGCCGACAACAATGCATTTCCATAGAGTTTGATGTAAACATTTTTATTTTATGTGAGTTTTAATTAAACTTAAAGAACACAAAACCAGAAGGGTTTCTTATTTTGCTGTATTGAATCTTATATATTCTTCACCATCGAACACTCTTGTTCTTTTACTTCATATACATTTTATTTAGTAGCCGAATAAGTCATGTTTCCGTAATCCGTATTTGAAGCCTTAGGGATCCCAATTGTACAGAAAAAAAATCTTTTTTTTATTAAATATTTGAATACGGGAATGCGGCTCCATATGTGGAATACGTGAATACACATTAAACCAACAAAATTAAAAAGTTTTATATTGAGCAAAAGCTTCTCGTACTTTGAATTCCAAGTTAACCAACGGAATTGAAAATATGCATTCTCGGTTTCCTTTAACGTTTATGAACCAATCTTTTTGGCTTTTCATGAAGAAATTCTAGAAAATGCCACGGACAGATCGATTTTTTGGACCTGTGGAATTCGATTTTAAAACTAAAGTATCCCACCATTTACAATATAATGAAGGATAATGCACCAATATATTGCAAGCCGTAGCCGAAACTCGGAAAAGATAAAGGCTGATAATTTTTTGTTAATTTTTCAGAAGAGTTGTAGATCTTTACTTTCAGCATATAATATTGTTATTCGGTTTGATTATGTTTATTTTTATTGCAATACAAATAATAGTTGTTCATTTATAATAACTGTTCAACTTTTCGAATTGAACGAAACAATATTGTAGAGGTTTTCAATAATTTTATATAATGTACGCCACTTAACACTGTTAGACTGATACTTGGAACAGTTATTATATATATATATATATATATATATACATTAGGTTGGCACATTACCTATGTGCGCTTTTCTATACCAAAAGTTTTCTTATATATTTATTACTTTAATCATTCCTATGTCCTAATGTGTCACGTGCTGTGAAAAAAATAACTGACATTATTTTGCTTCAGTTTTATTAGTTGCAATAAATTTTAATGCTATTAAAATAGAAAAAAGGACAAAAAATAACTGGACAGTAATTTAGCACAAAACAAAAAAATTTAATTTCATCAAGTAAAAAAGAAAACTAAAAATTCATTTAACGTGAAACTTAATATTTAGTAGGAAAACCCTTACTTTTAACAACAGACGCTACGCTTCTGTGCACCATTTACTTTTAGCCATGTCTAATTATTGGTTTGTGTTTTTTTTATGTAAACATTCAAAATAAAGAGTTTAAAAAACTTTCCAATTTAAGATTTTAAAAACGAAATATAATGAAAAATATTGAAATTTGTTAAATGTGCTAAATTAGCGTCCAGCTCAGTTTACTTATTACTTGCAATAAATCGAACACAAAAATAAAAACCACAATAGAAAAATGAAAAAAACTAACGAAACATATTGATCACATATTGACAACACTAGAAAAAATATACGCTTTTAAATGCAACATATATGAAGTGTGCTAACCTAATGTCCACCACTGTATATATATATATATAGCACACTTCATATATATATATATATATATATATATATATATATATATATATATATATATATATATATATATATATTATATTTTTTGTGTATTAAAAGAAGTTGCTGTATATGTACATATATATATACACATATGTAAGTACATATTTCATTTTTGTTTAAATTAACAGTCTTTAAAAAAATTTTTTTGCTATACTGTTTCTTTTTTAATGGAAATTTGGCAGAGACAAAAAGCAGCTGAAATTATGTCGTAAAGCCACAGCCTATAACATTTCTAAACAATTGTTAATTCTTTATTCGACCTTATAAGTTGTAAATATTTAATCTTTTATTTAGGCTCAAGGTCACAAAACTTTGATTTTAAATAAAACACTTTTTATATTTTATTTAAAAACAATTTTCTTTATTTTTGTTTTTCAATATTTCGAGCACCTTCGGTGCTCTTCTTCAGGAAAGCTAAAGAAGTAAACAAGTAAACAAATACACAAAAATAAAAATTAACATTTATATAACTAATAAATAAACACAACATTAAATAATTACATTAAAAGAGAATGTAAAGTTTGTTAAATGCTTGTCTGTTTATATTTATTAATTATGTGTCTATACGTATGCGCGCAATTGTCAGTGTCTGTTTTGTAGTTTATTCTTATGTCCGCGGGAGTGTTAATAATATGCAGCATTTCTAAAGTGTATCTCTTTTTGTAATTGTTTTCTTGTTGAAGTATTGTTGTATTACTGATGTTTGGAGAGTGCATTTCCCTTTGTTTAAATGTATTGCTGACGGAGAAGATATCATCCAAACTAATAAAGAAAAAGAGAATCAAGAAATAGCAAGAACTAAACTTGCTATGACGATGGACAATTATCTAAATAAAAGGTCATTAACAACAATAGAGAAAGAGTTAATAAGCACAGTGGGTGAAACTAAAAAATTTCTAAATAAAAATAAAAACACTTTTATTTTAAATGCAGACAAAGGAAATACTACAGTAGCTATGGATAAAGATGAGTACGAAACAAAAATGAGAAATATTGTTCAGGACGTGTTCTTACAAACGACTTAAAAATGACCCAACCACGAAACTTCAGACGCGCAACAACATGTTAGTTGAAAAATTATTTAAATTGAATATAATTGACACAGTTGAGAAATACAAACTACAGACAAATACAGCTATTGCACCTAGAATATATGGACTTCCTAAAGTTCATAAAGACGGCATGCCTTTGAGACCTATTTGCTCATCGATAAGTTCTCCATCATATGGACTTTGCAAATATGTTGTAAATATATTAAAAAATTTAACAAAAGATTCAAAATATAACGTAAAAGATGCCATAGAGTTTAAAAGGAAATTAACAGGCATACACATTAACGACGACGAAGTTTTAGTATCTTTTGACGTAGTATCCATTTTTCCTAGTATTCCTGTTAACCTGGCAGTGGACATCATAAAGAAAAAATGGGAGAAAATAGCAACGCACACAATAATTGCAAAAGATCTCTTTATTGACAGTTTGATTTTTTGTATAAAAGACAATAGATACTTCAAATATAATGATAAATTATTCGAACAATTAAAAGGAATGCCAATGGGCTCACCAGCATCACCTGTGATAGCAGACATAGTAATGGAGGATTTGTTAAGTAATACGTTGGAGGGGTTAGAACATAAACCGAAATTTTTAAGCAAATACGTTGATGACTTATTCTGTATTAAAAAAAAGCAGTAATGTCGACGAAGTACTTAAAGCTCTAAATAGTTTTCATAAACATATTCAATTTAGTAAGGAATTAGAACAAAATGGAAAATTACCATATTTAGACGCACTTATAATTCGAAAGGAAGACACTTTGACTATAGATTGGTATAAAAAGCCAAATGCTACAGGACGTATTATCAACTTTTATTCAAATCACCCAAAACACGTGAAAATCAACACAGCACATAATTTTGTGAGAAGAGTACTGCAGATAAGCGATACATGCTACCACAGGGAAAATATTAGAAAAATTGTACAAATATTAAAAGATAACAGTTTTTCACACATGATGGCAACAAACATTGTTAAACGTACAATAAAAAATTTCAACAAAACGCCTGCGATTAAACCTGAAAAAACGTTTAAGTCAATGACACATGTCACCGGTTTTTCTGAGAGAATTACGTTTTCAGATATATTTGACAAGCAGAATATTAATATTGCTCTTAAAACTAACAATACGTTGAACATGCTATTTTCAAACACAAAAACAAAAGTTGACGTATTAGATAAATCGAATTTAGTGTACAAAATACCATGTGACGGTGACGGGTCCAACATATGTAATAAAATATACGTTGTAACGACAAATTCAAAATTACGTACAAGATTAGCCGCACACAAATCAGACCATAAAACCCGAAAAGGTACAACAGAGCAAAAAACAGCATTAGCTGCTCACTGTGCAACAAGTGGGCACTCTCCTAACATCAGTAATACAACAATACTTCAACAAGAAAACAAACAAAAAGAAATACACTTTAGAAATATTGCATATTATTAAAACTCCCGCGGACATAAGAATAAACTACAAAACAGACACTGACAATTGCGCGCATACGTATAGACACATAATAAATAAATATAAACAGACAAGCATTTAACAAACTTTACATTCTCTTTTAATGTAATTATTTAATGTTGTGTTTATTTATTAGTTATATAAATGTTAATTTTTATTTTTGTGTATTTGTTGACTTGTTTACTTCTTTAGTTTTCCTGAAGAAGAGCACCGAAGGTGCTCGAAATATTGAAAAACAAAAATAAAGAAAATTGTTTTTAAATAAAATTTAAAAAGAGTTTTATTTAAAATCAAAGTTTTGTGACCTTGAGCCTAAATAAAAGATTAAATATTTATTTTTAAACAATTTAATAATTAAATTCTTTATTTTCAAGAACAATAATCAATTTTTTTTTCGTTTCTTGTGGAAATTCTAGTTTTTGTTTTGTTTTTTTTTTTTCAAGCACTATATATGCCTCTTGAGAACCTACAGAAAACCTGATTATATTGTTTTCTATTTGCCAATGGTTTAACTCTGTAACAAAACCACAATTTGATAAGAAGACAAGAAAATCACATACAATAAGGATTGTTGTTCAAATCTGTTCAATCGGTCAATTCGACGAATCAGTCTTTGATAAAGAAAAAGACCGGTCACTGAAACGAACGACTGGACACATCTGTTTACTATTTAGTTGTTATCTTCTTTTATTGCTTTTGAAATATGAGTACACTAATACTACTGTACTTATTCAACAAAAGCATTCGATACCATTTATTCATTTGTCAAGCATAGGAACTGTTTATTGTTATGTCGTTGCAAATTTCAATAGTTAAAACACTTTATTCTGTTGTACACTATTATCATAGCATGACAGCATTGCAGAGTATACAGGAATTTAGGTTTAAAGCTACCCTCATTTTCTTATTCTCTAATGTATGACTAATTTTTTTTGGTTGCTAACCTTTGTTGTTAAATAAAATAAATGAAAATAAAATTGCTTTTTTAAAAATCAAATTTTCTTCTTTTAATAAATGCCAACACAATTGACAAGTGAAACACCGAGTATTGTACATTTTCGTTGTACTCGTAAAACTATTGTGTTTTCAACTATTGCACAACAAACTTGTGTGTGCTTGTTTATTTTTCCTTTATATTTACTATGCACTAAATTTCTCTTACAGCTACAGTTAATATTCGCTGTTGAAAAAAAAAAAAACAGTATTGTACACTTTTATATGGCATACGCTCATCTCTACTATCTATGCATATAATAAAACAGTAACAGGGCCATTTCTGTACATGAAATATTTTTTAAAAATTTTGACGTTGGTGTAGATAGTAATCGATATGGAATATAAAACACCTAATTTTGTAATTTTTTTCTGTCTGTCTGTCTGTGTTCGCATCAAGTGTAAACTGCTGGATTTGAATAAAAAAATTTTTTTCGTAAATAAAATAGAGATACAAATGTGAAAGCACCCAATTTTACAGGTACAATGGTACCAACGGAAATTTTTAACACTGTTTACAGAACTCTGCAATAAATATTTAAAAACACAGTTTTCTAAATATGAATTTTAAGAAAATCGGACATGACACACAGACGAAGTCATGGGCGTTGCTAGTTATACGTATCTATCAACAAATCTGTTTCCTTGCAGAAGTGTTTCTGCACCGATATTAAAGCTCGTATTGCAGAAATCCGTACTTATAATTTCGAAGCCTTAATTATGCCAATTTCTTACGCACAGTCGCGTAAAATACAAAAAAAAAAAAAAAAGAAATGGAATAAAATTCTGGAACTTCTAACTATTTACCCGATTTTAAAGAAACAAACTGCGATTTATAGAGAAGAACAGTACAAGGTAGTACCACAGCAAGTCAAAATAGGCAACCTCGAATTTGAAAAATGTTTTAGAATTATAACATTCTCAAAAGTGAACATATTTTAATTTTTTTTATTTCTAGTAATCTAAACAGTAATAAAACTGCACGCGGAATTGTTTTCTTTTTATCACCAATTATTCGAGAACGATTGCTTTTCCGTAATTGGCCAAATTTTGTGGACATCTTGCGCATAAATGGGGTCTAAGGTGGCGATTGAAGAAAAAAATGACAAGTTTGGAGAACATTTGTTATCTACACAAAAAAAAATATTTTAATTTTTTGTTTGCCAAATTTTTTTACTGATTTTAGCTACGTCTTTAATGCGACGAAAACCTGATTTAATATCTTTTATATGTTTGGAGATATTCAATGCAAAATTTCACTTTTGATTTTTTGTATTTTAGCGGTATTTTTTACAGTTTTTTTTAATTTGAAAAAATACTGCAAAAATTAAACACAGCTAGTAGAGATAATTACCTCTCCACTGATATACATTAGTACACCTTTTTTGTTAAAAAAGCTGTAAATGATGCGCACACTTATGATACTTTGCCCAAAAAACCTTTTGTTTTATTGTGTTCTTTTAATAAGTGCGCCTACTTTTTATTACTTTCTTCTTTGAAATTAGTGATTTTGTTTAAGCAGGTGACTCTGTTTTTAATCGATTAGGGTTGAAAACCCCTCGCATACTTCAACCAAGATAACGACATTTTTGTATTTCATGAAACTGTGCGCCATCAAAACAAATAAAAATAAGTAATTTTCCGCAAACTTTTAGCATAAGTATGACAACACAAAGTATATTCTGTCCTGTGGTTCCTATAAGCAAACCTTATAAGAGTTAAATATTTTGTGAACAGGAAAAATTGTATTTATTTAAAAAAGTATATACTTTAAACCTTATTAAAATTAGTTAACATTTGTATACCTTCATTATGGCATTTGTTGTCATATTATAGTTTTCAGCTCCCATATCTGTATTGGATGTTAAAGTATGTTCCGTATTATCTGCTACTTGTCTGCATTCATTAACAGACTGAAATTGCTCTTGTGTTGGTAATATAGAATTTGATGCGTTTATACTTGTGTTTAATTTCAATTTATCTTTCACCTCTTCATCGGAGTCACCATCATCGGGATCAAGTTTTAACATTAATTGCTTAAACTGCAGTAAAAAGAAAATCAATTATATAATATGTATGAGATTAAACTTAAGAAATACGTACATCCAAATATTTTATAATAAGATCCATTTTTTCCTCGTCAGAAAGTTGGTTTTTATCAGCATTTTGAAAACCGCAAGAATTCTGATGATCTTGTTGATTTTTTATTAAATCTATTGTAGATTTTGGGTTAAAATCTTGAATATTTTTGCGAATTACTGCTTTTTCATATATTTTTGGTTCAGATGGAGAGTATCTAGAAATTTTACTATCAGTTAAACTATACATTTCCTTTAAATGTTCTTTTAATATCAATAGTAGAATACAAGCTTGTGCCGATGTTATACATTTCTGTATTTCAGTGACGTCATCAGGTAATCGTTTAAAGAGTGCCTCCGAATCTTCTTCGTCATCGTCGTCTTCTAAAATATCTACTGCATTTTCATTAGGTTTAAGACATTCTTTAAATGTTGCTAATATGTTAGTTCCAGCCATTGAAATTAGTAAATCAATTTGATGAATAAGATAAAGTGGTTCATCTTGAACAACATATGGAAAGTATGCTAAGTTATCCGCAATAAAAAGCATTTGTTGCAGAGGTGTTTTTTGGTCATCAAACTGTTTCATCACTGTTTGTACTAATGCACGTCTTTGAGGTTTAGTTGTCCGTAGCAAGGTGTACAGAAAGTCATTTAAAGCTGTTGGCATTGGCTCAGTCTCTCGCTTGCTAAAAAAAAAATATATATATATATTTTTTACATAAAGGTAAAATATTGGCTGTCATTAAAATTCATAAATCTAATTTGCAAGTTCGTTTATAGCAAAGTAATTGTAACTGCAACTAGAATAAATAAACCTGGTTATAAACAAACGCATTCATTATTGGAGGAATGACTTTACACAATTTATAAAATATTTTCCGAATTCGAAAACAGTATTCAACAATCGGAGAATTTTCTGAATACACTTGAACCTGTTTTTGTGCGGTTACTTGGGACCGCACAAAAAAAAAATCGCACAAAAAAAAAACTCGTTTTAAAATAAATTTTTTTATGCGGTATGGACCGCACAAAAAAAGTTTAATTTTTATTTTTAAAAAATGTTATACATCATTCATTAAAAAGACGGTTAATTATACATATACATAAATTCCATATGAAAAAAAGCAAAACCATCTATTTTATTTAAAAAATATTATAATTGTACATGTAATACTTATAATTTAATACATATATCTATACTACGTTTTACTATATAAAGTTCATCATCACTTGGAATTTGAATTTTGCGTCGTTTTGGTTTTTCAATTTCACTGTCGCTGCTTAACTCATCTTCACTTTGAGTCACATTCGTTGATGGAACCATATAATCAGTGATAAGACTTTGGGAGGGTGGGAAGAAATTTAACTTTTGCATGTACAGGCTTTGATAGACAGTTATACAAGATCTCAAATCATTTTGAAATCTTAGAACTCTTTCAGAATTAGGATCTGTAGAAACAAAATATTTTTCTAATTTATTGGCGATATTGACCTTTATACAACTGCTTTTCGGTCATCGAAACAGGTTGTTCTGCATTAGGTTTATATTGAACAAGTAGGAAAATAGCAAAGTATTTCCAACAATTGTTACAATGTTTGGATAAGTAAACGTAACGGTAACAATTTTAGATACAGTCAGGGATAAAACTGTTCACATAAACTGGTTATTTTAGGAAATACAAAAGTCAGTTTAAACTAGTCAAAGCTAAAGCTTGTCTTGATCATTAATGATATATCTTTATGTCGAATATTAAATAAGTTTTGAAGATAAATAAAAATATTTCCGTCGAGTCAACAAATAATAAAACATGCACCATATCTACTAAAATAACTAGTTTATGTGAACAATTTTATCCCTGACTGTATGTAAAATTGTTATTGGTATTTTTCCTTAAAGTTATTAAACTGTTATTTGTTAATAAACAGGAAAAAAACAACAAAAAAAAAACAAAAAAACAAGTAAAAAAATCCACAAGTCGCACAAAACAAGGCGCATAAAAAAAAGCGCACAAATCTAGACCGCACAAAAAACACCGCATAAAAACAGGTTCAAGTGTAAACACAAAAAAGAGAAATAAAAATTGCCTTAGTACATTTTCGCAAGCACAAAAAATATAGTACTAATTAACATTTTTCACTATTTTGCTATATAGAAAATGGAAATAATTATGATACGAGTATAATTGACATTTATATATTTCTTTCATATATTTACTGCATCTTTAATATACATGAACTAAAAAAAACTTTAAAATTTTATATCTAAAAATTGATTTTCAATAGTATTTAAATTTTCTCCAGCTCATCTAGGGCGGACATCGCTTAATCGACTTCGCTATGAATAACAACTTAGAATATATATTATATATGTGGTTTTTTCTTGCCAATTTGAAATTATAAAACTATATTTGTATTTAATGTTGTTGTTGTAAATTAATTATAGTAATTTCTTATAGTAATAATAGGATGATCGCCTTGTCAACTTGGCTGTCGAATTTAAACTATGTTGTGGCACTCTTACCTATTTCTTATAAACCTTATTTTGCTGTTCGTTTTCTATACGTCATCCTCTTTTGTCTTTCCTCTCTTGCTCTCTCATTCGGTCTGCGATAGCCAACCCGAATGCAGAAGTCCATTGCTTCATGTGCTCCGCAACAGTGGTACATCTTCTGGATCCTTCACTCTCGCCAATTTTCTCGACTTCGTAACGACCATGCTTAAATTTTTTTTACTACTTTATATGAACCGAAGAATTTGAGTCTTAGCTTCAGTCCAGAACCAAACTGAGTTCGTTTGATAGCTACTCAGTCGTTCACGGTATATCCCCTCTCGGCAACGCGATTCTAGTCAAAGGACCTCTTGTTTTCTTCTTGAATCTTTTGAATGTTGTCTCGTGCCCTTTCAAGCAAGACATCTTGGTGAAGTTCTTTGACTGCAGATTCTGCAAGTAGCAGTTTTATATCCAAACCATTCCGCATCCTAATTTTTAGATCAGTTATGATCTCAAAAGGTGAACTACCAGTACTTCTTGTTGAAATACTATTATTTAGTTTCTGAACCTTCTCGACATATCGATACCAATGCTGGGGTTGGTTTTTCGGATAGAGGAACTATAATTTGGTAGATTCTTTCCACCTGACCGTTTCCTTGTGTTGCTCCCGTAGCTATCATTAAATGTTGGATACTTTCGTTTTTGCAATAGCCTGCAAATTAGTTTGATGTAAATGCAGTACCCCTGTCGGTTATAACTCTCACTAGATTTCCAAAAATTGCTGCTTGTCTCTGTAGCCGTTCTTTCACTTCACCGGACCCCGTACTCTTTGTTGGATAAAGCCATACAAATTTCGATAACGCATTCAATATGGTTTAAAATTTTTCTTGGTGGTTTCCATAAGACCCACGTGGTATAGGTAAAAAGTCACTAGTGGCTTGTCGGCCTTATCGAAAGGAGATATTAATCCTTCCTTTTTTACCTTTTTTGCTTCAGCCATAATGCATTGTATACAATCATTTTCCAGTCTTTCAGCCCCTGTATTCAAGTTTTGTATACAGAATGTTTTTTCCACTGCCTCCGCCTTTTTTCTCGCAGCGAAATGACCTTGCTTATAGGCCAGTTCAATTATTTTCCGCACCATATCGGAGGGTATGACAAGTTTCTTGGCGGGATCCTTGTGTACGATTCAATGTTTCAAATTAGGATCTTCGTACCCTTGTGTCTCTAAAATCGTCCTGTAGCTGGGTTTCCCAGTCTTCCATCATCAAACATGAAGCTCGGCTCAAAGCGTCAACATAACGTAATTTTGTACCTGACCGATGCATTACATTACATAGAAACAGTGCCCACCTGGACACTCGTTTCGGCACATCACGCTTCTTTATTGTCATAGCGAATGTATTGCAATCAGTGACAATCTTTATCTTTATTCCTAGGACATACATCCGCCACCTATTAAGGCTTCTTTAATTGCCAGTACTTCCAACCGGTAGCGGTGGTATTTCGCTTCAAATGGTGCTGTTTTACGGCTCATGTACTAAATCGGTTGCAAAGAGCGATCTTTCGAATCTCAGTAATAAAACCTGCACGTTTTCTGATCTCTTAAAATGAAAAGTATTATAAAATAATAACCTTTAGCATTCTTACATACCTTTTTTTTCATTTTAAGCTAAAAACAATCGTATACGCGCGCAATTTGTTATTATGTACATAAATAAATATGTATGCATTTATGATTCTAAACAGTGCCGTCAAATCGAAACAGGAATGTGTCGTATAAACAGCATTATTCGCAATCTTGTTTAAGAGAGCGAAACAAGTGTTTCAAGTATCCGTGGAAACATGGTATTATCTTTCGCATTAAAAACTGACATTTACTATACTTTTTCGGAGTCCGTTTGATGCCGCGACCTTGGGAACTCTTTTAAGCTTAGCCATGCCTTCCTCTTCGTCTTTGGATGAAATTACCATGTCGCCCATGTAAATAACAGCAGTTCTATCCACAACAACTCATGGAATACAGCACTTATGTAACGACAAATGTTCCAGGCGAATTGCTTAAACCAAACGGAACAAACAAGAATTCAAATTATCCACGATGAGTAGCAAAAGACGTGTCTTGCTGACTATTTTCCTCAATTGGCATGTGGAAGAAACTATTTTTCAGACCAAGGGTTGTGTAAACTTTAGCTTTTTGGAACCGCTGTAGCATATCATCCATGATTGTCATCGGGAAATTATCACGCACAATCTTCTACTGCCATCCTTTTTGGACACGAAAACTACTGGCGACGAAGCGGCTGTGTTTGATAATTCCTTCTTCCAGCCATTCTGTGAGTTCTTTATCTACATTTTGCTGCTCTGCATACGACATTCTCCGAGGGTTATGTTGAACTGAGGTCTCATCTTTGAGAAGGATTGTCATTCTGAATGGGTATTGGTATGTAATCGATTACCATCTTCGTAATGGCGTCTCGCATGCTACCCGGTAAATGGTTTCCGTTCAGGTAGGGGGCATCCGACGTAATACAAATTTCACCCAGCTCTCTTGTAACCTTACAGAGTTCATTCTCACTATTGTTTCTACCATTCGTTACGTATTTGACACCACCAAAGTCCAAACGATTGACATCAACTGGTGTGAACTAAGTTTTGATAGCCTTTGGGGAAAGCTTTGCCCTTTCAGCACTTATAAAAATATCCACATGCTCTAAAATGTAATTTCTAGCACCGCAGAATATAGTACATCGCGTTCTCGAGCGGTATAAAACTTGATAGGCATGTATACTCCGTCCAAATTCACATCCGCGTCAAAGGCGTCTCTACTTCTTTGCTGTCTACACCCAAGAACTTCCTTATTTCGGCACTGACAGTCACTTCTGGCATCTTCAGCGTATCATAGCGAACACAGCTTGAAAATTCTGTTTGGTTCTGAAACTATCTCCTGGAGTTTAGGAGACTTTATTATAAAATACAACTTGTCTTTAGTTGAAATTGTTACGGCGCTACCAGCTTAAAGTATCAAGTTTGTCAGAATAAAGACAAGCTCATATTAAAGTTGTTGCAAATAAATATTAGTATTGATTTATTTTATGAAGAGGAGTCCGAAGATGCTAATGTAGATGTTCTACGAATAAGAAGTAAAATTCGTGACGAGTGCAATCCTCTTTAGGCAAAGTAAGACAAATAAATAAGTTTAAAATGATTAATAAAATCAAAAAGTAAATAGTTTTAATAATTATTTTCGACTACGCAAAATAACGTTTTGCTATTTACTGGATGCTATAAAAGACAATTTAAAGATAAGGGCACGTGTGCAGCTATACCACCGATAATGAAATTGCGTGCTGCACTTAGATTTTTTGCTGATTGAAACTGTAGTGCAGTTGTAAAGCAAATTTTTCCTACAATTCTTTGGTTTTATATTTAATTTAAAATTTGTTTAAAATCTCTGAATAATAAAGTATATTAAGACTAAGTAATAAACTTTAATTACCCGCTTTCCATTTTTTAATTGATTTAATTTAAAACAACTGCTACTAATGAGTTGTAATTTTTTGACACTTTTTTCAGCTGTATGAACTCAGAGTTGTAAACGGTAATGCTAAAAAGTTGAAACACAATGTAATTTCTACAGGCTGGTTAAGTTGTAATTGATAACGCCAAATGTATTGTACAGCACTGCTAAATAGACTTTTTTCCACCTTTTGTATATTTGTATTTATTTTAAGTTGTAAGTTATTCTTTTCGTTATTAGTTTTTTATTTTAAGTGCCTGCTTTTTTCCATTTTTATTTGGAAAATTATTAAAAATAAGAAACGTTAATGTTAAAATTATGATATTCTGTAAATATATTTAATGGCACAAACAAGATAAGTCCTTGAAAAATACTTATGGTGAAATTCATAAAAAGTTCCTATTTTAGGTGTTAAGTTTACAATTGGTATTGAACACTTTGTGTTTAATGAACCATCTATAAAAATTTGTATTCAAAAATACACAATAATTGTTTAAAAGCTAATCTACACATTAAGCAATCTAACTTTTTACCTGGCAACTCCTGTTATCATTTTGTACTTAGTGCTTTTGAAAAGCAATTAACCCGAAAACCGAATATGGTTTTCTATTTTTATTTATTTTACACTAAAAAAGGAACCTTTTTAGTATAAATATAAGAAACGTAATAACCAAATTTATAAATAAATATGGTTTGTTTATTTTGGTCACAGAAAAATGAAAAGTATTCAAATAACGAGTTCTATAACAAACTGGGGCCCATTTCACTAATCTACAATTCTACAAGTTTACAAGTTACAATTACAATTCTCATTCTTACAAGTGCTGAAGAATTGTGTTTCATCAAAATTTTCACAACACTTGTAGTTTTTTGGACTTGTAAACTACAATTCTTACAATTACAAGTCTTTGTGTATATTGTGATATTGATTTTACAATTCTTATTTGTTATTACTCAAAATGCTAAAATATTTTAAATACTTTCGCAATTATGGGTACTCTAATGTACTGTAACGTTATATCGATAATTTGTTTTGATTGTTAGCACACCACTAACCAATAAAAACATATAGTTTGTTTTTAATTTACTTTTTGTTTTGCAATGGCGAATCAGCAAAATAAAATTTGTGTGGTGTGTGAAATTTTAGCTGCCAAAGACGTTCTTTTTGGTAAGTTTAGCGATAAACTTACTAAAGAGAAAAAATGCAAGAGTGGGAGAACGTGCGCATGAGGTGCAAAAGACGCCAAATACATGCGCGATGTTTTTTTGGCAAACATCAAAAGGGCGACACTGGTAAGCTAGTTTTATTTAGTGTTAATATTATATTATATATATTTTTTTTTAATAAAGGCTAAGAGAGACAACTCCAGAAAAATAGGGCTGCTGGCGGAAGTGTCGCAAAGCTCACGGAGTTGGACACCCTGGTCCTGGAAGTTGTTGGAAAGGAGTCACCAACATGTGATGGCATCCGACCAAAGGAGCCCAAAGGTGAGCAGGTGTTATTGCAGGATTTAGTGAATAACACTTTAGAGGCCTGCAATGACACTGTCTCGTTGCTGCCAGACATAGAAGTGACTCCTACAAAGAACGAGGAGAAGCCAGTGTTGATGCCTGAGTTCTCCCGAAAAAGAAGTGAGCACCATCAAATAATATTTAAAATTTTTTCTATTATTTTTTTTATTTTGAACGATGTATAGAAAATGGATCTAACGCACACAAAGAAGTCCTAACTAAAAAAAATTAAAAACGAAAAAAAGATAGATTTAAAAATTAAAAATTTGAAGCTGCAGTATGAAAATTTTCACTTGAAAAACAGTATCGCTTTCATCACTAGAAGCGTATAAAAGATTCATTTTGCACTAAAAAACTAAGAACAATTTTATATATTATATGTTGCACTTGCACGTGTGTTTATTTCTTTATAACATATGATCAGTGGTGTTGCCACTTATCCATAATTTCTATTTCTATTAATAATTAAAAATAAGCAAACTAAATAAATTAATGTTAATTTCTTTAAAATTGTTTGATTTTGTGTTTAGATAACCTTTTTTTTAAATAAAAAAAAATAGTTAAAAATCAAATTAAATCACTCACTTGTAACCTGTAAAATTTTTTCTGAGGGTCTTCGTCGACTCTTACCTTTTTTTCTACAATTTTACAATTACAAATTTAGTTTAGTGAAACAAAACCACTTGTAGAAGTATGACTTGTAGACTTGTAACGTGTAAAATTCACTTGTAGCTACAAACTTGTAATTGTATTTTGATGAAACACAATTATTCACAAGTTTACAATTCTACAGGCAAAAACACTTGTAATTGTGAACTTGTAGCTTGATGAAATAGGCCCCTGTACTTCACTATTCAAATAAATTTGTTTTGATTTATTTTTATTTTGTGCAACAAATCTAGTTTAGCCCAGTAGCTGCAAATAAAATAAAAAGTTACCCAGGCTTCAGAAAAAGTAGTGTTGAGCAGAAAATGTAAAATGACAAAACCTGCAAAACCTTATATTTTCAGAGTTACGGACCCATATAGTTTTTATATAAAATTTGCAATATTTTAAATATTCTTAGGGGGAATGGGCCAATATAGGTATCATCAGATAGCTTTTTAAATAAGTAATCAGGATCCTTTTAAAAATATGTTAGCCCATTACAAACTAGTTAAATGTTATTTAAGTATTTATCATAAATTTTGCAAGTATTTTTACCTTGTTAAACTAAATTTGCGCTTTTTGTTAGAAACATATATGTATTCTGCAGTACTTCTTGAAACTAGATCTAAGTGCTAGTTTTTCATTTTAAATGCTTGAGAGTTTTATAGCGTTAACAATTAATTTGCGATATGTATGGCGCCTGACAGAAACTTTGATGAGATCTTTTATAATATCCATATTGTCCCATTCTGCAACAAAGTGCTGAACATATCACAAAATATTTTTATACCCTTTACCGATACATAACTTTAAAAATATGGGACACCGATCGTTATGTCATTTTACATTTTCTTCTTAAAATTACTTTTTCTACCCCAGGACAAACTTCTTTTAAACAAAATATGTTAATAACGAAATTCAGTTTATTTTTGGTTCAAAGGCTACAATAAAAAACTGATATTTATTAAAGCTTATAAAAGGTTTAATAGGCTATTAAACGTCTATAAGTATTATTAAGTTGACTTTTTAAAGGCTTGTAAACTCTAAATGTAAGGAAAATTTTTAAATAAAACTTAAATTAAGAATAAGAACATGTAAATTGATTGAATTTTATGTAAGCATAAAGTTCAGTAAATGTACCAAATAAACCAAAGATTTAGACTTTTCTGAAGTGAGAGCTGTCGTGAAAAATTCGTTAAGACGTTTCGGTAAAAGTATAAAATATATATAAAAAATGTGCAAAAGACCAAAATACGATTTTTTTCATTTAAACGTAACTTTACTTAACTTTACAAAAAAAGTTATACGAAGTGTGTAAAATGTAATTTTTGGGTTGGACATACCATAGAAGTAAAAATTCTGCTACGCAGGAAACATTTAAAAAGCAAAGCTGGTGTTGGTCATACTATGGAGCAGAAAATCTATGCGTTCGGGCGAAGGTCGGCTATGCAGGAAATCTTTAGAAAGCGAAGCCGGTGTTTATCATACAATAGAGGAGAAAATCTTAGCGAACGGCCGAAGGCTGGCTGTGCAGGAAATTTTTAGAAAGCGAAGCCGCTGTTGGTCATACCATAAAGGAGAAAATCTTTACTTTTAAATGATTTTTTCGATTTTTGGCCTTTAGCAGATTTTTTTACCTTTTTCCTGCTTAATTAGCTAGCCGCTTAAATTACATTTCCAATGATACCCATATTGTTCCGTTTTGCCATCAAATACTCGATATATGCCATATTAAACATGAAAACTTCGGAGGCCCGTATCTCCAGAACTATGGTTGGCGCCAAATTTTTCACTTAACATTTTTTGCTTAAAATGGCATTTTACACACCGTAGGCAAATTTTTTGTTCTTCTAGAGCGGTGCCCGTAAACTGGACTTGTTCCCAAAAACGAAGAATTGAACGCAGCTTAAAGGCATTAGAGGGTATCAAAATAATATGTTTAAGAATCGGTTCAACTTACCTTTAAAGATACAGATGATTTGTTCACCTTTGAAAAGAATTTAATTGACGATTACAGTATGGTATTGGAAATAGTTTAATTTATCAACGCAAAAAACATTTGTTTATAATTTTTTAATTTTCTTTTGGCTATGATTAGTCAGAAAAGGAAAAAATACTGGGGCAACAACAGATTTCTTTTGTTTTCCGAGGTTGAAGAAGAAACTTCAGTAATAGAGAAAGTTTAACTGATAGTAGTGGATTCCACCCATTGTTTTTCAACGGTACTTGGTGAGTATTAAATGTTTAAAAGAATATCAATATAAACAAAAATAATCTCCAACTTGGTCTCTCACTACAGAGAAGCGAACAAAATTCTTAAAAACAGAAAGTTTAGCTTTTATACTCACGAATTAAAAGACGGAAAAATTTTTACAATGGTTTTAGTTGGTCTACCACATTTGACAACTGAAATAATAAAGGATGAATTTGTTAAGAACCACAATATAAAGCCGGTAAGTGTAAAGGAAATTAGTATTTAATTAAGTTCGACAGACAACATGTCTTAAAACGTGAAATAAAGCAAATAAGGTATTTTTGTAATATATCTGTTTTTTGGAAAAGACCATTCCGGGTAAATAAAGAACCTACCCAATATGCCAAATGTTCAATGTATGGTTACATGCGGTCAACATATGTTTTCTGTTTTCTGCGAATTGAACAGGTGACTGCGGGCAACATATGTTTTCCGTTTTGTTATTTATTATATTATGCTAATATCCCAAAACATTTTCAAACAAAAATGCAATTTATTTGTTGGCTGGAATAGCAGGTATCTATACGTATTTCGCCGGTTGCTAAAGTCATCTTATCGGGAAACCTTTATCTAAATTTTTAGAAAGGCCAAAAACATTTCCGTTAAGTATAAAAACTTCAAAAACAACATGAGAGTTATTTTAGAAGCCAATACAGAAATGTTAAGGCTTTAACAAAAATTACCAACAAACCACGTTTTTATTTTTTCTTAAATTCCCTTCTGCGTTAGTTTGGTTACATGCCGACTCTTAATACATACGTAAGGGATATTAAAAATAAAAACAACACAGTATTTTTTTTAAATTTCTCAGAGAAAAAAAAATATAACAGTGATGCCAACAGTTTGCACAAGCAATTGCATATCATTTTTATTTGTAAAATTATTTTGGGAATTTTTATAATATTATTTATTACATTATGCTAATATCCCATAACATTTTCAAATAAAAATGCTATTTATTCTGTTTTACTTCGCGAGTTGTCAAAATTGTTGATCTTTTTTAGGTGTGGTTGCGTTAATGTTGAAAAGCAAAGAAAATAAAACGTTTGCAGTCACAACCGCATATGATAGACTTTTCTGATACATTACCAAATAAGTATTTATTTTTTGATAGGAAATTAAGAAAGCAAAATTGTTAAAGCAGCAGTCCAACAAGGAGTTGACTAAGCGTACAGAACGTGAAAAGGATATGCTAGTCGTGCAACAAAAGCCCAAATTAAACGAACCTTGCAACAGCCTCGACTTTTGAATCACAAGCGAAAAAAGCGTGCCACTACAAATGCACCACCTGTTTATGAATATTAATAGATATAAAGTCAAGAAGTAAACAATAAGTAAATTTTTTAACACCTAGGTGGGTTTTATATTTTTCTTACCTTCTAGTATAAAAAAAAAATGAAACTTCATTTAGTATCTAAACCTTTTATTTAATTCGATAAACTACTTCCTCACGTGAGAGTGAAAACAAAACTCCTTAAAGGGTAAGAGTGTCTCGCTCTTTACTTTTATATTTTAGATGAAATCAATATTAAATAAACTTTTTGGAATTTTATCTTCAGAATTGTTTAAAAAAAATTTCGATTTCATTAATATATTCTTAACTAAACACATTACTAAAGCGAACGCACCACCAAAACAATAAATAATAGTTTTCAAAATCGTAACCGTTTTTCTTTAATTAGACGAACTGGCCACCACCAACGTAGTGTTAGTTTTGTTTTTATTTTCAAATGCTGTGTAAAATTTTTTTCTTGTTGCAGGCCATAGTCAGTAGATCTTTTCTAATAGTGGTGTTGACGATTATCTTATGCGAACACACGATTATTTTATACGAACACACACACATTCAAATCGCCATCATAATACAAAGCAGCACGTATAAGAAGCCATTTTTACTTTATGGCTTGCACTAATCGTTTTTTTATTATTAGTTAATATTTTATGGAAACTTGAGTGCAAGTTAATTTGTTCTTGCAGTGAATTTGTGCAAGAATTAAATTTGCTGTAAACGACTTAACACAGACTGCTTATTTTTCACAAATGCATACACACATACTGCTAGACGTTTTTGACAACTCACCAAGAAAACAAACAAGTGACCTTGTCGCAAGTAGTATTTGGAAATACGTTAGCGTTTAACTGCCAAAACAGGAACGTGTAATAACAACGCTAAATATTGCGATATTACTTTGAAAATCAAATTGCGAACGCATTTTGGAAGAAGAGAAGCACCGTCAGCTCCGTATGTTCGTTATCTTGTGAAAAAAGTGAAAGCTACTGGCATCCTCATCGATAAACCAAAGCGTGAAAAGACAAAACCAGCGCGAACACCCGAGAATATTGCTGCTGTGGCAGAAAGTGTGCGGAAGCGCCATCAACATCAATTCACCGTCGCACAGTGGTCAATTTCGCGAGATATCGGTCAAAACTCTATAACTTTTGACCGGATTGGATTAATTAAACAATATTAGTAAAAATTTCTTCCAAATAGCTTTGATTTTCATTTTGCAGTAGTTGTTTAGCTTCTTCATCTAACTCTAATGAGGTTGATTTCCATTTTTGTCGAATACTGGACATATATGGGTCTGATGTGCACAACAAAATATTAATAAGATCTTCATTAGTACAATATCTAGAAATTTTTCTTGTATTGTGCTCGCGAAAGAATCTGTAGTCTTTGTTCCTTTTTTCTTGCGCTTCTTCTAAGAGATCTCCAAATGGAAGCATATTGTGCTGAATTATTTGTTCCCCAAGGAACAAATTATTTGTTCTCGGTAACAAATTATTTGTTCTCCATATGTCTCCAAGAATATTTTTTGTTATAAAGGGTTGCTGTTTCATTAGCATACTGACCAAATTTGTTGCATCTATCTTTTTGCTAAATGCTATAACTTCAAATATGATTTGAAATAGTCGTATTAAATCATAATCTACTCCAGTTATAGAAGCTGCAGTTTCTGGATCGGAAAAAATCTCCTTGCTCTGTTTCCATCATTACAATTTCCTTCTCCTTGCTTTGGCTGGTCAATTATAAGGCCTATCTCACGGTATTTTTCTTGAATATCTTTTTTTTTTGCTTTCTTTTTTCCAAATTTTCTTTGTTGTTTCTCACTATTTCGCCTTACGGGCCAAATTCCAAATCGTATCCCAATTTAAGAATATGCTCCATAAAACGAATTCTAGCATGAAGAGGTGACATTCCAAATTCATATGCTTCATTAAAACTATCGTCTTGTGTTGGTGGTTGGCTCAATTGACTTGATGTTTTTTGGCATATGGTGCAGCTTGACGAAGACTTTGTTTCGGTTAAAGCTTGTGCAACTTTTCCATTGATCATTGTAAGTGACATTTTAAAGTTAACTTCGATGCATTGGTCATTAAATTCAAATATCACTGGTTGAAGTTCTTTAATTTCATCTCTTATTTTGCCAACTTCTTCAGTTGTGACATCTTTAGTTTTTATTTTGTAAGCAAACTTTATTGGTCTACAAAATTTTGTTGACGAGGGAATTTCATTCTTCCATACATCTATCTCTGCAGCTCTACTACGAGGGCTGCTATATATATTTCTGGCCTGGCAACACTGAGTGCTGCCAAGTGCAATCTGACATTTCCATTGGAAAGTTTGTCATTTTTAAGAATAATCGTACTCAAAACGTTTTGACGTACGACAATTATTTGTGTTGTTTACAGTGACTTGAAAAAATTAATATAGAAAAAAATGGAATTAACTCGTGAACATTTTCGTGAAATCATTTTTCACAACTTTCGACGTGGATTATCACGACAAGAGTGCATTGATGAACTTAAATCTTTGTATGGCGATGAAGCACCATCCTATAGCACTGTGAAAAATTATAATATAATATATAATGAATTTAATCGTGGCCGAAGCTCGCTCAAAGACGAATTCCGCGAAGGTCGTCCAAAAACGGCTGTTGTGCCAGAGAACATTGATGCCGTGCGTGAACTCATAATGGAAGATCGACATGCGACATACCGAGAGATAGAGACATCCTTGGACATTTCTTCCACCAGCATACATTCGATACTGCATGAACACCTGGCCGTAAAAAAGGTTTGTTCTCGTTGGATCCCGCACAATTTGAAAGTCGCTCAAAATAAGGCTCGTGTCGATTGGTGCAAAGAAATGTTCAAAAGACGTTTATAAGATCGTCAAAGGTGACGAATCATGGATCTATGCGTATGAGCCCGAAACGAAACAACAATCGACCGTGTGGGTCTTCAAAGACTAGCAAAATCTAACAAAAGTTGTTCTTGGAAGAAGCACTTCGAAGCAAATGGTCGCCTGTTTCTGCGCCAAAACTGGTCATGTGGCGACTGTTCCGCTTGAGCAACGTAGGACGGTCACTTCTGAGTGGTACACTACAATTTGTTTGCCTGAATTCATCGGAGAAATTCGAAAAACCGACAAGAGAAGACGAATCATTGTTCACCATGACAATGCGAGCTCTCACACATCGGCTCAAACCAAAAAAAAAAAAAAAAATGCGTGGTCAACGATTTTCATCGCCAGAAGAAGCTGTTGAAGTGTTCAAAAACCATGTTTTAGAGGTGTCTCAATCGGAGTGGAAAAAGTGCTTCGACAACTGGTTTGAGCGCATGCAAAAGTGTATAAATCATGCTGGAGAATACTTTGAAAAACAATAAAACTATTTTTGATTATAAATATTCGCATTTTCACTATTAGGCCAGAAATATATAGAGCAGCCCTCGTATTGGTCGAAGTTTCAACATGATCTTTTTTCCTCTTTGAAACATAATATAACAGGTACTTGGTTTTACCAGTTATTTCCATTGGTTTTAAATTTATTTGCAATTTTCAGGTATTTATGTTATGTAATATTAGATGGAAATAAAATAATTTTTTACCTTTTCCAAATAAATTGCCAGATACCACATAATTTGAGAGTTCTATTGTCATTTTTGTCAAAATTTTAATGCACCCTTCTATGTGGACTAGGTCCAAATATGGGCCAACTTCTCCTAATTTCAACAGAATTATTTTTTGGGTCAATAAGAACTCTTGTACAAAATTTCATCAAAATATATGCATAATAGCCACTTTCACATACAAATAACTTGTCAAAAAATATGACGTGCATTTGTACCGAATATCTTACCTTGGGTCAGAAAAATTGTTGTTGCTCAAAAAGTGTTTTGACTCAGCTTGACTCACAGGAGTTGTGCTCTATGAAGTAGGAAATTTCCGAGAAATTTGACCTTTTTAAAAAAAAAATATTTAAATTGTTCTGAAAACAGTAGAGCTTAAATTTTTTACCAGTAATAGGAAATAAGTTAAGTTACAACTAAAAATTTATTTCGTCCAAAAATCTTGAAAAACAAAAAAGTTATGATCATTTAAACTTTAAAAATTAACTAATAATATCATAAATTTACTCAATTCTGAAAAAGCCCATTTTGGACCACCCTGTTCTCAGTGAAATAATACTTTCATATGAGTCTAATAACTTTAAAATCGGAGAATAAAAACCAAAAGGAGTTTTGTCCGCTATCTCAAAATATTGACCACAGTGCGCCGTGACATTGATCGAGTGGAAGAAAACACCAATAACTTAGATATGGCACCAAATGAATTATATTCTATTGTCAAACAAGTATTTAATTTGACACCAGTTGGGCAACAAAAATCCATGGCAGAGAGTAATATCTAATAGATATAAAATGTTAATACTACAAAAAAATAAGTTTAGGCGTAAATTACAGAGATGTGAAGATTCAATTAAAAAAAATTAAATTGCTAATTCTCACACTATTAATAATCTATTAACTATGGATACTTGCGTTGCAGATTGCGTGCAATATCTTAACAACGAGTCTCTACACAGTAGTAGTAATACAGTATTAACTAATGCCATTGATGTATGTCATATGTATTTTTATTGAAAAATAATAAAACCGGTCATAGCTGTAAGTGAATCATTCATGCACTAAATAAGGAAATTTTAAATTAATTCCTTTCCAATTCAAATGAATTTTCAGAATGAATTGCATTTCGTTTCTAATTTAAACGAATTTGTCAAAGTAAATTGCAATTCATTTTCAATTCATTTAAATTGAATTGATTGTGAATTAATTCAAATTAATTATAAGCCCTAATAAGCAATTCGTTACCACCTCATTTGAATTAACGTGATTGAAATTTTAATTGATTTTAGTGAATACGTAGTAAGCATCCCCTTGTTTTCTCTGATTTTTGATCATTGAATATTTTCAGTTTGGTCGGCGATATTTCAATTTTCCAGTCCCTCTAGATCTGCTCCTTCATTTGATTGATTGCAACTCATTTTTAATTTCATAAATTTTAATTGTAGTTCTAACTTATTTGAATAATTGAAAATCAAGCCAATGCAAACGAATTGGAAATTAACTGTAATTCTCTTTAACAAATTCATTTGAATTGGAAACGAATCGTAACTCACTCTACAAATTAATTTAAATTGGAAACGAAGTGCAATTTTTTTTCACCTAATTCGCTTAAATTGATTAAAATTTCATTCAATTCTTTCTTGATGTGGATATAATTAATTCAAAATTTAGCTAACTTGTAACGAATTAAAAAAGAATGTAAATGTAAATGTAAATGAATTACAGCTCTACCCCATATTTAGATGAAATTTATGGCATTGTTTTTAAAAACATGCCTGATTATTTTTTTTTTTTTTTTTGATCAATAACTTACTAAAATAATTCCCAAAGTTTTATTTTTTACCAGTTTTTATTTATTGCTTAATTTATTAGCTTTTTCTGTTTTTTTCTCAAAATTAATACTTCACCCGTATTTCGTTAATTAGCTTATAATATTTGCAATTTTTTATGCACAAACCAATTTTTAAGATGGCGACAGTAAATGATTTGATTAGGAATTGCGATCGTTTCGTTGATTTTGAGGCCTACGTTAGTATTGTTCCACCCGCGGAACATAGCATTGATTCTTTAAGTATCCATGACAAAGAATTGCATTGCTTATGGGAAGTAGTAAGCAAGTCCTACGATGCTTTATTAATTTTGACCGAAAGAGATCCGAAGATTCAAATTATTGAGGTGAAGCAAAAGTGCAAGAGTTCGTACGGCACGTATGTGCGTGGCGCCTCTGTTATAACGGATTACTTAGAGCGTTAAGGGAATCTTCAAAGCACGAGAAGGCTCAGGAGCCTGATTTCATTCCATCTGCTTATTTACCCCCGTGCGTAATAGATCAGATTTACGGAGATTATTTAAAGTGGCCTTCATTCCGCGGATCATTTAAATGTATGGTAGCGGATAAGTCCAGAATTGACCCCGCTTCGAAAACACATAAAAGGATCCGTACCTGCCCATTGACTAAAGATCGTTTTCCCATTGCATGGAAAGATCTCATGGACAGATATGAGAACAAACGAGTTCTCATTAACGCCCAGTTGAAGTCTTTTAAATATCAATTCTATTACCCACGAAACTGGCCTAAATATTAAAGAACTGCAAAGAACCATTAATTATTGTATTACTAATCTGTCGCTGCTTAATGTGAAAACTAATAACTTGGACGTTATTTTTGTCTACATTGCTTCTACAAAACTCCCTGATACATTAACTCTGCGCGAACATTCAGAAAAGCGTGATGCGGACATGCCGTTATGGGATGAAATGGATAAGTTCCTAACATTGCGTTACAAGACCCTGGAATCCGTTTATGATTAGAGAATGCCATCTAAACCCCCCTCAAAACCCTGTTAAGAATCATGTTTAGAGTAACACGAAAAAACCCTCTAATGATTCCCGAAAAGTTAAAGCATTTGTTGCTAAAACCAATCAGGGCTAGAATGTGACGCAATGTGTTTTATGTCCCAAGAATTACTCCCTTGGGCTTTGTCCTGTATGTTTAGTTCAAACTGTCTGGCAATCATGGCTTAAATTACAGTCAACCTTAAGTAATTTCTGATGAGACCCTCGGCTTAAAGCGCAGCTCGTTTGTTTCAGGCTTATGCCTCGCATGTCGACTCAAAGCCACAATATACGGTATTTTTAGGGACAACAACTTGTGAAGTTTTTGCCGGCGATTTGAAATGCATGGCACGGGCGCTAATCGATCCTGCCTCTCAAGCCACTTTTATTTCCCAAAAGTTGACTGGCCGGTTGCCAACATGTACAATTGCTAACATCAACCCGTCTAACTTCTCTAAAATCGATCAAACTGATGTTAGTTTTATCTGAATGGATCTACTCCTAGGAGGAGATGTATACCCCCAGATATTATAAGCCGAAGTAGAAAAGCACCCCGATAGCAACCTTATCGCTCAAAACACAGTGTTTGGTTGGATTGTTACTGGTAAAGTGTTTCAGTGCAACCCCCTGAATACGGTTAATTAATATTTTAGCCATATTGATTTAAATAATCAATTATCTCGGTTTTGGGAATTCAAAGAGGTGCCGAAAGCAACTCATTTGTCCGAATCAGAGAAATTTTGTGAACAATATTACAGTCGACAACCTTCAGAAACCTCAATGGCCGTTATGTAGTTTCCCTACCCTTGAAACAGGAATTTTCAAAAAACCTTTCGTTAGGAAATTTCCGTGATATTTCGCTTTCTCAGTTCAAAAGAAATGAAACTCGTCTTTTGCGAAACCACGAATTTAAAGCACTGTATTATAAAGTACTTGGCAAGTATGACGAATTGGGTCATATCAGAGAAATTTCTTCCTGTCGTTTAGAAACGAACTCATATTATTTAACTCATGATGCTTTGTATAAACCCGACAATGTGACGACGAAACTTCGTGTCGTATTTAATGCATCCAGCCCGTCTTCAAACGGCGTTAGCTTAAACGATACTCTCTACCTAGGCGCTGTGCTACAGGCTGACGTTACAATTTTGATTCTGCATTGGCGTCTTTATCGCTTTCTGTTTAATGCTGATATTGAGAAAATGTATCGGCAAATTATTGTTCATCCCAATCATACGATACCCCCTTTCAGCTGAATTATTCCGCGAAAATCCCGAAGTCGAAGTCAAGGATTTTATGCTTCAAATGGTGATGTTCGGAGTGAACTGTGCGCCATATCTTGCCATTCGGACTCTAATCCAATTGGCATGCGAATGCGAAGCTAAAAATCCTGCAGTGTCCGAAATATTCCGAACCCAAATTTACGTCGGTGATGTTCTTGCTGGTTCACATGAACTAGAAGAAGCTATCATACGACGTAATGATCTAATTAACGTTCTTGGCTCTGCTGGCTTTGTTCTGCGGAAATGGACTGAGAATCATAAACGTTTATTAGAGGATTTACCCTGCGAGAGTCTGTTAGCAGCAGACTTCTTGAAATTTTCGGACGCGATCACGACTAAGTCACTTGGCCTGCGATGGAATGCCTGTTCCGACAGCTTCTATTTTAAACTAGTTACGCAGCAGAATAGGGACTTTTTTACAAAACGTGCTATCTTGTCAGATATAGCAAAGCTATTTGACCCCGCCGGATGGCTTGCACCCAAGAGTATTGTCGCTAAGATATTAATGCAACAGATTTGGAGAGATAGGACAGATTGGAATGAATGTTTAAATCCTTTAACTCCAAACCAATGGCGCGCTTTTTTAGAGGACTACCCGCAAATTGAGAAAATTAACATTCCAAGATGGAAAGCCATGGTGAAGAGAACCATGTTGACTCGTATTAAAGCCAGTTTGAACTCCAGACCCTTATGTGCAATGAGTAATAACCCAATTGATTTGGTTCCTTTAATCCCCGGACCACTCAGAATTATCATTAAGCCTTTCCAACAGGTGGCAGAAACTTAAAATTCTTCACCACCAAGGTGGAAAGAGGAATATTTGAAGGAGCTCCACAAACGCACAAAGTGGAAGTTTCCTAATGGGGACTTTGTAGTTGGCGACTTGGTTGTGATCCGTCAAGATAATTTACCTCCAAATTGTTGGAGATTAGGTTGCTTAGAGAAGGTCTATTCTGGTCGCTGACGTAAGAACAGCTTCTGGCATTATTAGCCGGCCAATTGTGAAGCTTGTTCTCTTTCCGAATTCAAACCCAAATTAGTAAATTCTTTTTTTTCCACTTCTCTTATTTTTTATCCCCCCTTAGATTATAAAAAAGTCCGAAACTTTAGCTCGTTTTGAGGTTCATCGTCTAGCAAAGGAAGCTGCAGGGAATAATCCCAAAAGTAGTAAAGTACGCGATGAAAGCCTTAGAGACTGCCGCATTTGTAAAAGCGAACACCCTATTCGGAAATGCCCCAAGTTCCGTAAAATTTCGGTAGCAGAGCGGTGGAAGGTAGTTGCAAAATATCGCTACTGTTTTAATTGTCTGGCTCAATCTCATATGAGGGATAAATGCGTCAGTAGAGAACGGTGTATGGAATGCACAGCAGAGCACTACACGCTTCTGCACCGTTTTCGAGATGACAGATGTTTCCCTTTAAATAATTTTAATATCAAAGCATTTAACAAACGTTTTTTTTATTAATTTCATATTAAACGTGTATACTTACATTTTCAAATGTGTATTATTAATTTCTTTAAGGTATGTAAAAAAATTAAAGTTCCGCAATCAAAATGGCATTCGAACAATCTATATACGGCAATAACGAATGGGATTCAAAAATTCCCAAAAGTTACGAATGTTCGCACTACGTAATTCCATTTTTACGAAGTCGTTGATTTTCCGATACGAATAGAAAGGAAAATCGTATTATGTAGTACGTTTGAAAGGCCTACAGAGTTATGTTTGAAATTTTAAGGGAAATTTTAAGTAATGCCATTTTTTTATGTCAAAATTTGGCAGCACTTTGCATTGTTTTATACAAACGTCAAATTTGTACATAGATCAGATATAAATGTAAATAGAGATATTTATCAATAGGAAAATTTATTATTCGGAATCTTTTTGATTTTAATTTACTTTAATCGTGCTTGATTCATTAATTGCAAGCAGTTTCTTAACTTTTCGCTCCAGCGGTGAAAGATAATTATTGGCCCACCTCCAGTTCCTGAAATACAACTTTTGTTACGGCAAAACTTAAACATTTATGTGTTGCTTATAACCCGCCCATACCTTGCAGTGCATTCATATTTACATAAGTACATATGTGCGTACATATTATAAATACCTTTTCTCACTTTTCTACCTCATGTGAATGTAGACCTGCAGCATCCAGCTCTTGCGATAGTCTTTGCCATAACTCCCTACATTTGCTTCTGGCATTAGGAAGATTTAGGTGTCGATGTGTCCATCGTTATTTCATATTGCCTTGGCTTTGTGTATAAAATCTTTTGAGACGTTTCCCTTTAAATTTTAATATCAAAGCATTGAATAAAAGGTGGTGGGTTTAGGTAATTTTTGTCCGTTTAAATAGTATTATGCAGGTAGATTCCCTGATATCTGTCTTGTTTATTGGGGTAAATAGTTAATATTTGGGTCTTTTATTATTGGATAGGTAAGTGTGACCGTCTGTGGGTGTTTTTCGTTTGTAAGAGTGTTTTAGTAATTTTAGTGGTGTAAAAATCGTGTCAGAGGTTGTGTTTACCTGTTCGTTAATAATGTCTCTGTTAAACGTTCGTGTTTTGTAAATTTCCATGTTTTCAAGAATGTCTATTCTTCGTCCTTTTTTACTTGGGTGTAATACTGTCATACATTCATCTATTTCCTTTGGTTCGTGTCCATGTGTGTTAAGGTGTTTTGCGAAATTGGAGTCTTCCCTTTTCCTTTTGTATGATCGTATGTGTTCTGTAAACCTTCTTTTTAATGTTCGTCCAGTTTGTCCGATGTATGTATGGTTGCAAGTACAAGTAAGTCTGTATACTCCGCTGGTGCTAAATTTATCCGTTGTTTCTATTGATGTCTTGAGATTGTTACGTAGAGTGTTGCTCGTTTTTAATGTTGTGTGTAAACCTTCTTTTCGGAAAAGGTTGGTTAATCTATAATCGTAACACGCTTTCCAACATATACGACAATCAATATATCAACGAAATAATGGATATTGCAAAGACGATATTAAAACAGAACTACTTTAGATTCACCAATAACTTCTATAAACTACCTGATGGACTAGGCATGGGAAACCCAACATCCGCAATCTTCACAGAGATTTTCATGCAACACTTAGAACAACTACACATCAAAAAACTGATGGAAAAACATAAAATAACCCATTACTACAGATACGTAGACGATATTATATGCATCCTAGAAAGAGACAACGCCGAAAAAATTCTTATAGACTTAAACATAATACACAACAAAATCACATACACAATGGAAAAAGAGCAAAACAGAACTTTACATTATCTTGACATATCAATAATACGAGGAATTGATACCTTAAACTTTGACATTTATATAAAACCAACCATGACAGACACAACTATCCACAGCTCCTCAAACCATCCTACTCAACATAAACTCGCAGCGTTTAGACACATGATTCACAGACTTAAAATAGTCCCACTCGCTCCAGATAAATACAACAAAGAACTCGATACAATTTACACTATAGCTAAAACTAACGGTTACAACCACACAACCATCGACAAACTACTCAGACAATACAACAACAAAAACAAGAAGAAAGAAGACAAGGAAACAATCGACACAACACGACGACAAATCTTTACTTACACAGGACCAGAAATATATAGATTAACCAACCTTTTCCGAAAAGAAGGTTTACACACAACATTAAAAACGAGCAACACTCTACGTAACAATCTCAAGAAATCAATAGAAACAACGGATAAATTTAGCACCAGCGGAGTATACAGACTTACTTGTACTTGCAACCATACATACATTGGACAAACTGGACGAACATTAAAAACAAGGTTTACAGAACACATACGATCATACAAAAGGAAAAGGGAAGACTCCAATTTCGCAAAACACCTTAACACACATGGACACGAACCAAAGGAAATAGATGAATGTATGACAGTATTACACCCAAGTAAAAAAGGACGAAGACTAGACATTCTTGAAAACATGGAAATTTACAAAACACGAACGGTTAACAGAGACATTATTAACGAACAGGTAAGCACAACCTCTTACACGATTTTTACAACACTAAAATTACTAAAACACTCTTACAAACGAAAAACACCCACAGACGGTCACACTTACCTATCCAATAATAAAAGACCCAAATATTAACTATTTACCCCAATAAACAAGACAGATATCAGGGAATCTACCTGCATAATACTATTTAAACGGACAAAAATTACCTAAACCCACCACCTTTTATTCTTAACACTATCTATTTTTAACACTATCTCTTCAGTTTTAATAAACACGCGGCTTGAAAATGATGTTATCACATCGAAAGCGCTCGCCGAACATCCAAAGTACACAGCCAGTGACGACGGTTATTACCGAGAATTATAACAACAGTTTATTATATACTGGCGGAATCAACCCAATTAATTTAATACCATTGAATAAACGTTTGTTTTTTACTAATTTCATATTAAACGTATATCCTTACATTTTCAAATGTGTATTCTTAATTTCTGATAGTTATGTAAAAAAAAAAACATTTCCGCAATCAAAATGGCATTCAAAAATCTATATACATCAATAACACATTTGACATTTGCTACCTTATTACATAGTTGCAATATTTAAAGGATTTTTTTTTTTGGTTTTAGAATGGGATTCAAAAATTCCCAAAAGTTACGAACGTTCGCAATATGTAACTCCATTTTTACGAATTCGTTGATTTTGCGATACGAATAGAAAGGAAAATCGTATTACGTAGTACGTTTGAAAGGACTGCAAAGTTGTGTTTGCAATATTAAGGGAAATTTTATAATTTTTTATGTTAAAATTTGGCAGCACTTTGCGTTGTTTTATACAAACGTCAAATTTGTATGTACATAGATCAGTAGTGCGATTCACTAACTTTTAACACTTTAAAAGGTGGTTAACTTTAATCACACATTTTATTGTTTGCACTAACCACTATGTGATTCACTAACTTATTTATAACCATGGTAAACAGTTTTATATTTCTCTCTCTCTGCCACGCGAAATGTCAAAATAGGAGAAAATAACAAAGAAGAATACAAAAATACAAAACAAAAACCTTGTTATTAATAAATTTTATATAGTTTTCATAAATATGTATACATATATGTATGTATTTTTAATTTTTGTGTTTTATTTTTTTAATTGTAATTGCTGTTTATTTTAATTATTCGTCTAATAAATTTTTTTGCTTTGTATCTTATTATTTTTATTAACATTATTATTATTTAATTTCATTGAATGGTTTATCTTTTTATTTAATTTTTAATTTTTTTCATTAATAAAAAAAAAAATAATAAAGTCGTTTTATTTTACAAAATCATTAAAAGGGTTTTATTTAATAAAATAAATAAATCGTACACTAAATACTTTAAAGCAATGTTATTCAACGATTATTAGGTACACGGTAAACAAATACTTTTTTAAACGGATTAAACCACACAAAAAATACTGCTGTTAATAAACCACAATTTGTTTTGCTAAAAATAACAGCTGACTGAAGCAGCTTGTTTAAACACCAGTAAATATCGTTTAAAGTGTTAGTGAATAGCAAAATGGTAATTTTGTGGTTAACTTTTTTAAACGAAACAATTGTGGTTAAAAAAACATAGTGAATCGCACTACAGATATGAATGTAAATAAAAATATTTATCAATATGAAAATTAAGTATTCGGAATCTTTTTGATTTTAATTTACTTTAATCGTGCTTGATGCCTTCAAATAGACATATTTCATGATATTCTCATGAAATATTTTTTATTTAAAACTACAAACTGAAATGTATTACTGCGGAAAAAGTACATTCACTACTGCTCATATAGCTTATCAGCGAACTTTACCCAAATTTTGTATAGAAAACTTGAAATTCTCTTATTAAAAGCCAAATTAATTAAATAAGAACTGCATTGACATACATATGGGCTTTTTATGCTGACGACAGTGCTTTCTTATACTGCGGTAAGGTAACAAACGTAATAGTCAAGAGAATGCAAGAGACTCTGAAATAAGCCAAAAAATAAAAGTTCAAATTTGAAAAATTAAAGTTAACGATAATAAAAAAACGAATTCCTTCAAAAAACTTTTACTCCGAATGATATATCGTTCCTAATAGTAAAAATATTAAATATTTAGGTATAATCCTAGATAAAAAACTTATGTTGTATGTTATGTGTATGTTATATGCAAGTCAATAAGGGGTGGTTGCGCACTGTATCCTTTATTATACAAGAAGTCGAGACTCAACCTAATACCATGTTCAGTAATGTTTTCTTATTTGAGATAATTTAATTTTAATTGCTCAATTAAGCTTATTCAATTAGCACAAGGCATATTTATTTTACTAGATAGTGTCGTCCGCCCAGCTGATTTCTCTTTTTATTACAAAACCAACATGGCTTTTTATTGTTGCTTTGAAGTTTGAAGTGTCAAAAGCCATTTTCGTATGACCCGCTATTTTCCTTCTATTTGTTTGTTCATATTTTTTACTTGCGGCTTGTTAATTTTATAAGTTTGTTCCTCTCACTTAACATAGTTCCCAGAGTAAACGTACTTATTAGCTAGGGTTGCATTTCGTATCTTATTGAATTCGTAGCGCAATTGACTACTAATTGCTCAATTTATTAATTAATTCAATTTGTAGTTTTAAATGAAAAATATTTGATGAAAATATCATGAAATATTTAGATTTGAAGGAATCAAATAAATAAAATAAATTAAAAACATTTACAAAATTGGTTTTTGAGTATAAACAGCATTCAGTTTTTTTTCACAAAGAAAAAAAAATATAACAAATATGTCAATATGTCAGATATAGTGTCGAAAGAGGTGCTACTGGAAATCAGCATGATCGGTCCATGTAGTTCGAGGCAGCAGGCAAAATTTGAACAATAAAGTAACTCCAATCAAAAACAGTACATATGCAGTAAACACATTCGCCGCAGCCAGATACACGAACACACGACCGCAAATAACGATAGCAAGATTTGCCCCCTTGTATGCAGCTACATAATTATTTTGAAGGCAGGAGCTACATAATAAAAATATGTTTTTTTTTTGTATTTCAGTGACAATACACTTAAGCGATTTTTGAAGAAGCAGCTCTGATTTATAATTAAAAATTATTTTAACTATTAGAGGCCATTAGAAGAGTAAAATAAAAAATATATTGAAGTATTTCTCAGAAGCAATAATTAGTACAGTAATGTGTGTCAATATAAAGAACACGTAGTTGCTTGTCCACTAAAATAAAAAATACTAAAAACAATAGTTCTATGATATCTATAAAAACCACTACGACAATTGAATTTCTTCAAACAGAAAGTACTACGAACAGAAGTAAATTTTTAACTAAATGTTGTACACATGCCTTTAAATTTTGAAATTATTTTTCGTATACTTTCGCCATGACAATTCTAGTATTTGTAATTCGAAAAAATTAAAATACTAGCAGTGCCAAATACTTCGTCGGTGTGACATTTCTAATTTTTTTTAAATTCAAATTTGAAAAAATATGTTTTAAGTATTTATTGAAAAATATGTAAAAAGTGTTAATACGAGGGCTGCTCTATATATTTCTGGCCTAATAGTGAAAATACAAATATTTATAATCAAAAATGGTTTTATTGTTTTTCAAAGTATTCTCCAGCATGATTTATACACTTTTGCATGCGCTCAAACCAGTTGTCGAAGCACTTTTTCCACTCCGATTGAGACACCTCTAAAACATGGTTTTTTAACACTTCGACAGCTTCTTCTGGCGACGAAAATCGTTGACCACGCATTTTTTCTTGATGTGCGGAAACAAGAAGAAGTCATTAGGTGCCAAGTCAGGGCTGTACGGCGGATGACCCATTAATTCGACGTTTTGGCCGGTCAAAAACGCTCTGGTTTGAGCCGATGTGTGAGAGCTCGCATTGTCATGGTGAACAATGATTCGTCTTCTCTTGTTGGTTCACGAGTTAATTCCATTTTTTTTTATATTAATTTTTTCAAGTCACTGTAAACAACACAAATAATGGTCGTACGTCAAAACGTTTTGAGTACGATTATGTTTAAAAATTACAAACTTTCCAATGGAAATATCAGATTGCACTTGGCAGCACTCAGTGTTGCCAGGCCAGAAATATATATAGCAGCCCTCGTATGTTTCTGTATACAAAAATAACATGTGCTGACAAAAGTTTAAGTACAATTATAACAATAAAATTGAGTGATTTTACATTTGTTTCTTTGTTATTCTATAAAAAAAAATATTCCATATTTGAACTAAGGTTCTAAAGGATCTCTTCGCAAAATTTTACAGCTTTTACGTGATGCGAATCCAGACATAATTCAAAAAATTGGTATTTTTTTATTGTACTTTTCTTTTTTCATAATAATAGATTTTAAGCACTTGTTATTTTACATGTCGTAAAGTACTGACATCACTTACTGTTTATTGTCGCCAACAAAAATAGAAATTAGTTTAATTTGACTGCAGCGTCAAATTCAGCCTAGATAACAACCACCACCTTGTTGCCTTGCTGTCATCAAAATAATGATTTTCATATAAACACATGTATTCTATTTTTGACATTTTGCAGTCGGTAGCTGCTGTCTCGAATGCATCAAGTGAAAAAATTGGGGCTCGCCCGTATTTTTCGATTTACGGGGCTTTGAAATTTTCAAATTTTTTGAAATATCAATATGGGTACCATTTTAAAGCTTTTGAAGAGCGTTTTAAGGGAATATTAAAATGTTTTTAAAATGCTTAACCCATTAAGAGCCGATGGCATTTTTAAGTAAAATTATAGATATGCAGTAGCAATTATTTTTTTAATTCTCTGTCACATCAGTGTTTCCTATTTTGATTGGAGTTGCTTCACTAAACTAGATTTATGTAGATGGTGAAGGGTATATAAGATTCGGCATAGTCGAATATAGCACTCGTACTTGTTTTTGATAAAATATCAATATTTTGCGTTTAATAAATATTTTAGAAAACTCTTCAGCACATATTACACTTTCAGCTTCAAAACCGATATGTATGTATGTTAATAATATCGTTAAAGTACAAAATATTAAAAAATTTAGTTTTTATTTTTGAGTTGCTCATATATCCTATTTTAGAACATATATAACAATTCTAGTAAAATCTTTTTGTTGAAGGAAACAAGATATATATGATCTAAGAAGACGCACTTTGAAAATTTGTCTTGAATTTGTTCATGCTTTTAGAAAAATAAAAAAAATTTAAATAAATTTTATTTATGGGAGATAAACCTTCTTGGAGGCATTTTTTTTTCGAACTGTGTACAAAGTGTTGCAAAATTCACCATTGCTCCAATGTTCTTCTTGCAACAGCTTCAAAATACAACCACCTAAATTGAAAATCAAACAAAAAGTGCCATATAACAAAAAAGGGGCAAAAAAAAGGGAGAAGTATATATTTAAAAGTGGCGGATTTAGCACTTTTTTAAAAGGGGCACTAAAAGGTTCAATCATTCAAAAAATAATAGATTAGCATACACAGGGTTTAAATTGCTTGCTTAAAAATAGCAACAGCACTAAAATCTTTGCTTACAAGTTTTTCAGCACATCAAAAACTAAATGTCTCCGCATTTACAAGACATTTAATTATAAACGAAGCAACAGAAAAAAGCATATGCAAAAAAAGAAACGCTATTACTTTAGCTGACTTTATGTTTCTTTCGGCAGCAAAGCAATCAGCAAATTTGATGTTTGCATCTTCTTTTGCTGTTGCTTTTTAAGAAAAAAAAAAAACACCATTCAACTGAGTAATAAAAACGACGTTTTTAATATGTATTTTCTTACGTATTGTAAGTAATAAATACATACATAAATACGTTTCCAATGTTAAGAGGTATGAAAAGCAGCGAATTACAGCAAGTAACAACAAGAAAAAGCAATCGCAGTAAGCCACAACTTTATAGTAAGGAGTTAAGCAATAGCAAAAATAAAAAAGAACAACTAATTTCTTAAGCAACAGCAAAAGTTTTCAAAATAAATGCTTTGCTGATTGAATGCGTTTCTTTCCTTTTTTTGCATTTGCTTTTGCTGCACATTTTTCCACAGCATCAGTTAAGCAACTAAATATGCATTGAAAATAGTTAAGCATTTTTAATCACTATACTTTACTATATATACTCATAAATATGTTTAAATATATTATAAAATTTTTTTTGTTAAGATTTTTGATTTTATGTTATAGTGCATTTACATTACACCGAAACCTACTTAATTTTGTAGAATCTCTTTCAACATCTAGTCTGTTTACACTGTATTTTTTTGACACATATTAATAAAAAATCGAAGAAATGTGTATTTTATTTTTTTTTCATTTTATTTATAATTACACATCATTAATTTATTAGTTTTGTTTTTATTTTCATTTTATTAAATTTTTTTATAAATTTCCTTTTATTGTTTTAATAAAACTGTCAGCTCTTTCATTTCTGTCAGCGTAGTATTTTTTGGTACAATATGAAAATAATCATAGTTGCATTCGTACGTGCTACTACATTTTGGTTAGACTTTGCCAAAATCTAGTGGCGAAGTAGATTTTGTTTTGTATAGGTAATCTATTTGAAATCAACTAGATTTTGCTCGAAATCTCATTAGTACTAGATTTCGGTATATTGTAATTGTAGATTACATTATTTACATTTGTATACAAATATATTTTTATGTTTATGGTAACTTCATTGAAATGACAACACGTAATAAAGAATAATAAATATTGAAGATTTTTTTTCGACGAATGAAGATTTTTCTATAAAAATTTTTGGCACCACCGTTGTAAGCTAATATTCAATCAAGAGTTACTATAATTATAGTGTTGAACAAAGTTCAACCATGATTGAAATCTCTAATTTTAATATTTTTTGTATTTCATTTTCTCTTCGTTTGACTCAAGTACGAGGGCTGCTCTATATATTTCTGGCCTAATAGTGAAAATGCGAATATTTATAATCAAAAATGGTTTTATTGTTTTTCAAAGTATTCTCCAGCATGATTTATACACTTTTGCATGCGCTCAAACCAGTTGTCATAGCACTTTTTCCACTCCGATTGAGACACCTCTAAAACATGGTTTTTGAACACTTCAACAGCTTCTTCTGGCGACGAAAATCGTTGACCACGCATTTTTTTCTTGATATGCGGAAACAAGAAGAATTCATTAGGTGCCAAGTCAGGGCTGTACGGCGGATGACCCATTAATTCGACGTTTTGGCCGGTCAAAAACGCTCCGGTTTGAGCCGATATGTGAGAGCTCGCATTGTCATGGTGAACAATTATTAGTCTTCTCTTGTTGGTTTTTCGAATTTTTCCGATGACTACAGGCAAACAAATTGTAGTGTACCACTCAGAAGTGACCGTCCTACGTTGCTCAAGCGGAACAGTCGCCACATGACCAGTTTTGCCGAAGAAACAGGCGACCATTTGCTTCGAAGTGCTTCTTCCACGAACAACTTTCGTTGGATTTTGCTCGTCTTTGAAGACCCACACGGTCGATTGTTGTTTCGTTTCGGGCTCATACGCATAGATCCTTGAACCGTCAGCTGTGACGATCTTATAAACGTCTTTCGACGCACCGCAATCGTATTTTTGCAACATTTCTTTGCACCAATCGACACGAGCCTTTTTTGAGCGACTTTAAAATTGTGCGGGATCCAACGAGAACAAACCTTTTTTACGGCCAGGTGTTCATGCAGTATCGAATGTATGCTGGTGGAAGAAATGTCCAAGGATGTCTCTATCTCTCGGTATGTCGCATGTCGATCTTGCATTCGGAGTTCACGCACGGCATCAATGTTCTCTGGCACAACAGCCGTTTTTGGACGACCTTCACGGAATTCGTCTTTGAGCGAGCTTCGGCTACGATTAAATTCATTATATCAATTTTTCACAGTGTTATAGGATGGTGCTTCATCGCCATACAAAGATTTAAGTTCATCAATGCACTCTTGTCGTGATAATCCACGTCGAAAGTTCTGAAAAATGATGGCACGAAAATGTTCCCGAGTTAATTCCATTTTTTTTTATATTAATTTTTTCAAGTCACTGTTAACAACACAAATAATGTTCGTACGTCAAAACGTTTTTAGTACGATTATGCTTAAAAATGACAAACTTTCCAATGGAAATGTCAGATTGCACTTGGCAGCACTCAGTGTTGCCAGGCCAGAAATATATATAGCAGCCCTCGGAGAGTATGTTATTTCGGTTGTATAAATTGTTTCGTTTAGTAAGCATTTAGGTTAAGTTAATATTGTATTTTATTATTTTTAAAGAACCGCCAAATGTAGAAGGTGTAAATAAAGTATTTAACCAAATATTGCAGTTTAAAGTTTCCTTGGTGAATTCTGGGAAATTAAAATGACTCAATAATTTGGCCATTCGAAAAAGCCCTGGTAAAGATTAGGATTGGGTTGAACTAGTGACACTCCGTTCACCGCAGAGGAGATTGTGTTTAACCAAAAACTCCATCATCTCATACACATATACATACATCATACAAACTAGAGGTTTAATAAAATACTAGCCCAGGAGTCTAAAAGCAAACAGATCATTAAGGATAAAAAATAAGAGACTATTCCATCAAGTTGAGTTCATTACTGAACCAAAAGAAGGTACTATTTTATCAAGTGGATCTTATAGCAGAGCACATTCTATAGCTGCCTATATACGTCATGTTTTTTACATCTGACATGTAAAATTTCCCACTGTTAAACACATACATGTCGTGTAGGGCTGTTGAAACATTGCTTCTGTAAAATACATGCGAAAAGTCGTCGGACAAAATAACCTATGCCGAATTAAAACAATCAACGGCGTTTGATCATTGGCTGTAGCATTAGCCGGCTGATGGTATTTTATATGACCAAAATCTGAAATTGCTTTTAAATATTCGATAACAATTATGTACATTCTGCATCATTATTCAATGCAAACTGATCTTGTTCATACTTAGAGTAAAAAGAAAAATATTAAAATTGACAAGTTTTCATTAACTCGCCATTTACAAGTCATTTTGAAACCGGACGACTTGGATATCTGTACAGTGAAAAAAGCGTTTGCTCAGCTGTTGTAAACAAATAAAAATTATGTCAGACTTAATTATACATGTACGTTTGTGAATAAATTTTAAAAGTATTCTGTAAAATACCAATTTTAATACACATGCAGATTTACATATGACTCATCACACAGTTAAAAAGTCAGGTGTAAAAAACAGATGTGTATAGGTAGCTTAAGATGGCTGATCAGGAGTCAGCAAATTTAAAGATCGAAGGTAATACACGAGCAACATCAAGGAAAAGTTCGGTATGTACTATTAATTAGCTTTCATAAACAAAAATAAAATCTCTCTAAAATAAAACATAAACCAATGATTTCAAAAATATATACATAATATTAAATAGAATGAAAACAGAATAGTAGTGACTACAGTGACTACAAGTGCCGTAAGTGAAAAAAGTGAGTTACAGAGAAAATCAAACGCGCCGGTTAAAAAAGAAGAAAACTAAATTTAAAAAAAAAAATCACGTCGTTGAATACAATCAAAGAGCATAATTCTTATAAGCAAAATAAAACTAAGTCTACAGGACAAACAAAACACAGAGTTATTTCTACAAGAAGTGGTTTTTAATAAATAATTTTATATACCTGTTGGAAAGGGAGGTAGGTAAGAAAATTACAATATTAGTGCAACTGAGAAATTTTCTGCGCGAATCTAAGCAAAATATTGCAAATTTATTCTTCAACAACTCACTTCATTTTGCGAAGGCCTAAAAGATATTGCGTCAGACAAGTACACAAGTTCGAGCTTAAAAGTTGATTTAGAATAATTAGATAGAAGATGGCACAGAGTTATAGAGTCTTATGAAGGGTATTTCATATGAGATGATGAAGTGTCTATAGAAGACAACAAGGACAACACTTCCTTGAAATACGAAGAATCAAGTCATTTGTACAGGTCTTTAAAAAGTGATATATTGTAAATAATTTCGAATACGTCTTCGGGACCGCAACTCGTAGCAAATAGACGATCACCTTTAAAATTACCGCCGATAGAAATTCAGACCTTTCAGGGGCGTAAATGATGTATTAAACCAAATATTGTAGTTTAAAGTTTCCTTGGTGGCTCCTCGGATATTAAAACGATTTAACATATAGCATTAGAATTAGTAAGCTCATTTCGTTTTTGCTGTGGACAAGTCATCTAATATTAATTTTTTTTTCTTATTTGTTTTTAATACATAGATGGCAAAATCTTTTAAATATATATATATATATATATATATATATATTTATTTGTTTCTAAGGGCAACACTTATTTAGAAAATGAAGGAAAAAAAAATAAAAATAGTTAATTTTCAAAAAAATCTTTTTTTCTTGCTTTTTACCCGATTAATTATTTAAATCACCGATATTGATTATTGAGGGTCAAAGCACGTCTCGATGGCCATTTCGTTACCGCTTACATAACTCTTCAGGAAACTTCTGACATACATTTTAAATAAATGAAAGATTTTTGTCCAAACAATAAAGCAACGACAAAAATCAAAGTGATTGAACAGTGCAGGAATAAAATAATATTGTGTTCAACGAATGGCGCAGCAGAATTAGTAAAAACAGCTGGTGAAAAATACTGCTGGTCATATTGTGTCTTGGCTACAAATCGAATTGAATGACTAAAAATTTTACATTTATGACCTTTTAATGAGATGAGGAAGATAAAAATATATGCAAGTATTGAATTATTTCTACTATATACGACCAGTAACGGAAGAAATTCATTTGTAAAACGGTTATTTTAATTGATTTTCTGTTATTTTATTTGTTGTGAATATTATTTAATACTGAATTGTTCTGTTTTGTTATTGCTGCCAATTTTTGTTTTAGAATGGAGAGGACGTACCGCAGGTATTCGAGCACCTCGCGGGCGGTCGTCTGCAACTGCACTATTACTTATAACTTTGACCGCATTGGATTAACCTCGTATGCGATTTCTAACATAGATAAAACTTGTGAAAGTGCTTGGAAACTAATATTTACAAAAAGAATGATGCAACGTATATTAGAATGTACAACGGAAAAGGGGCAACGAGAATTACAAGATGAAAGCTGGCATATAACTCTGGAGGAATTGAAAAAGAAATATAGCTCGAAGAGCAAAAGATGGGCTATACAGCACGACTGTTTTAAGAAAAAACGACAGCTCTTTGTCAGTTTATCAGGCTAAATCCAACAAAAATGTGCTGATTCGCACTATGCATAAAGACAAAAATAAGCTCTACGGCAAAGAAAAAACCAGAGACAGTGTTATTCTACAATAGCACGAAATACGGAGATGTCATGGACTCGATGTGCCCTAAGCACAGTAAAGGCACCATCCAGACGTTGGCCGGTTCACACATTTTATAATATATTAGATCTAGCAGCCATTTCTTATCAGATATAACAAAATTAAACGCAGAGATTTTCTATTGCAAGTGGGTAAAGAATTAGGATCTAAAAATACGAATAGTAGAAAAAATCAATACCTTCAGATATCCCAGAATACATACCAGAAGGGCACAAATAACAAATCGTTTGTGAAGTGCTTTCAGTGCAAAAAACAGTGTGCAGAAAGTGTACGAGCCATGAATATTATTTATGAAATACTTGTTTTTCAAATAATTAGCTAATAAGCATTTCATTATCTGTTGTGATAACTTTCGGTGAAAAGCGTCGTCTCTGGCTGTATACTTGATACGTTTGGCGAGCGCTTTCGATGTGATGACATCATTTTCAAGTCACGTGTTTGTTAGTACTGAAGAGATAGTGTTAAAAATAGGTAGTGTTAAAAACAAAAGATAATTTAGATAATTTGGTCCGTTTAAATGGTATTATGCAGGTAGATTGTCTGATATCTGTCATGTTTACTGGGGTAAATAGTTTAATATTTGCGTCTTTTATAATTGGATAGGTAAGTGTGACAATCTATGGGTGTTTTTATTTGTAAGAGTGTTTTAATAATTTTAGTGGTGTAAAAATCATGTCAAAAGTTGTGTTTACCTGTTCGTTAATAATATCTCCGTTAAACGTTTGTGTTTTGTAGATTTCCATGTTTTAATGACTGTTTAGTCTTCCTCCTTTTTTTCTTGAATGTAATATGACAATATTCATCTATTTCACTAGTTTCGTGTCCATGTGTGTTACGGTGTATTGCGAAATTGGAGTCTTCTCTTTTCCTTTTGTATGATCGTATGTGTTCTGTAAACCATGTTTTTAATGTTCGTCCAGTTTGTCCGATGTATGTATGGTTGCAGGTGCAAGTAAGTCTGTATACTCCGCTAGTGCTTAATTTATAGGTTGTTTCTGTTGATGTTTTGAGATTGTTGCGTAGAGTGTTGCTCGTTTTTAGTATTGTCTGTAAACCTTCTTTCTGGAAAAGGTTAGTTAATCAATTACAAAATTAATCATAATTAATCAATTACAAAAATACAATTTCTGGTCCTTTCTTCTTGTTTTTGGTGTTCTATTGTCTGAGTTGTCTGTCGATGGTTGTGTGGTTGTAACCATTATTTTTAGCTATAGTGTAAATTATGTCGAGTTCTTTGGTGTATTTATCTGGAGCAAGTAGGACTATCTTAAGCCTGTGAATCATATGTCTAAATGCTGCGAGTTTAGGATGGTTTGACGAACTGTGGATAGTTGTGTCTGTCATTGTTGGTTTTCTATAAATGTCAAAGTTTAAGGAATCAATTCCTCGTATTATTGATATGTCAAGATAATGTAAAGTTCTGTTTTCTTTTTTCATTGTATTTGAATCTAATGTAGTTTTGTTTTAATATCGTCTTTGCAATATCCATTATGTCGGTGATATATTGATTGTCGTATAAGTTAGTAAGTGTGTTACGTAGGATAGTAAGTTTCGTGTGTGGGTATTGATGTATATAGATCCTTTATGTTATGAGGTGTTGTGTATTCCGTAACATGTATATGTTCTGCAATTTTTTTTCTTTCAGTAATGTAGTGTGCCAAGTTATATGCAGGTGCAGGTTTCCTTTGGAAGGAATCGGTTGGGACATTAATGAATTTTGTACATTTTACCTGTTGTATGAATTGTTGTGTTTTCTCTATATAGTCTTTCTTGTACATTATTACAGTTGTGTTCCATTTGTCTGATTAAGTAAGTAATAGATTATTGTTCCAAAGTTTTGTCTTTATCTGTCTAGTAGTTTTTTGTTCGTCACGATTTGTTTTAAATGCAGTGTGTTCTTTTATTGTTTTTTTTAAGTACATCGGCTAATTTGTGTCTGATGTGTTTTTGTCGGTCAGTTGGTAAGTGTGTAATAGTAGCTTCGGCGTCTATAATTTGGGTTTCGATTGCGTTTTGTATTTATCTTCTTGATTATCTTCTTAATTACTTTCATGAATTCATACATTGTTGTGTTTCTGTTTTTCATGAATAAGAATTTAATTTTAAAAAATGTTTTAATCATAAGTTTCATATCATATTTCAAAGAACTTTGTAATATACACAATGGGATGATGTTTTGCTCGCTGTACTGAAGGACATGGACTGATCGTGCTGATTTCTAACAGAACTTCTTTCGACACTATGTATGATCGATTGACATATTTATTCTTTTCTATCAGATCCAGTGCCTCGGCAAACTTAATTTCAACACTAACACAAACAGACAGGACATCACTCAATTATGGGGTCGGAAATGCATACCCTTTTTCCACTTTTTCTGGTGAATAACAACAAATAAAATATCACAAAAACACTACGATATTTTATTTTTGTTTTATGCACAGGCACTTACAAATTAATATCTAAAAATAAAAACACCACTCGAGACATGCCTTTACCTTCAGTATTCAATATCGGCGATTTAAACAATTTGCTCGGAAAATAGACGATAAGTTTTAAAGTTCGATTAACTGTTTCAATTTGTTCGAACACTGAACCTAATAATTACATAAAAGAAGTACTCTAAAAATATATTTATGCAAAATTGGATATCAAAAATTTTATTACTTACACATAACCGCGAATAATGTTAGTTTTTGATTTATTACTGCACTGCAATATTTTCTGTAGCTTAAAGCAAAGCTGCAGTCCAAATTGAACTTTCATGTTAACAAATCCAGAGTAGGTTCTATCGATATCCTTTAATAGAGCATCAGCTCTATGTGCTGACTATATATATACGAATATTTAAAATTATTTATGTACCATTTAATTGTAGTTAGAAAGAAAATAACACGTACCTCGAGTTTACAGTCTGTACTTAAACAAATCAAATATGGCACCATACGCACCGGATGAACAAGACCTTGGCGTAAAACTATTTGTGCTACTTTAACTGCCCAAAGACGGACGGCATCATCGCGACACAGGAAACAATCCAAAATTTCCTGCAAGTAAAGTTGTATGACTCTGCTTGCCATTCCTGAAGAAACATCGTTCATTTCCTTTAAATCTTCGTTTTTTGATTGTTTTTCCCCTAAAAAAAACAGTATGTATATATATATTCATTTGAATTTTCTAAATCAGTTTTTCAAGTACATTCTTTTTCCTTATTATGCATATATATTTCTGATTCAGTTAAATAAATCCATATATTGCGCATACATATTATTTTTATATTAGGCTCCGTTTTTTCTGTACAAAGAATATCACAATAAAACTTTTTCAGTTCTGGCCTTATTAAATAATCGTCGTTCATTACACAGAATGATCCTAAAGCAATTAGAGATTGTTTGCGAATCTCATAGTTAGAGCATTTAGTGAAAAACATAATACAGTCAAAAGCATCATCACATATAGTTGACGACAGATTGTTGCATTCTCCTAAAAGTAAAGAAAAATAAATCATACAGTATTTTTATTCCATTATTTATTTGTCCACTAGTTAATAGCATTCATATTTGGTAGTAATAATTGATCATGATTTGTAGTTTCATATATTTTAAGGGGAACGAAATTTTATTAATTCAATTATCTTTAACGAGAACACTAAGAATTTGGTTTTTAGCAGAATAAAATATGCTGTATTTGTCTATGTCTTTATCTAAAACAGACACATACAATCAGATTTCTTGATTTTATTGGAAATCATTCTCACTAAAAGAAATTTGTATGTATTTTCTTAATTTTGGGTTTTTTTGATTAGAAAAAAAACTGAAAAATAATAAAAACAAGAAACACATTGTTAAAAATTTTTAATTTATAAATTTATTTGCACTCCAGGTTTAATAAAAGGGGGCACTGGAGAAACTCGAAATTTTTGATTAATTACCCCGTAAGTTGTTGGCTTAATGGAGGCCATGCCTTTACAAACCTGATGTACTTTTTTCCTTTTGTTCGTCTAAACCTTTGCAGTAGTAAATGCAGCATTATTTGTGGTCCGTTATGAATATTTTTATCATGTATTGTAATTAAACTTTTATGAGGACCTAGTACAGGGTATTTTGTTCCATATGGTAATGTAGCGGCATCTAGTCAGCCTTCAACTCTGAGAATAATTTTTTAATCGAGAAAAGTTTTCAGACTTATGAATGGGCTGGTTTTTTCTATCGATTTTAGCATTTCTTTCAAGTTGTTTATTTGTGATGAAAAATTTACTTTTTGAATAGTTTTAGTAATTATGAATAAGACATTATTTTTTTCAACTGAAAACCAAGCCATGAATATTGGACGACCTGTTTTGCTTATCGTTACATTTCCAATAATTCTAAGACCACAACCAGTGTTCGAAAATCACATTCATCATACAAAACATATAGTGCTCGCAAGCAACATACACATGTTGTTTACATATCAATTATGTGCGTCTCTACATTTTATATGTTTCCGAATAGAGATGTTTGTGTAATTTTTGAATATTTAGTTGTTACGTGTACGACAAAAAAAAAACGCGATAAAATCTTGAAATCTTGAAAAATTAACCGCTTTAATAAAAACGTTTAGTTTTAGTTTATGAAGCTTTCTTTAATAATTAATAAAAATTCAAGTTGATATAAAAGTTAGTATTTACAAAAGTAATAAACATGGTTGTGTTACGGAGTATAAACCGTTTAAATTAAATTTTCATTTTCAACATCCTCACTAAAATTTATATTTAAGCAATATTCATTCCAGAAAGACAGTGAGTTAGTTTCTGCTTCACTAATGGACGTCCGCTAGCATTTTATCAGAAGAGATTCTTTCCAATAATATTTTCCTATTAGCTATAGTCTCTTACAAAATGATTACGAACATCTATATGTTTCGTTCTGGAATGGTAAGAACCATTTGTTGCCAATAGTACTGCTGCATGGTTGACACAATATATCGTAATGGGTTCAAGTTGTTTACCAAATACTTCCTCATTAAAGGATTTCAACCATAGGGCTTCTTGTTCAGCTTTTGCCAACGATATATATTCAGCCTCGCAGGTTGACAATGCTGTAGTAGCTTGTTTCTTTTATCCCCAACAAATAGGTGCTCCATTCTTCATGAAAAGAAAACTGCTAACAGATTTTCTGTGGTCCAAATCACCTGCATAATCAGCATCGCAATAGCCCTTCAGTGTAGAATCATCACCTTTTTTAAAATGCAATTTGTAATTCATAGTAGCCTTCAAATATCTTAAAATGCGCTTTGCAGCCTGCCAATGCTGTGTACCATAGTTAGAATTAAAACGACTCAAAAAATTGACCGCATAGCATATGTCAGGCCTTGTTAACTGCGATGCAAACAGCAAGCTGCCAATGAGCTCTTGATAAACATATTTAGCCATTTTAGATTTTTCAGTGTCGTCTTTTGGACTTTGTATGCTACTCAGATTAACGTTCACGTCCATCGGAGTCGATGTTGGATTACAGGCTGACATTTCGAAACGCTCCAATAACTTCTGAATGTATGCTGATTGATCTATTGTTAAACCGTAGTCTGTTCTATTTATTCTTAACCCAAGAAAAAATTTCGCTTGACCCAAATCTTTAAGCTTTAATTTCGATTTCAAATGTTCAATTAAAATCTGGTTTTGCTTCTCGTCATTCCAAAAAAACAATATGTCGTCGACATAAATGGCCAATATCAAAATGCTTTCGTTATCAACCTTGAAGTAGATGCATTGATTGCTTTTTAGCTGTAACCGACCAAGATTTTTCAAAATTCCACTCAGCTTTATGTTCCACATTCGTGATGATTGTTTTAATCCATAAATAGGCCTGTTGAGTTTAATTACTTTATTCTTAGAAATTTCAAATCCTTCAGGCGTTGTTATATAAATATTTTCTTCCAGGTCACCCTGCAAAAATGCCGTGCAGATATCCAGATGGTTTATTTGCAAACTGAACTGAACAGCTATCGATAATAAATATCTTAACGCTTTCATTGCCATTAATAGCCTCTAAATAACTTTGTGGTTCTACTTTGTTACCCAAAACAGCGTATGTGACATAATCTTCCATATTAGTGGGACGGGATATTCTTGATGAACGTCTCAGTGGTTGTTCTACTCGTTCATTGCTTAATTCTTCATCTACTGGTGTGCTGTCTCTTGAAGTGAAACCCTGCAAATCTTCAATACTATCGCCAGATTCATTATTCGATAAATCCTGCAATGTTTTATTATGCTCAGCATCATGATTTGAATTTTTAGTATATACCATCCTCACCAAATTCAAATCACTGTCAGGAACGTTCGATAACTGGGCATTTTCAATTGAGTTATTCTGCGCAAAAAACATTTTATCTTCCAAAAATACCACGTTTATGCTTACATACATCTTCCGCAAAAAAGGTTCATATAATCGATACGCCTTTTGATTTTCGCAATAACCAAGCATTATACAATTTCTTGATCTTGAGTCCTATTTTCTTCTATGCTGTTTCGGCATCATTACCATCGCTATACAGCCAAAAACTTTCAAATATGATAAATTACAAACACGACCATTCCATATTTCCTTTGGAGATTTACCATTTAATTTCTCATATGGTGTTCTGTTCAGTAAATATGCCGCTGTGTTGATGGCTTCAGCCCAAAATTTTTTATATAACCCCGCATCAAACATCATTGTACGCACTTTTTCAACAATTGTTCTATTCATGCGCTCAGCCTTCCCATTCTGCTGAGGGGTGTAGGGAGCTGATTTTTGATGAACTATGCCACTTTGTTGACATATAATTTCCATTTGCTTATTGCAGAACTCTAGCCCATTATCCGAACGTAAGATTTTTATTTTTCTGTTGGTTTGATTTTCCACCATTTCCCTAAAATTCTTAAATCTGGCTGAAACTTCAGATTTATTCTTTAAAATGTATATAAAAATTTTATTCGAATAATCGTCCAAAAAAAGAAGAAAATATAATCCACCTCCCAAGGAAGGGGTCTCCATGGGACCACATACGTCCGCATGTATTAAACCAAGAACATCACCTGATTTACTTGTAGCTTGTTTGTAACGCAAATTTGCTTGCTTACCTTGTAAACATGGAATAAATTTCTCGTCTTTCAAATTGTGTTCATCGCAATCTTGTAGCAGTCGCTTATCAAAATTGATTGCATGACCCAAGCGTTTATGTAACAGTTCTTTTGTGATACACACAAAATTTTCTTGTGGCGGATGCAAATCCAACTTAAAAACAGCTTTATGTAGACTACCAGTAGCTATTATTTCCGTTTTGTTTCTTATTGTGCATCTTCCAGTTGTAAATTTAATTTCACACCCCTTTTTTACCAACTGACTTACCGAAATCAAATTTGTGCATTCTGTTGTCCACGCTCAATTTTATTGAAATGTCACTTTTTCCAACTACCTTCAAGCAACTCTTGTTAGCCACCATTACTGTCTCATTAGATGAAAATAATTTTAGATTCTTAAATTGCTGCTTGAAATTTACCATATGAGTGGTGGCTCCTAAATCGATCAGCCAATGATCTTTATTATAACTATATTGGGAACTAAACGCCACTGTTAAAGTTGTTCCACTATTATTTGTTGTTTGATTGTAGTAACCCTTGTTTCTACAATATTTTGCTATGTGCCCTTCTTTTTTACATCTATAACAAGTCACAGTCTTTTTCTTGTTGTTATTGTTATTGAAATTGTTGCTGCCTTTTACTCCTCGTTTGCTAAACATTACGGCCTCGGCAGACATACTTTGAACTGATGAATGATTATAGCTAAAAAAATCTTGAAGCAGCTTAGTCTTAATTGCATCAGCTGTTATTGTGATGCCACTGCTCTCAATAGCCATAATCATGGGAGCAAAGTGTTTCGGTAAACCACTAAGTAACAGACTGCCAACCCATTCACTGTCCACGCTCATTCCTATTTCGTTCAATTTTTGTGCCGTAGCAATAATCGTATCTATGTACTCACTTATGTTTGTACAGTTTACTAACTGTGTAGTGGTTAGCTTTCTCAAAAGCCCACGGCGTCTAGCTAAACCAGAATCATCGTACAACGCTTTCAACTTCTCCCACATATCTTTGGCTGTTGATACATTCTGAATATGCATATATAAACTTGAATATATGCACAGCACCAGTCTGGACATTGCTTTTTCCTTAATCGCCGCATCTGTCTCAGTGCCTAAAATAGATTTCCGAAATCCCTGCAGCTTCAACGCATGCTCCGCTGCAAATTTCCAGCTATGGTAGTTTTCCCTACCCATTAATTTTTCAATTTCTATTGCCCGCTCCATTTTTTTAGACTGGGCCCATAACCTGATGAAATCTTAAAAAATTAACCTCTTTAATAAAAACGCGCGTGGTTTAGTTTTATGAAGCTTTCTTTAATAATTAATAAAAATTTAAGTTGCCATAAAAGTTAGTATTTACAAAAGTAATAAAAAGTAATAAACATGGTTGTGTTACGGAGTATAACCGTTTAAATTAAATTTTCATTTTCAACAACATGTGTCACGTAAAGAAAAAATATACATGTACCATATATTTTAATTTCATGTAAGGGTATCGAACACACGATTGATGTACGATACACACTATTGATATGTTATTATATTTGGTCTATCGTAACAAGTAGTTTTTTGACGTCCGTACAGGCAATTATTTTTATTTTTCGTATACGGATTTATTATTTTAATTTTTCCATGTACTTTTTTTTCCGTACGCGAACTGAAAATAGAGTACGCATACACAAACAATACCTACAGTCGAACATTCACATACGTGTACGCAAATAAATATTTTAATACAATAAATTCGTGGATGTACGGAAAATTTCAAAATTTAGTAACACATATATTTGTTATGAAAAGAAAAATATGTACGGTTTGGATTTGAACAGAACATTGTGTGTACAATCAGTGTACTTTCTGAACTCTGCTTAAATTTTTAGTTAAAATTTAAGTCTACCATTGCAGTTTGTTTTTGATTATTGGTAAGTACGAGGGCTGCTATAATAATTTCTGGCCTGGCAACACTGAGTGCTGCCAAGTGCAATCTGACATTTCCATTGGAAAGTTTGTCATTTTTAAGCATAATCGTACTCAAAACGTTTTGACGTACGACCATTATTTGTGTTGTTTACAGTGACTTGAAAAAATTAATATAGAAAAAAAATGGAATTAACTCGTGAACATTTTCGTGCCATCATTTTTCACAACTTTCCACGTGGATTATCACGACAAGAGTGCATTGATGAACTTAAATCTTTGTATGGCGATAAAGCACCATCCTATAGCACTGTTTAAAATTGGTATAATGAATTTAATCGTGGCCGAAGCTCGCTCAAAGACGAATTCCGTGAAGGTCGTCCAAAAACGGCTGTTGTGCCAGAGAACATTGATGCCAAACGTGAACTCATAATGGAAGATCGACATGCGACATACCGAGAGATAGAGACATCCTTGGACATTTTTTCCACCAGCATACATTCGATACTGGATCAACAATTGGCCGTAAAAAGGTTTGTTCTCGTTGGATCCCGCACAATTTGAAAGTCGCTCAAAAAAAGGCTCGTGTCGATTGGTGCGTTTATAAGATCGTCACAGGTGACGAATCGTGGATCTATGCGTATGAGCCCAAAACGAAACAACAATCGACCGTGTGGGTCTTCAAAGACGAGCAAAATCCAACGAAAGTTGTTCGTGGAAGAAGCACTTCGAAGCAAATGGTCGCCTGTTTCTTCGGCAAAACTGGTTATGTGGCGACTGTTCCGCTTGAGCAACGTAGGACGGTCACTTCTGAGTGGTACACTACAATTTGTTTGCCTGAAGTCATCGGAGAAATTCGAAAAACCAACAAAAGAAGACGAATCATTATTCACCATGACAAAGCGAGCTCACACACATCGGCTCAAACCAGATCGTTTTTGACCGGCCAAAACGTCGAATTAATGGGTCATCCGCCGTACAGCCCTGACTTGGCAACTAATGACTTCTTCTTGTTTCCGCAGATCAAGAAAAAAATGCGTGGTCAACGATTTTCGTCGCCAGAAGAAGCTGTTGAAGTGTTCAAAAACCATGTTTTAAAGGTGTCTCAATCGGTGTGGAAAAAGTGCTTCGACAACTGGTTTGAGCGCATGCAAAAGTGTATAAATCATGCTGGAGAATACTTTGAAAAACAATAAAACCATTTTTGATTATATATATTCGCATTTTCACTATTAGGCCAGAAATATATAGAGCAGCCCTCGTAGTAGAGTTAATTGTAAATTCAAGCGAGGGTCATATAAATTGCTCATTAATAAAAATGTGCAATAAGTGGTAATTGCAATATTAGAAAAATATTGGAAGGATTTTGGAATAGAATCCTATTCTAATAATATACATAATAAACAGATGGTTAAGTATCTAGGCATTCACCTTGATAAGTTTTTATACTTCCACAATCAAATTACAAAAGCAAGAAATGCCTTTTTCATTTATAAAAAACTTTTTTTTTCAAAATATATTAATCCTAGGATTAAGATTATTTTATATTAAGCTTTAATACGACCAATTTTGACGTAAGGTTGCCAAATTTGGATTAATATTTCTCCTGCTTACATGGAAAAAATGCGATTTTTTGAAAAAAAAAAAAAAAATGTTTCAAGAGCATGTACGTCTCTTTACAGATCAAAAAATAGCAATTTTAAAAATTATATATCGAACAAAAATTATTTAATGCCGCAAATACGTGTCGAGTTGACAATTTCACAATTTTTTTAATTAGAATATATATATAAAATACTTTAGAACGGATATGTCCCACCTGAGGCCTTCTTATAACTAGATAGTCAAGGTTTAATGCAAAATAAAACAGGTATTCCTATATTCTACCACATATATAGACGAGCCATACAAAAAGCAATAATTTGCAATCAAATAACTATAGAAAATAGAAGATTTGATACAATCCTGTATTTAAAAGATAAAAATATGTTTCCAAAGATTAATATAAATAAATACTGGTGGCTAACATGAAATGTCTTCTACAAATTGCTTCTTTTATCATCATGGAAGTAATTTTTTTCAACTTTCTTTACATAATATGATTTATAATGGCACCCATTTTGGTTTATATAATATATAATATTCTTAAAAAGAATTAATATTGTTAATGTAAAATTAACGATTAAGGGACTGCGTACTATATTTATATTTACTACTGTTTGTTTATTTACAGTTTAATTATAAGAAATATTTTTAAATAAACGTTATTAAAAAAAATAAAATAAAAAAACCAAATTATTGGTACTAAGAACAAAACTGTGGAATTTGTGGTATTGCTGGCAAAAATAAAATTTTCTTGTTAACATTAATGCAAAAAAAAATCGATCTTTTCTACCTTTTCCTCATACATACATATATAAGCACATGTTTAACTACGCAAAACAGAAAAAAAAATATTAAACGTTTTCATACACTTGCCCACTTTACTTATTGTAACACAAAACCCACACAAATACTTATTGTACAAGTAAGGAAGTTTATTTTGTCTTGCGCATAGGAATAAAAGCTAAACGATTAGTTTGTTAAGTAGAGTATGTTATTGTGAGAGAAGTTTTACAATAACAGTCATTCTCATTTTGTCATTTATACTTGTAGTATTCAGAATGTAACATGATAGAACAGCTTTTGAAATACTACAATGTTTTGAACCGAAACCTTTCCCAAACAAACTAGAACTGTATATACAACAATATCGTTTCTATTGATGATCAGCTGTTTTTTTTTTCTTGAGAACAATATTTTAAAGCTCTATGGCAATGCAGTGCCCATAAAAAAAAAAACTGGAACAAAAAACAGTGGCTTAGTGGTATTATACAGAATTCAATACGACGTAGAAATTTATCATACTCACGATGGAAGCGGTTTAGAACAATGAAGCTACTGAATGATTTTCGTTTTGCCAGGAGGGACACAAATAGGCTCATAAGAAAGGCTAAAGTGGATTATTATTCTCTCAGATTTGGCTCAGCCCTAGAATCACGGAGCACTTGGAGAACTATTAAAAACATTGTAATTGGTAGCTCTGACAATAAACGAGACTACGATATGATGCTGATAAACTTGAGAACATCTTTGCAAATGCTTCATTGGCGTACAACCATGGGGTTGATCACAGAACCTATGCCCAGAATCTTTTTGGTTTTTCGTGTGTAAGTCAGCTTGAGATTTTTTAAGTTTTAAATCTTTTAGGTCGAATGCAGCTGGAATTGCAGGCCGTTATCCGAAATCCTATTACAATTTTTATTGTCGTATATTAAACATGTATTTAACACTATTATCACTTCTAGTCGTTTTTCTGTTAAATGGAAACATGCAAAAAAATTTTCTGTTTACAAATCGAGTGGTGAATATCCTCCAATTGCTATTTTAAGTTTTATTTCTAAGGCATTTGAAAAATATTTGCACCAAGAGATTAGTAAATTTGTTCAGAGGAATCAGTTCGTCTTTGAAAAACAGTCCGGCTTCCGGCCTAATCTTAGTTTTGTAACTACCCTTGTAGATGTACCTGAGGATATAAGGCGTAACTTAGATAATGGTAAAGTTACTGCCAGTCCCACGATATCGCAAGCTATCGTTCGTTCGCGTAATTACATGTAAAACACAAACAATTTTTTAGAATTTGTTTCGTATATATACGTAAATAATTAATTTTTATTTGAACTAACAGTCTTTTGTAAAACAAAATTTTTGACATAGTCTTTCTTGTTAAATGTAAAATTAGTAATATTTTAATTAATAAAAAAGTGATTTTAAATAATCTAAACAAATAGCACAGAGAAAACGAAGCGTATTTTATACTGCAATTACCTCGTTAAGCCACAGCATATCACATTTATAAGCAATTTAATAATTAAATTCTTTTTTTAAGAATAATTATATTTTTTATGAAAAACAGACTTTTTGTGCTTTCCTTTTTCTTGTTAAATATCTACTTTTTGTTTTGCTTATTTGTCTTGTATGTCTCTCTCTCTCTTTTCAAACCTACAGAAAACCTAATTACATTGTGACAAGGGTTTCACTTCTGTATCATAACCACAATTTGATAAAGACAAGAAAATCCTATTCAATAAAGATTGTTGTTAAAATTCGTTCAATCGTTCAAAATGAATGATTGAGCTATTTAAACGAACAGATCAGTCTTTGATAATGGACCGAAAAAGACCGGTCACTGAAACAAACGAACGGGCACACGTCTAGTTCAAACAGTTATCGTTTTTATTGGAACAATTCAATGAATAAGATCATGTGAATATTGTACTGGTTTATTAAACTTAAAAAAATTATATTATTGTTTCTAAAAATGATCTATATTTTAATTGCTTTATAGTATTGTTACGAGGGCTGCTATATATACTTCTGGCCTGGCAACACTGAGTGCTTGTTTTTCGGCAAGTGGTGTTGGTCCCTTTGTAGAAATTCAAACAAAAATTGACCCTTTTGTTTACAGAGACATTTAAGCAACTCACATGCTTAACTATGCTAAGTGGCAAATGCCACTTCGATGGGTGTTTCAACATGACAATGACCCAAAACGCTCATCGAAGTTAGTCAATGATTGGTTATTAGTTAATGGGGTTCAAGTTTTGGATTGGTCACCTCAATCGTCAGACTTGAATCCCATAGAGGACTTCTTTAAAACGGAGAGTTGGAACTCGACGTTTTAAAAATAAAGAGGAGCTGATGAACTGTCTAAAATCGGAGTGGGAAGCTATAACAACATCTATTCTATCGAATCTTATTGAATCTATGCCCAATAGATGCGCTGAGGTAGTAAGAAATAAAGGATATCATAGCAAATATTAAAAGTTGCTTAGGTTCTGAACAGCCAATTTTTAACTTAATTTTGTTTTTATTTTATCATAACTTCCAAAGAAATGGATTTTAATTTTTGTTGTTATTTTTAGATTATAGACACATTGTGTAGTAGTAAATAAAAAAAATATTTTCTATAAATTTATTTAAAGAAAAGATATGAGTCTATTATTACTTAGTGGGAAAAAGTTGCTTAGGTTTCGAACAGTACTGTATTTGTTTTTGCCTACAAAGTGGATAGAGTTATTATCGGTGCAGACTTCATTATAGCTTACGAATTTAGCTGCACATGGGGCAGCAAATAATGAACTGGCGCAATGTCGAGATACCCTGGCTGTTGGGTATAAAAACAGGACCACACTAAGCAAACTATTTGCTGTTAGACGTCAGAAGTGACCACCTCAGGCGAAATCTATATTATGGGCACGTGTGGAAGACTGTGTGGATAGCCGGTTGTGGGTCGTGGAGCCAAAAGAACGTAGAGACAACATCAACCAGCTAAAGACCTCGTGAATATCAGCGACGATGGGACAATTTCTGTGTGAGGGTTTAATCTGTCCAACAGCGAAATTTTGAGATGGGTCAATGTGAGACAGCAGGAGCCATAACTATTTGTTTGGCGAATTCAGTAAGCCCCAAAATAACAGCCAGAAAACGAGATTTATTAGCGGAATAGGTGGAATATTGATGAAAGTTCAGGGGCCCATGTCACTAAGCTAGAAGTTCACAATTACAAGTGTTTTTGCCTGTCAAATTGTGAACTTGTGAATAATTGTGTTTCATAAAAATACAATTACAAGTTTGTGGCTACTAGTAGATTGTACAAATTACAAGTGGTTTTGTTTCACTAAACAAAATTTGCACTTATACACTTGAAGAACTGTAAAATAAAAGCTTAGGGTCGACGAACACCCTCAGAAAAATTTGTACAAGTTACAAGTGAATAAGAAATTGAATTAAAGTTTGGTTTTTTAATTTTTGTATACAAATTAGTTCGAATAAATACAAAATTGTTGAATTTTTAATATAAATTAGCATTTATTTTTTCGTTTTGTTAGTGTTTCTTTATTTAATTTTTACATATGTGATAACCTTCACTATAATAGAACTGTAAAAGGATCATATCTGTACATGAAATATTTAAAAAAAAAAATTTTTGTTGTAGATAGTAATCGATATGTAAAACAAAACACCTATTTTTGGAATTTTTGTCTGACTATCCGTATATATGTCGCTGTTCGCATTACGTAAAATCTGCTGGATGGATTTTAAATTGAATTTTGTGAAGAGGTCCCTTAGAATACTATGTAATTTTGTAGAGAAAATAGAGATACGAATGTGAAAGCACACAGTTTTACCGCTATCATGGTACTAAAAACACTGTCAGCAAAATTTTAGACACTGCTTAAAGAGCTCTACAATAAATATTTAAAAACAACTTATTCTAAATTTTAATTTTGAGAAAATTATAAATAAAACGTTGATGAAGTCGTGGGTACTACTAGTATGTAATAAAAAAACTGTATCACATGGTTTAAGACCGCAATTCTGCATACTGTATACGATTAGAAGAAGCAGCTTTATCTTGGTTTTCATCAATTAAAAAAGAAGATTTGTCTTGGAACGATTTAAAGGAATTGCTAAGAGAGGCATTTTTACATGTAAGTGATGAATCTGATATTAATTTTAATTTAATGTGCCGTGCTAAGAAACCTAATAAAAGCATGGAAAAATATTTTTATGATGTGTTAGCATTTGCCAGGACAGCAGATTTTGGTGATGAGTGTGCGGGGGATTATATTGTCTCTGGTTTAGGGGACGGACGACTTGTGAATGAGGTTAGTGGTTATATAGTGTAATACATTGTAGGAATTTTTATGCCAGATTAAGGGCCATTTATGCATAATGGAGCAACAGCGTAATCGTGAACTATTTTTAAATAGAAGCTCTAGTTTATCAGTTCGGGTAGATCGCTTTTTTTTCATTATCCCATACAAAGTTCTGTATTAAATGTTATCTGCCAATTGCCAAGAAACTGGTCATTTTTCAAGGGACTGTAAAAAACTACGGAAAGGACAAGAAAAAACTCTTCATTGAAGTGGTTTAATGCAAATGGCTTGTGTTGAAGGTCATTACAGAAATACGAGAGAAGTTTTTCCGATTGCAAATATTAAAGAAAATATAAATCAATTACGTAATAATAGTTTTTCTATTGTACTTGGTATGATGAACGGTTATGTCACTTCTAGTGGACATTGTCAGTACAGGAGGATGCCACTTGGGCTGGCGAATGCTCCCGCAGTTTTTATAGGATAAGTTGAGTTTATTGTATAATAAGTAATGCTGGTGATGAGAATATTATTACTTATATGGACGATACTGTTATTTTTAAGGAAGCTTTGATGAACTTTTAAAGAGCCTTGAAAAATTTTGGGTTTTTTGCAGGAAATGCGAGTTTTTGTCGGCCACTGGTAAGGGTATATCTCCAGGTGCAGTGAAAAATCAGCAGCTGCTGGTGAAGTTAAGTAGTTTTTCGATCTTACTGGCTATTTCTGAAAATTTATCGAAAACTAAGCACGAATTGCCTATTCTTCAAATACATTATTAAAAATAATGCAGAACTTGTCTGAGGTGAAGATCAGGAAAATTTATTTTATGATCTAAAATGTAAAATGTCGGCGAATCCGATTTTTGTTGTCTATGATCTTCATCAGGAGCATGAATTGCACACGGGTGCCTGTCGGATTAGACTAGTAGTTTAGAAACGTCTAGTAGCATGCTTTAGCAGACAGACTAATAGTCTTGAAAAAAGAATAGCATAGTTGCGAATTAGAAACCCTTGCTGTTGTAGAAAGTATGAAGCGCTTTCGATATTATCAGGTATTATCATGATGCTGATAAACTTGAGAACATCTTTGCTTCATTGGCGTACAACCATGGTGTGGATCACAGAACCTATGCGCGGAATCTTTTTGGTTTTTCGTGTGTAAGTCAGCTTGAGATTTTTTAAGGTTCAAATCGTTTAGGTCGAATGCAGCCAGCTGGAATTGCAGGCCGTTATCCGAAATCCTATTACCATTTTTATTGCCGTATATTACACATGTATTTAACACTGTTATCACTTCTAGTCGTTTTTCTGTTAAATGGAAACATGCAAAAAATTTTCTGTTTACAAATCGAGTGGTGAATATCCTCCAATTGCTATTTTAAGTTTTATTTCTAAGGCTTATGAAAAATATTTGCACCAAGAGATTAGTAAATTTGTTCAGAGGAATCAGTTCTTCTTTGAAAAACAGTCCGGCTTCCGGCCTAATATTATGGCGTTTTCTTTTCTGACAAAAATGTTGCATACGTTTAACACTTTTTACACCTTTGTGTTCTTTTCTAAAAAATGTTCGATAGTGTAAATTAAAAATATGTTCTTTTGAAAATATGTTGCACGAAAAATTGTAAGATATGTTACATATTTTACCCTGAATTTTATGTAAGGGTAAGTATGCTACACTTTTTTTTAGTAGTTTTTACTCTTGATGAGTGATGTTTGCTTTTGTTGCTAAACCCAATGTTTTACTACTTTATGTTTGAAACGCTAATTAAACATTACTGACATGTAAAGGTAGTTAGAAAGATTCAATTACATTTTTTGTTCTATTGTGGCTATAAAATGTGTAGCAATTTTTCGGGGTTTAGGCAACATGCAAAACATTTTATGTGATTTTTGGGTAACATTTATTTTCAGAAAAGAAAACGTCATTAGTTTTGTAACTACCCTTGTAGATGTATCTGAGGATGTAAGGCGTAACTTAGATAATGGTAAAGTTAGTTTCGTGGTGCTACTAATACATTCTAAGGCGTTTTATTTTGTAGATCATGGCATACTATGTACTAAACTTAGATCTTTATTTAATTTTTTACCAACAGCTATAAAGCTTCTACTTTCGTATCTCGCCGATCGCTTACAATCGGTTTCTGCAAACAAGACTTTGTCAAATCCCTTAAAACTGAAAAGAGGCGTACCACAAGGCTCGATCGATCGATCACTCTTTTTTCGATGTAGGTTAATGACTTGCCGCAACATATACGTTACAGTAATGTTCACATGTATGCAGACGATGTTCAGTTACATATCTCTTGTCCATTGCAATCCATAACTGAGAATATTAGCAAAATTGTTGGTGATTTAGATAATGTTCATCGTTGGGCATGTGTAAACAGACTATACTTAAATCCTCAAAAATCAAAATGTCTGGTTATATAAATAGTAAGAGTATTAAAATTGTAACTACAACAACAAATGTAGGAATAATATTTAATAGCAACCTAACATGGTCCGATCACATTAATACACTGATTGCAAAGATATACTTTAAGCTAAAAACATTTACCATTAAGAGCCCAATTATCTGTTTCAAAAGATTCGATTTGCTAGATCAACGCGAGGAAAAAAAATCATAGTTCCAAAATTCAGATGTCTTGTCTCAGAGTGGCAATTTTTTTTAAATGCTATTCGTCCTGCTCTTCTACATATCCAGCAAGCAAATAGCAACGCAGAGTTTTTACAAAATTTTTTTGTTTAATTACTTTGTTTAAAAAACTTAACTTAATATGCTTGCAGTAATTCGGTTAATGTTTTTTATTGTAATGAAAGTAAGTTTATTATTATTCAATCAATATTTCTGTACTAGAATTATAAGACTTAGTCTTGTTGTACAGGGAAATAAATAAATAAACATGTTAGAACTGCTTTTGCAATACTTGTTTGTATACAAAGGAACATGCTTAATATCGCTGCACTCATGAAGAAAACCTCTAACTCGTATATCTGTAACTTTACAGGAGAAGATAAAAACACACTACAAACTGTATTTTTTACAATGTTATATTAAAATTGTAATTGCTTATAAAACAGTTACTTTTGATGCTATTGCATTCAAATTCTCTGTCGAGGTATACATGTGTGAAATTTATTGGAATCACGAAAAAAACTCAATTTTGTAAAAAATCGAATTAGGGCCTTTCTACATGCGACCAGCGATATATATATATATATATATATATATATATACGGAAAGGACAAGAAAAAACTCTTCACTGAAGTGGTTTATTGCAAATGGCTTGTGTTGAAGGTCATTACAGAAATACGAGAGAAGTTTTTGCGATTGCAAATATTAAAGAAAATATAAATCAATTACGTAATAATAGTTTTTCTATTGTACTTGGTATGATGAACGGTTATGTCACTTCTAGTAGACATTGTCAGTACAGGAGGATGCCACTTGGGCTGGCGAATGCTCCCGCAGTTTTTATAGGATAAGTTGAGTTTATTGTATAATAAGTAATGCTGGTGATGAGAATATTATTACTTCTATGGACGATACTGTTATTTTTAAGGAAGCTTTGATGAACTTTTAAAGAGCCTCGAAAAATTTTGGGTTTTTTGCAGGAAATGCGAGTTTTTGTCAGTAGCATAACATATCTCGGCCACTGGTAAGGGTATATCTCCAGGTGCAGTGAAAAATCAGCAGCTGCGGGTGAAGTTAAGTAGTTTTTCGATCTTACTGGCTATTTCTGAAAATTTATCGAAAACTAAGCACGAATTGCCTATTTTTCAAATACATTATTAAAAATAATGCAGAACTTGTCTGACGTGAAGATCAGGAAAATTTATTTTATGATCTAAAATGTAAAATGTCGGCGAATCCGATTTTTGTTGTCTATGATCTTCATCAGGAGCATGAATTGCACACGGGTGCCTGTCGGATTAGACTAGTAGTTTAGAAACGTCTAGTAGCATGCTTTAGCAGACAAACTAATAGTCTTGAAAAAAGAATAGCATAGTTGCGAATTAGAAACCCTTGCTGTTGTAGAAAGTATGAAGCGCTTTCGATATTATCATGTAGGGAAAGATTTTAAAGTATAACGGATTGAAATTCACTCAAGGAAGCTGCTAAAAAAAAAATAATAATAATAGATTATTTTAGAAGACTGAAAGTACTGTTGGGCCCTGCGGTCCAAGATGGAAAGTTATCAGAGAGAAGAAGAGTTGTGGATCTTTTTCGGAATTTGAAAAAGAGAAATCAATACATATGTATGTTCTTGGTATTGTTAAAGCATTTAAAAAATTTATGTGCTGCGCACCGCGGAAACTACCACGTCTAAGACCGTTGTTCATACACTAGGTATATTGCAATTTGTCGGTATGCCGTCTTAAATTATAAGTGATCGTGGTACATTCTTCACGTCTAGGACTTGCGTTTTGTGAAGCAAACGCTATTAAACACATTCATTCTCTATATAGAACGCCAGGAATAAATGACAGAAAATTTGGAGAGTCGAGATTAGAATTAGCTTGTATTAGCTGTTCAGCATTGAACACAAAGTTACCCGACAAAGTCCGTAGCGATTGCTATTTACTTTTACTCTACGAAATTTTTTTGGGAAATCAATTAAGTTTTGACCTTGATGGAGATCCTGAAGACGAATCGACTGTGAAGAAAGGATGGTCACAGAAAATTTATTAAGAAACACCGATTGCCGAATAAATACTTTGAGGGCGATTTAGTACTAAGCAAAGCGGAGCACGCATCTACCGGTCAATCACGGAAACTACTTTAAAGATTAGAAAAGATTTAGTTTATGACCGCTATTTAATTACCGACACGGTAACTTCTCAAGTTAATCTGTGAAAATTTGTGTCCGTTTACGCTAAAGACAATATAAAACCATTGTGTGGTCTCTACGAATTTATTGAAGGTTAAGAGGAAAGAGAAGACGTATCTTGATCTGATGGAAAGGATGATAATAAATAAATAAGACTACGTGGATAACATTATTATACTTATAAATGTTTGCAAAATAATCGATATGTGGTCCGGTTCTTTTGAATGGGCTACTACTGTATGGTTTTAAAAATGGTTGGTTAATTTATTTGATTTCATGGTAATTATTTTACCATTGTGGGCGTTTTGTTGTTTGGTTCGACGATAATAATTTTTATCATGTGGCGTTTCGTAGTTTGGTTCCATGATAACTGTTTTCATCATGTTGAGCGTTTTGTTTGGTTCCATGATAGTTGTTTTATCATGTTGAGCGTTTGTGTGGTTCCATGATAATTGTTTTATCATGTTGAGCGTTTTGTTTGGTTTCATGATAATTGTTTTATCATGTTGAGCGTTTGTGTGGTTCCATGATAATTGTTTTATCATGTTGAGCGTTTTGTTTGGTTCCATGATAATTGTTTTATCATGTTGAGCGTTTGTGTGGTTCCATGATAATTGTTTTATCATGTTGAGCGTTTGTGTGGGTCCGTAATAATTGTTTTATAATGTTGAGCGTCTGTTGTTTGCTACTGTGGTGGGTATTACTTTTCACGTGGCAATTTTATTCGGCTCACTATCATAATCACTATCACTAAGTTCAGAATTTACTTACTGCAAATCTACTGTAATAAAAGGCATGAGAAAAATCCCATCTCAGTATGCTATGAAATTAAATACTACAATACGTAGCTTGTCGATACGGTTATCATTGATTGTTGCGTCAGTTGAAAAACAGAAAAAGCTCGTTCAACAGATAACATTGGGCGTATCGGGAAGTTATTTGAAATCGTTGTTGTCCAAAACTAGAGTACCCATAATAGCAAAGATATTTAAAATAACTTTTAAAATTTTCATATATTTCTCTGTATGTATATAAATACTCACACATCTCTTTAGTTTGTTAATTTAACTTTGTAAAAATAATTTATTTTATTTTATTTAAAAAATTAATGTAAAATTTACAAAATGGGTTATATTGCGTTTTTATATGACATTTTAGCATTTTGAGTAATAATAAATAAGATTTGTAAAATGAATATCATAATATATAAAAGAATTTGTAATTGTAGAAATTGTAGGTTACAAGGGCAAAAAGCTACAAATGTTATGAAAATGTTAATGAAACACAATTCATCAGCAATTGTAAGAATTAGACATGTGATTGTAACTTGTAAACTTGTAGAATTGTAGTTTAGTGAAACAGGCCTCAGATGGAGAGACCACAACAGCAACAATTATCGTGCCAACTTCTAAAATAAACGAGGTAGTAAAGCCTAATGGTTGCAGCGGCGATCATCTGCGCAAAACAAAAACTGTGGGAAACATAAAGCAGCCAACAATCCGTAGCCGACTGGATACAGGAGAAGGGTGCAGCAAGAAGAAGAAGTCGTAGCAGGATTCCGCAATACAACGCAGCTGCACCTTTTAAGCGCATAGCTATTAATATCACAGGTTATTCCCTGTCAGTGATACAGGTAACCCATACATACTAGTTGTAATAGAATTTTTTATCAAATGGCCCGAAGTATATGCCATTCGAAACCAAGAATACAAGACGATGGTGGGCGACCTTGTGACCAATTGGGTGTATTGATATAGTGTTCCAATAGAGCAGCATTCTGACAGGGACGGGATTTTAAATTGGCCAATTTCAAAACCATTTGCGACATTTATGGTATTAAAAAGACGAGAGTGATACCGCTGCATCCTTAGTCTCTCTTCTTCTTTATCAATATAAAATGTTAATTGATTTATCTCATATAAATATATATCTCTTTTTTGTTGCTACCTTTTACTGCATCTAATTTAAAATACACCTAGAATTTTACAAATCGTTGATTTGTATTATATCTCAGATAAATATATTTCTTTTTTGCTTCTATCACTTATTGAATCTTATTTAAAACACACCATGAATTTTTTAAATCGTTCATTTGTATATTGCTTCTTACTCACATCACCAATATTTTAATACATCTCGAATGTTTTTAAGGAATGCTTGCACATTTTTGTGAATAATCACATTTACCAAAAATGCCACTCGACTTAGAAATACTAAATCTTCGTTTAATTCTATGTTGAAAGGCAAAATTATTTCACATCTACAGTGGCTCACAGCTTATTTTATGCACTGCATAATTTAATTTTTTAAGCCCTGTAACAATAAAACCAGTAGAAATTAAAAAAAAAAACAAATTGCTATCATTTAATAGAGAAAAGGTTTTAGTTTAACAAGAAAACTTCAATTACTTTAAAAATTAACATTTAAATATCCTAAAAAAAATAAAAAATACAGCTTTTTTCATCTCACAGCTTATTTTATGCGGTTACCTTTAGTATTGAAAACTTTCAAGTTGTGTTTGCTAATTTACATTCTTAATACTTTGTCTGGTACACTTTACTGTCTATAACAGACTTGAGACCGTTTGGTATAGATGTAACTAGTTTTCGCGTTGAATTGGGAGAAATATTCTACCACTCCAATTTCTTTAGGCCATTTTTGCTTGAAAACTCGTGTTGCCTGATGTTTTTTTCAAAATGGACCATAGATTTTTAGTGACATTGAGGCGTAGTGACTGAGGTGGCGTAATCATCAAGTGAAGGCATTTATAAATTGACCAAGACTTTATGTTTCAAATAGTTATCCTGATAAAATCAAAAATTTGATCTTATACCCAGATTCTTTGCACTCTGTAACAAATTGTCCTTTAAAATTTGAAGATACTTATTTTTGTCCATGGTTGTTCCAATATACTCTAATCTCCCAGTACCAGCAGTCGACATACAGCCCCAAATCATGTCGCTGCCTACACCATGCTTAACTGTTGCCTTTTAATATTCTTTATTAAGCTCGGTGTTAGGTTTTCGCCATACGTGGGACTTACCATCCGAGCAAAATTTATTAAATTTGGATTCATCGGTTAAGATAACTGCACTCCAAATCGATGCGTCCTTCAAATTTGTTCTGTAGCGAACTTGAGCCTGCATATTTTGGTTTTGGAGCTAATGAAAGGCTTCTTGCGTGCATTAAAATCATGGTGACGAAGAACACACTGAAAAGGTTCGAAGCAGGATTGTTTGCTCAGGTCATATTGAATATCGAAAGTCAATTTGGGAGCTGAGAGCCTTCTATTTGCTTTAATTTTTCTCACAATATAACGCTTATCATGTTTATTAAAAATTTTATTTGGTGCTTCTCTACATTTGTTAATTAAACGTCTAAGCTTTTTTATTCATCATTTCAACTATTTTCCGCTGTGAGTAACCGATTTTACTACCAATTCTCTCTGCACTAATGTTGTCGTGCACTCATTTGAAATTTTCTAAAAATTAACCAAATTACTGACAAAATATGACCATAAATTTAGTGCCAATCATATCGAAAAGTAAAATAAGGTAGAACAAAAAATATTATTTCCGCTAGACAACGCATTTTGAAAGTATCGTTACCAAAAGAGATATATGCATAAAATAAGCTGTGAGATAAAAAAAGCTGTATATTTTACTTTTCTTGTTTTTTAATTATTTTAATATTAATTTTTTAAATAAATAAAGCTTTTTTGATAAACTACGCTCTTTTCTCTATTAAATGATACCAATTATTTGTTTTTTTTAATTCCTACTGGTATTATTGTAACAGGACGTACAAGATCAAATTATGCAGTGCATAAAATAAGCTGTGAGCTACTGTATGTTGTATTATTGATTGATTATTTTGAAAGTACTATTATCCTATACTTTTATTATAATATATTAAATGTTAGAACATATAACATTTTCATTTTGATAGAAAAACTTTACATAGAATATTAATAATGTACATTTTGTTAAATTTATTTGTAGCCTAATTTTCGTGCTAAACTGCAATATGTTACAAAACCATTTCCTACGAGTGCAAAAAAAATATGTTCCCGATTAGCTCTGCCTCTTGTACAGGGGTGTCTTCTCAATCCGTTTTGCATGGTTTCCAACAATAAAAAAACTGTCAAAACAAGACTACATAAAACTCTATCTATAATTAAATTCACCATACGTACTTCCGATGATTTCACATAATCCTGCACAAGATGAGATCGTTCAGACATGTTGCGCATCCCGACCTATGCCATTAAATGAGTTGTTTTTAACAGCCCCATACAACATTAAAACCGCTCACCAACAACAACGCTTTCACTTATTTGCACATATCCAACACAAACCTTTTCTTGATCCGAAAACCTTTCTTTACTGAATTACCAATGTAAAGACATTACTTTCTTTTCACATTATAACGTTAATAATTTTATTTAAAACATTACCTTAAATCTAAACAACGAACAAAAATAAAATAATACTCAAAGCTAGCGATTAAAAAAATGTGTTAAAAAAAATAAGAAAAACAAAAATTATATTTTAACAAAACAAAAAAAATCTTATATAAAATAATGATAACTTAATCCTATAGATAAAAAAAATAAAGAGAGAGCCAAAGAGCAGCTCTTTTGCTCGTGCTCCTTTTGATAGTAACAGTGGTTCGTTTGAAAAATTAAAATAAATTCGTGGTTGGAAAAAACGTACATAGAAAAATGAAAATAATTGCGTGTACGGACTGCAATATAGTACATGACCAAAAAGGACCAAATATATTAACATTTTTATTGTTATTATTATTGGTTTTTTTAGTTAAAATTTAAGTCTACCATTGTAGTTGGTTTTTGGTTATTGTAAATTCAAGTGAGGGTCATATGAATGGCTTATTAATAATGTGCAATTAGTAGTGTTATAAAAAGTAAGGATTAAGGATAATAATTTGCTTATCTTTAACAGTATTGCAATTATACCTGAGGAAGGAATTTTTGATGTTTACTGGTATCATAAAATAATTATTTTCATTCGGGTTCTTTGTTTGTCCAATGGTTTTCCTGCTTGAAATGGAATGTTTTATTTGTTTGGAATTTTTTATAAAACAGTGGATGTATGGGATGTTTAGTAGTTCATTTGTTTTTGTTTTATTACTATCTTCATTATAGCATGCCTTATTTTTTCTTGTTAAACTGTAAATTTGTATTGCTTATGTTTCACGTATGGGATGTTTACTTTGAATTTGTTATTGTTTTATTACTATCTTCATTACAGCTTGTGTTTTTATTTTTAAACGGTGAATGTGCTTTGCTTATGTTTAAGGTAGGGGATGTTTATTGGTGCATTTGTTATTGTTTTATTAGTTTTTAATTGATACACCAAATTATTGGTACTAAATAAAGCAAATTTTCATTACCTATTAAATGCAAATGAAAACAATTTTATTTAGTTTAAAAAATTTATTTATATTTATACCTACATAAATTTATTTATTTTATATTTTATAATGCGCTTCTGGTATATTAAACATTTACATTGATTTTACATACATATGTATGTATGAGGAAAAGGTAGAAACGATCGAAGCATTTATGTTAACAAGAAAATTTAATTTTACCAACAATACCACGAATTCTATAGTTTTGTTATTAGTACTAATAATTTGGTGTTTTACCATCAATTCAATTAAAAAGTAATAAAACAATAACAAATGCGCCAGTAATCATCCCCTACCTAAAACATAAGCAAAACAAATTTACCGTTTAACAACAAAAAAAAAAAAAAGGCATGCTATAATGAAGATAGTAATAAAACAATAAAAATGCACTATTAAACATTCCATACCTAAATAAAAAGCAAAATACATCTACTGTTTTGAAAAACCACAACAACAAAAAACACAAGCAAACTTAAAGCAGGAAAACAATTGGACAAAGAAAAAACCAAATGAAAATAATTATTTTATAATACCAAGAAACATCAAAAATTCCTTCCTCAGGTATAATTGCAATAATGTTAAAGATAAGCAATTATTAACCTTAATCCTTACTTTTTATAGCACCACTTATTGCACAATTTTATTAATGAGCTATTCATATGGCCCTCACATACATATGTACATTCATACTTTTACATTTATTTATGCGTACAAACATATCTACACGCATATACTACATACACAATATAAATAAAATAAATATACATATGTTCCTCCAATCTTTATTTGAATATTAGCTGTATTTAAAAACGATAAACAATCTTCTAAACTGCCTCAAACACTTTCCCAAACAGATAAATCAAATAATTTATTTATTGAATTGATTTTTACATTATAATCTTGGCATTGCGCACAAAAAAAGAGCAGCGCATTGCTCTGCTTATTACTAACACTTATAAAAACGCACAAATATTTTAACCTAACTTATGTAAATAAATTAAAATTATTTTTATATCCTTAAAACAAATTTAATTTATATAAGCTGCGCCCTAATACATTCTTAAAACTTTTATAATTTTTCTTCTTTAAATTGCCAAAGAATTGGGTTAAAACTAGGGTTTGTGATCAACCAAGTAATTTTCGGTTTTTTTTTGAATCGACTAACTTAAGGTGCTTTGTACACAATAACATTCAACATTAAATGAAGCTTTTCCTAAAAGGAATTACCAAACTGTAACCGGCTTCCTGCGCTGAAGTTCTTTCGTTCAGAATAAAGTTCAAAATAAAGTTCAACATTTACCCTTTATTACAATTTCAAAATCCTTACGTGGTCCTGATTAGCGCTTCTATTTCCTTTTAGGTTCTTTTTATGTCTTCTACAAACGATCTCTTCGTAGCCTTTATTTCCTGGTGATCTTCTCATTTAAGAAATTGTTTGCCGATTCTAAAACACAATTTTTTATATAATTTAACTACTTAAACTTTCCACTTAAATAAATATTGCATTAATTGAAAGTTCTTAAATTTTTCCAATTTACGTTTTTTATACTTTTAAAGTAAACAAATTCAAAAAAAAGTTATTAAGTTTTACAATAAAACCTTTTTTTTTCAAGGATATAATTCTTCCTTTTTTTTAATAAAACTTAAAATTTTATATTCTTCACAAACAACTTCTTCATACACCAGACACTTTCACAATGGTCTTAACTAACATTTTCGTGAGGGCAAACGACTAGCTCTTTTAATTCTATTAAACAATAGAACAGAACCAGTTTATAAAAAATATTTACCGCAAGTAACAGACCACAAAAACTACAACACACAAGTCCACAGTATAATTTAAGCACACAGGTCAATGTTCTTTCTTGTCCACCTTTTTCGTTTTTTTTCCTTTAGAGAACAAAAATTGAATTTTATTTATTTTACTAAAATGTTGCACAACATTTAAAATATGGTCACCTCTATGTTATCATCAAAAGTACCATTAAATGCAACTCTGTCAACAAAAGCTTTTTATTCTTTTTGTTAACAGAATGCTTACAAAACTAGAAATCAAAACAAAGAAAATGAACACAAACGGCAGATACAACAAAATACAATTAATAAAAATTAAAAGTTTGTTTTAAATAATTAAAAGTGACAAACAATTATTAAATAATATAACCAAAATACAGTTAATAATAGGACGAACAGAAGAAAAGGTACAACTAAACACTTAGTAGATATTGTTCTCTATAAAATGTATTCTTTTTTTTACTAAATCTTTAATCCACAGTCAGTTCATCTTCCCCACCATGGAACTCTACACCACCTTCAATAAATAATCATCCGGATTTTCTTCATATTGGTATACCAATTACACAGAGAAATATCTGATCCCGTGTCTGTTATAAATATGATATCTAAAATATTCAAATTTACATATTTATTAATAATATCATTACAAATTATATATTAATACATACGGAGTAATGGCAACATAGGACTAAAGCTCTGTATTTGTGTATGTATTTGTATATATATTTTTGTACATAATATTTCTTAAATTTTATCGAAGAGACTGGCTTTCTTTAAAAATTGGGACATTAATGTTATGTTGTTTAGGGTAGGAATGGATAGGCACAGTTTTGGATCAATGTTTAGAAAATGTTGAATTTTTATGTTATTAAGTTCTGGACATTCTACAAGGAAATGAAGGAGGTTTGGTTGAAGTATATGCTAGTTACATGTGAATAGGTTAAAATTTTAAGTAAATGCCCGTGTGTCAGTCGTATGCCCTATTCTGAGTCGGGTGAACTTTATTGTGTCTAGTCTTTTTATATCAAATGACGTTAGATCGTTTTTTGTTGTGCGACTGTTTATTAATTTTATACCATGACGAAGTCCTTTAAAAAATTTGGTATCTGCTATAGTGTTGTAGTGTGTGTATATGTATTTGTTTCAATCCTTGTGGTCAACGTTCGCACATGTCTGCGCTTTTGGCTGCTTGGTCTGCAAATTCATTTCCAACTATGTACATTATTGTGGCCTGGTACCTGTGTAAGATATTTGGGTATTTGTGTAATAAAATATTTCTTATTTGTGTTGTATATACTAAAGAGCTGCACAAAATGTTTTGAAAGTTCTCTGTTCTAGTGTACACTACTTCCAAACACAGAATTTCAGTGTAAATATACAGTGCTGTTCCTACGCTAAGCAACTCACACTGTATTTAAGGAAACTGTTATTTTACTCTCAAATAAGAAGACCTTACGAAATCATTATAATATTTATTTATGACTTATATGATAAGAAAGAAGTTTATAAAAAAACAACAACAAAAACCTTTTTTGATATTTCAATAACAAACAAAAACAAAACTTACTCTATGAGAGGCTGTGCCTACGCTAAGCAACAAATTTTCTTATTCTCTTTTCCTTAAATATAACGGTTCTTTTTGTGATGGATTTGAGTTCATTAATTGCAAATTACTTAAATCAATGCAGTTTAGTCCTACTAAGACTTTATTTGCCTTCAAACTATAAATTTTCAACATGAAGCGCGTTCAATACGATAATAGCTTCAAATCTTCCGTTACATCATTCTGGAAGGCAGGGCAAAATCAAGTTGATATAGCTAATCATTTAAAAATTAACAAACCAATGGTTTCACGGTGGATTCAAAATTACAAAACGATAGGCACTGTCGTAAAACCCAATCCAGGCGCACCTCCACGCAAAATTTCCGACCGTGACGACAGACAAATTAAAATATTAATAAAAAAAAAACCTTTTATAACTTCAAAAGAGATAGTAAAATCATTTAATTTGAATGTGGATTCCAGCACAGTTAGAAAACATATCATCAAGCTGGGTTTAAAAAGTTATAGGGTTGTCAAAAAACCAATGCTGACAAAAAAACACATGAAAAAACGGTAAGTGAATTTTAATTTACTTCAACAACAAATTCAATAGGACTTTTGTAATTTTTAGTGTTGAATTTGCAAAGCAACACACTAATTGGCCTATCACAAAGTGGAACAGTGTGCTCTTTAGCGATGAGGTCAAAGTAAACCTTTTCAATTCTGACGGCATGTGCACAGTGCGGCATATGAAAGGAAATCGGCTCGATCCACGCTATTGTAAGCAAACAATGAAACATGGTGGGGGAAACATTATGGTGTGGGCATGTTTCTCTGGCAAACGCTTTGGTCCTGTGCACAAAATAAGCGATAAAATGGATCGTTTCGTGTACAAGGACATCTTAGAAACGAAAATGCTCCATATGCAGAGTGGAATATGCCACTTCGATGGGTGTTTCAACATGATAACGACCCGAAACACACATCGAAGTTGGTCAAGGAATGGTTTCAGACGAAAAGGATTCAAGTGCTTGATTGGCCGGCACAATCACCCGACTTGAATCCTATTGAAAATTTGTTCGCCATTGTGAAACGACGCTTCGGATCGAGTCGATTTACAAATAAAGAAAATTTGTTAAAGGGTTTTGAAAATGAATGGAAAAACATCTCCAAAAGCACATTACAAAATTTAATTGCATCAATGCCCAAAAGATGTGCTGCAGTTATAAAAAACAAAGGGTCATATACAAAGTATTAATAAGTTGCTTAGCGTAGGCACAGCCTCTCATAGAGTAAGTTTTGTTTTTGTTTGTTATTGAAATATCAAAAAAGGTTTTTGTTGTTGTTTTTTTTATAAACTTCTTTGTTATCATATAAGTCATAAAGAAATATTATAATGAGTTCGTAAGGTCTTCTTATTTGAGAGTAAAATAACAGTTTCCTTAAATACAGTGTGAGTTGCTTAGCGTAGGAACAGCACTGTAAATATCAAAACAAGCATAACAAAACATGGCTCTCACTAAAACAAAACAAGCACCATTCGAAAAGTTTCTCTTTACAGCTTTGTTAGTGCTTGTGTTTTAAAACAAAGTAGAACATCAAAACAAAAGGCGACAATGAAGTAAAAAAAAACTGTAAATCATAGTAGAAACATCGAGTGCACTAGAACATATACAAAAATGCTCACGATAATAAAGCAGTGTTGTTAAATAATGCGATTTAAGGCTGTTGAAAGAAAATACTTTTATACAAGCAATTTTTGTACGCATATGCTATTTATATATTTAAGCTATTTGAATTAGTTAAGTTTTTAAATAATAGTAACATTTTGAAATGCTCCTTTTATAATTCTGTGCTAATAAATAATAATAATAATGTTAACTCGGCTTAGCTCGAAATTAAATAAAATGCTATTTGTAGCGTAAACCAAATCAATTAACCAAAAAAAAAAACCATCGGTTTTTTGCGATTAAATTTTAGTGCTTTAAAATTTTAAAGTTAACAACTATCATAGAAAAAAATTTTTGGTCTCATTTTAAAAAGTTTTAAACAGAATTTTTAAAAATAATGTGCAAAAATGATCTGTAAACACACAAATTTGTTTTTTCATAACAGGCTGTTTTTTTAATACGAAAATATGATACTTCTGATAAAAAATAAATTTTTAAAACATATTTTCATAAAAAGATAAATACTCCCACGTATTATTAATTTTAAATCCTTACTATCAATTGCTGAACTCTTTTTAAAAACTTTTGTATAGAACTTGTGAAAAAAATTTATCTGGTATGATCGAATACATGCAAATTTGTTGTATTTTTATTTTTGTTAAGTTTCATTACTATTCGTTTTTCTGAAAACCCCGAAATGTAAAAGACAATTTTACTATTATATTTTTAATATAAAACTATTGAATTTGTTTTGAAAAAGTAATTCAATTAACATTTTAAATACAACAGATATTATAATGTTTTTTTCTCCATTTTTATGCGTTTTCAAATCTTAAAGTTGACAACACTCATATTGAGAAAAACGAAAATGATTGTAGTTTCTCTTTAGCCTAATTCTGCTATCAAAAACTTCAAGCATGTTTTGAATGTTCTACTTCAGTTTTGATATTCTATTTCATTTTTGTTCTAGTTCAGTTTTGTTTTGCTTCAATGTTGTTCTAAAACACTTTTGTTCTCTTATTCTATATTTTGATAGCAAAGCAAAACATTTGTGTTTGGAAGTATGTGTTTGAAAATGAGAGTGTTTTATACACACACTACTTGAAATTTACGTGATTGCTATAAGACATTTTTCTTATGCTTGTGCAGCCCTTTAGTATATACATATATTGTTGTTGTTGATATTAATTATGGATTTAATTGCCGATAAAGAATCGGTGCAAATAACAAATTTTCTGGTATATGATTTTATGAATTGCATGGGTATATATATATATATATATATATATAAATTTGTTTTTCATTTCATTAAAGAGAGAAATATATTGAAAAGAACTGGTGTGTGATCTTTTGTAATTGGTCATAGAGACGTCAAATATATCTGTTCGCAAAGTCCATGGTGGGTAGTTCCTGTTTTTGGTAATACCAGTTTTAGTGGTATGTTCAACGATGTGCATTTTTGAATTATTCAAAAAATTGCTGATTGAATTCTAGGAGTTTTCTTTGTTCGAGTAAATTTTGTAACTATTTGTCTAAGAGGAGAGACATTGGCATATACAAATGTAGCGAATAATTTCGTTGTTAAAATATCTCTCCGAGTTACGAGTGGTAAGATGTTAGACTCAAATAAAAGAGTATTTGTTGACGTGTTTCGAAAGCACTGCAAATCGCGGAGTTAATGATGGATTCTATTTTTCTTAAAGAAGACTTAGGCGATTGCCCATTAATCGGTAGCAGATAATTTATTTTGGGTAAAATTATTGATTTAACAATTAATATAAGTGTGCTTGAATTTCAGTAGAGCTTAAACTGAATAAGCATTTAATTATATTGAGCCTGCTATATAATGCTCCAGACAACTGGCACCAGTTTTTAATATTATTAAAAAGATTATTAAGATATAAAACTGGATTTTTTAAATCTGATTTAATAAAAATATTGATATCATCTGCGTATGCAGAAATACCAATGTTAGTCCAATGTAAAGGGACTAAGCCGTAAAGTTTGTTAAATGCAATTAAGAATAAAATTACCGAAATGGGAGAACCCTGTGGTATTCTATTCTGTACAGAAAGAGGTAAACTGTACTGATTTGATATCCTTACCATTATTTTCCTATTGGTCATAAAATTAAATATGTAATTTATAATTTAGCATCCTATATTCCTCTTAACTAATTAGTCTAAAACGGAATGAATACCCACTTTATCGAATGCTTGTAGAAAATCAAGTGATATGATCGTAAAATGCTTTCTCAAAGATAGGGCATTTGCAATTTGATAGTCTACATAAAGTAGACTATTTATTGTCGACTTTCCCCTCTTGAAGCCAAATTGGTGGTTCTTGAGTAGTTTGTGGGATGTCACAAACCACCATAACCTGTTGGCTATAATCTTATCAAGGATTTTCGAAATACAAGAGTTGAGAGATATGGATCTGTAGGATTTAATCAATGACTTGTCAGAATATGGCTTAAGGATAGGTGTAACAAGCTGATTTGATATTTTTGTGGAATAAAGCTTAAAAAATATCGTTGTAATCTTTTAGAAGTCTCTTTTTGTGTTTATTGGAAGCATCTTAATCATTAGATAGCAAATTCTCTTCATGCCAGGCGTTTTACATTTTAGTTTACATAACACTGTTTCTAATTCTTCTATTCTGGCTGCACCTAGGCTTGTCACAGATGTTGGTGGACCTGTTTTGTACCTAGCTTTATTTAAACAAAAATCGATGTTAAAGATGCTATCAGCTGCGTTTTTGGTCCAAAATTTGGCAAATTCGTATGCTATTTTATTTTCTTGTATAATATTGATATTGGGGTCATCAATGGAACTGATACTATGTATTTTGTGACTCGTTTTATATCCATTTAATGATCTAATATTTCTCCAAATTTTATCTACAGGTGATGAAGGGCTAATAGCAGAAGTGAAACTTTGTTTACCCTTTTTCTTCGAATTTTTTTTTCTCGTTTATAAACTGCATTTGCCTTCTTGTATTTTATAAGGTTGTATTGACTCATATTTCTCTTAAAGGTATGCCAAGCTTTGTTCTTTACTTTCTTTAAGGCTTTTAAATTGTTATTCCACCACTATATGATTTTTTATTAGCCCTGTCTGTGGTATGGATGAATTAGCTGATTGCAGGATAATTTTTAATATATATTCGCCCTCTTTATTAATACTGAAACTAATCGGTCGAGAGATGTCATACTTAAGACAGTGATTTTGATATTTTTTCAAATTGGCGCCTTTTATTATAAATTTTTGTTTGGAATTGCTGGGTTGTACAGCAGATGGAAATAGAGAAATCACTGCCGCGAAGACTTCTGTCGGTTTTCCAAAAAATATGTTGCGCTAGAACTGGGGAGCAAAATGAGATATCGATGTAATTGGGTAGGGGACTTGTTATTTAGAACAACATAGTTAGAATCAGTTATATATTTAAATATTGTATTACCTTTTCTATTGCTAATATGAGAACCATTTAAATCCTCAGTTATGAGCGTAAGCAGATTAGTATAATCAAACATATTTCTCAGATTCCTAATACTAAAGTCTTCATTTGGGGGTATATAGGCGTTTGTAATATTAAATTTTATTTTGGATGTAACCGAAGAACAGAGGGCGTCAAAATTATTGCTTATACTAACATGGCTATAATTAAGTGAGTTGTGAATTAAGAAGGCTTCTCCTTCGTATTTAGTTGTAGATGAGTTGGTATGGTAAAATGAATAATTGCTTGGTACGGAAATATTGGAATAGCAATGAATGTGGGTTTCTTGTAATGATATAATCTTTGGGGTATACTGTTTTATTAAAATTTGTAGCTCACTGTAATTATTCAAGTATCCATTTATGTTCCATTGTATAACAGTCAGTGTCATAAGTTATTTAAGATGTAATAAATGTAATGAGGTTGAGCATCATTCATAAATTCTGGCTTAAGTACATATTTTACACTAATTAATATGTTATTCATTTTTTGTGTTTGCTGACAGTAGATGATATTTAAAATAACAATTAGTAAATATATTATTTTTTGTTTTTGCTTTTTAAGAGTTTTTAAGAAATTTGCTATGTCGCGAGAGGATAGTATGATCAAGTATTTGATAAGAGAGTAGAGTGTTAGTATGAATTTTAATAAAAGCATTGTATTATATATATGATAAAAGTTATCAAAATTCCATTTTGTCTTCTTCCTCCGCAGTATCACTTTTTTTTGTCTGCCCTTTTACGTATTTTTGGAAACTTTTGCCGTAATTTTAATTTTAGCTTGTAGCCTTTTATAAGCTGTTCTTGGTAGGTTTTTTACCTTTGCTGGTTGCTGAAGTGCTGGGTAGTGATACCAAATCTAGTTGGGAGTCGGTCAAAGAACCATAGTTTATAAGTTTTGGAGTTACCGTTTGGGCTGTTGAAGCTGGTTGCAAAAATACTGATATTGATGAAGATTCTTTGTTTTGTACTGGGATACTGTGGTTGTTAAAAGGAGTGTTTATATTTATAAAGAACCGTCGTTTTGATGTCGTTCGTTGTAAATTTTATGAGCGGTTTTGTTGTCACCTTTTCAATTGTTTTAATAGCTTGGAGTTCTTTATGTTTAATAAATATTTAACATTTTTTATTTTTGGAAGAGTGCTTTGTATCATCCATTTTGTCTTTTTGGTTTTTGCAAAATTTTTCGATACGACCAAATACTTGACAATTATTGCGTTTCACTGGGTAAGGGATATATGGCCGAATGTTAGCTTTTTGATAACCGATTTTAATATCACAGGGCAGGGTAGACGATGAGAACGTAAGAATATGGAGACCGGTTTCAGTGTTTTGGTTGTTTATAAATTTTATAGTTTTTTTTTTTAATTCACATACGCTTTGATCCAGTAATTCGTTTGTAATTTCGTTTTCTGGTATACCTCCTAAATCGTTGCTGTAAATAACACCTTTTTATTGACAGAGTGTTTTGAACTCTACTCGTATTACTTCCATTGTTATTAAATCTGAGAGTGCTGTAAGTATTGATAATTTATTTGCTTGCACATAGTTCTTTCTTTTTATTAAAATATTGCCAATTATTAGCTTTTTGCATTTTTTAACTTCGCCGTTACAAGTATAGTCGATAGTTTTTTTTTTTAATAAGAACGGAGATATATTAGCTAGAGTATCATTACTGTTTTATCCCAATTATGAATGCGGGATAATTTGTTTGTTAATTTTTTTAATATGTTTTCTGGAGGTTTATTCATTGTTTTAAGTTTCTTCTATATATACTCTTTTTTATGTATGTACTTATTACCGCGTTTTTTATATTTAATATTCACTTAGTAGTTGAAGAATTTTTTTATTTATATGTATTTTATTATTTATGGTTGAGTTCTATTGTCTATATTTTATAAAAAGATTGTCAACCACCTTAAATAACTATAAATTTTTAGTGAAAATACTAATATATAAGTATATGAAACAATATTAATATAAATCAGAGAGTAAGATCGAGAAAAGTCTGCCTTGAATGAAGCTATGAGTCAAACTGTCAAAGTTACATAGATACAATGTTTTTTATTACTTTTGTGTTTTATATATTTAAATTCAAAAACTAAAGAGTTACATAATAAATTAGTTTTTCTAATTAATCCAAAGTGAAGTATACAAATTTTAAAGATCACTGTTTAACAAAACTAAGCTCGGTTGTATTTAAAAAGCTGTGTACTAGCGTTGATACTTAACATTAGTTTTTCGTATCTTGATTAAGGTGGGTCGTCTTGGTCTAGTTGAACGCCAAATTTTGGCTGTTGTAAGATCGGGTTTTGTAGAACCATTGCATCTGTTAGGCAACGCACTTATCCCACGAGGTAGTGTTGAAATTTATTTTGCTGAAGTGGGTGGTGAAACATTCCTTTGTTATTAAGAGTTTTGTTAGAGAGGTGCGGTATTGATTGTCAGGTCATACGTTCGTATGGCTCGATTAAGTACGCATGCTTACTTTCAGCACGTCCGTTTAATCTTTCCGGCGAATGTGTTGTTTCCGTGAATAGTTTTGCTGGTGCTTAGTAGTAGCATGGGGGCGTTTCGATACTGAAGTAAAAATTCATTGAAATCCTTTTGTGCCGTAGGCTTTGTAGAACGCATTGCTTTAAGCGATATTTTAATAGTTTGTACACTTCTTTCTTCTTGACCGTTTGTTGCCGGATGGTACGGGGCTGACTGTTTATTATACTTAACACCAATTCTTTGTAAAAAGTCTCTAAACTTAGCAAAGGAAAAATTGTTACCATTGTCAGATACAACCGTTGTGGGAACCCCGCTTGCAGCAAAGAGTTCGTCAAATATAGAAATTGTAGCTGTTGCCGTAGTGGATGATGTGATCCATTTGCTACAGGCGTCAGTTACGAATAAAAAAATATGTCTTAAAAATGGGCCCGCATAATCAATATGAATTCGCTTCCACGGTGCCGCAGGATATGTCCAGATGTGTTCTTCATATTGAGGTACTACAGTCGTCTGCATCGCGCAGTCATTACACGATTTCGCAGTCTTCAATACCTTTGTCTATTCACCGCCAATATGTAAAGGAACGAGCCAGGGCCTTCATTTTCACGATATCCAAATGTGCAGAGTGTAAATCTTTAATTGCTTTGTTTCTAAGCTTTAAAGAATATCAAGCCTTTTGTAGGGTTTGCCTATTCTTAAAAGTTTCATAATCTTTCCTAAGAAATCATCTTGCGCGATTTAATTACGATCGCAACTATACTTAGACAAATAATTCACAACACATGTCGACGGTTTTAAAATTAGCATATACACCATAAAATATGAGACAAGAATAAACATAGCCTAAACAAATATTGAAAACAAATAACAACATATATTTTAAGCATAAATAACTAAGTAGGAAAACCTGCTATCACATAAAAACATGCTAATTATTGTCTCTCTATACAATTATATTAAATTAGGGAAAACCCAACCTAGGTCCTAAGTAAGCAGTAACCAAAACAGGCTTTTACAACAAAGAAACAAGAAAATTATTTTAAAACACATGTAGGTAATAATTGTAAGAAAATTATTAGAAATAGATAATAAGTTATAATTGAGATTAGTCTAAAGAATATATTAAATAAAGAACAGCACACTATACTCTACGGAAAATATATTTTTTTTTACTCCTTCTTGAAGAAAAAAAGTTTAACTGGGGGCTCAACAAGGATCCTTGTAAAAATAAACAGAGATTCTCAAGCCAACTAAGAGTTCATCACTACAATTCAATATTCTGGAAACAACGCTATGCTCAATATAATGTAATAGTAAATTCTGTAATAAAAGTGAACTGTACGAAAAAGGACATCCAATAGTAAAAGGACCAGTTTAACAACTACAAAAAAATAGTACCATGTAATGTGAAAAAGCGGTATTAAATTAAAAGAACATAGTAGAACAACAAAGCTCGCAACATCCTATACAATCCAAATACGGGAATATTGAATTAAAGCAACGAGTAGGACATTACTAAAAAGTCCACGAGTTTAACCAAAATAAAATAAAACTAAAAAAGTCCCAGAGTAAAAGACAGAAGATTTCCGACGTAGCTAGGAGGTTCACGTTAGAGGACTATTCCAAGGACTATGTCATCACAATATTTAGCAGCCATCTAAGAGCAAGTAGCTTCACTAGTAGCAGCTCCGGCATAAGCCCAAAGGACAATTAATACATTGAAAACCAACAGAGCATTTAACTTAGAGCCAACTGTATAACTTAATCTTATACTTTCAAAAACTAACACGGAAGAAGGAGATGAAGCAATGAAATCCCATGCAAGCCAAGAGGCGGTTCGGTATTCATAACAGGTGAATTCTATATAGGCTACTGGCACTTTCTACGCTTAAAACCCAAGAGACTAAGAAAAAGCATACGCTATAGCCAGTACCATTATATCATGATGACAAACATCTACACTTTGATTTACCAAATCGTCGTCCACACCCAATGAATCTCCCACAAAATCAACATAGAACGCTACACTTTGAAATATAACAAACCCAATCTTCAAGTAACAAGCCAACCAATGGAAGTAGATACTACAGATCAAAACGTACGTCAACCCACTCAGTTCCAACATAACAACGATAAACGAAGATACAACAATCCCTTACGTCCACAATAATCAACACAAGCAACAAAGAATGAACAACACGGTAGAAGAAAATTAAATCACCTCAATGCAAGGCGAATACGACGAAGAAAATTACTAAACAATACAGAAAAACAGGTAAGACCATCAATATTTTAATACATTGTGGAGCTACTAATAATTATATAGACTCCAAGTGTAAAATGGGATATAATTATAAATTAGAAAATACAATCAAAGTAAAAGCGTTGCATGGATATTCATATGTGAAAAGTAAAAAATCTATACATTTATTTAATTATGACTTGATATATTTCGATATTGACTGACTAACCGGTTCTGAGATAATTCTAATAATGCAGGGATTGAGAGGAATAGGTGCAACGATAGATTTAGTAAATAATGAAATGAAATATAGGGATATAGAAAAAACACACAGAATACCCTACACGACAACTATATAAGGTACTATTAACTCAGTCGGAAGAACCTATATGGACTTAACAATATCCATATTTCGATAACGAGTTTATCAACAAAGAAATTCAGGACCTTTTACATAACGAAATAATTCAGCCTAGTAGAAGTCCCTAAAAAAGTCACTGATGATAAAGAAAGGCCAAAAAGACGCATGGATGTATATAGATATCCGATATCTGATGTCAATATGACAATTCAGAATAGAGGCAAGGCCAGGGTAGTTACAACTTTAGCTTTAGAATTGGGATTTAACCAAATTAAGTTGATGAAAGAAGATCGCGGGAAAACAGCCTTTTCAATAAATGGTGCTAAGTACGAATTTTTACGGATGCCATTCGGATAAAAGAATACACGTCCCATATTTTAACGATGTGTGGATGACATCCTCAGGTCATATAACGAAAAATTCGCTTAGGTTTATATAGTGGCCAATATGAAAGCCAATATGAAAATTGCTAATGAAAAATCCTATTTTTCTAAAGAAGCAATCAAATATTTGGTACATATAATAAAATATGGCGCCATCACCGTAGATCCTACAAAAATACAAACAATAAAAAATTATCCTGTTCGTTCAACACTAAAGGAACTCAGATCATTTTTAGGTTTAGCAGGTTATTATAGGAAATTCAGAAAAAATTTTGCTAACATTACAAAGCCATTAACCACATTTTTGAGATGAAAAAATAAAGGTTTATCAAAGAACAAAAGTAGGAAGATTAACATAACCTTGGACAAAAATGCTCAAGAAGCACTAAATAAAATAATAAATGAGCTGAAAGCACAAGTTCAGTTGTTCCAACCAGACTTTAATAAACCAGTTGAATTAACAACAGACGCAAGTAATTTTAAATTAGGATCAGTTCCTTCACAGGAAGGAAGACCAATATAGTTCATATCTATAACACTAAATGAAACTGAACAGAATTACTATGGTATGGGCATTGCAAAAACTTGCGAACTAGCTTTATAGCGTTTACATTTACAGCCATTAGTATTTTCGGTGTCAGAAAAGAATCCAAAAATCAAATTAAAAATATGAAAGAACTTCATACAAAAATATAGTGCGCAGGTTCTATACAAACTTGGACATCAAAACATTTTAGTTGACGCTTTATCTAGACAGCAACAAATAAATTCAAGTACAGCTGAATCTCAGCATTCTCCGCAGAGTTCATCGACAGAGGGATTCAAACAAAGTGCTTAACCTTTAAAAACCATACCGACTAGAGTTTGAAATATTTTAAGATGTTTATTGTAGCACTGTCAACTTAAGAATGATACTTATTACTAATAAACACGCATATTTAAAGAAATAATAAATTAAAGAAAACCAATTGCTGTGATTAAAACTATACAAAATAAAGAATAGAAAATATAAAAATTTTTGGAGACTTACAATCGGCCTTTCCTGATCAATTAGCGTCCTCGCTGAGGCAACTTACGTCGTCTCCGTCATTAAAAGGCGGGAGACAACTCCAGGGCTTTAAACCATCAGAGGCATACACTGAGCAGTAATGAAGATTGGAGAACAACAAATTATTAATCGACCATTGAATGCTTCGAAGTTCCTCGTCCCAGCGGCGATCGCTTCTAGTTAATGGTAACGGCATAGACGAAATAGTCCGGTTCATCTACGTGTTCGAACTGCATTGCAAATATGTTGGATAGAAGTATTTTGACGTGAATGCTAAACTACGATCGCAAATTATTTGCTCGAGTGTTCTAAAGAAACTGGAGATCTCGTCCCAAATCTTAATAACGTTCTTTGTTGCTGTACTGCGAACAGCGCTGATAATATTATACTTTGTAAATGCATCAATTAAGTCGAATACGTGTTCGTTCCGTTCGATAATTCTCGGGAACAAGCCCATGTGTGCAGTTTTAAATGGTACACAGGAAACATCACCAAAGTGGTATTCTCCTTCTTTAGCACCGTCAGGCTGTTTGTTGTAAGAACTTTGTAGACAAGATTTTACAAATGATTTTACAAAATTCCGCATGCGGGGAAACCACTTAACTGCTGTAATATCTCGACTGTCCTATCAGCACTTAGGTGGCCATACTTTTTATGTGCATTATGGGTAACCTTAAACCGTAGAGACTTTGGCCCAACTTTTTTGCTCATGCAACTTACATAAACGCTCTTTTCCAGGAAAAAAAACCTTTGTAAGGCCTTGTCTTTAGCGAGTAGCTTATTCGTAATTTCCTGTAACTTTTCATCTTGAAGCTGCATACTAACTAAACAATCACTTTTATCAATGTTGGCCTTATCTATACGTAAAGTTGCTGGATCAATTTCTTGGTGCTCTTTGTTTGGTGCTCTTTGAACGGTGCTCAATATATAGAAATATCAAACTCCTGAATTCAAAGCCACCAACGCGCTATACTAGGTATAAGGTCTCTTTCAGTCATGACTGTTTTTACGGCACTGCAACCAGTTTTGAATTTAACGGGTTTTCCGCAGATGTAATATTTAAAGCGTTCAAGACCTTCTACAATAGCAAGCGTTTCCAACTCATAGCTATGCATATTTTTGTCCGAAGGACTAGTTGATCGACCATAATAGAACACCGGTTTTCAAGATTCTTTGACGTTCTGCATAAAAACGGCTGCAAGTCCAATAGCGCTCGCATTCGTATGCAACTGATGATAAGCGTTAGTGTCGTACGGTGTTAATACTGGCTCCGATGTTAGAATTATTTTTAATTTCTGAAAAGCTATTTCTTGCTTCTTCCCCCAGGTGAGTATCTCACCATGTCGTAGCAGTTTCCTTAACGGCTCTGATATTATTGCATATCCTAGAACAAATTTTCGTAAAAATCCGCATAAATTAAAAAATCGGCAACATCAGTACTATTTCAAGTGTCTTAAAATAATTAATTGCACTTGCTTTTATTCCATTTTGAGTTAACTGGTGCCCAAGAAAGGTGAAGCTGGATTTGAAAAATTTACATTTTTGTGGCTTTAAAGTTAATTTAAATGTGTCTTAATTTTGTTATCATTCAAATTTGGCTTCAGCGCCAATGAGGATATCATCCATGTAATGGATTATATCGCCAGATTCAGTTTTATCCTTTAACTTTTATATTAAACGCTGGAAGGCAATAGGTTCATATATCCCATCAGTTGTCACAAATGCGGTGTATTTTTGGCTTTCCGGTTCTATAGGTATTTGAAAGTAGGAGCTGTTTAAGTCTTACGTTGAGAATATTCTATACTTCGTTGCGTCCTGCAAACATATGACGGTTCAACATTCGAAAGTCAACACAGAATCGCTCACTTTCATTTTTTACTTCATTAGAACTATTAGACTGTCGTACTCCGACTCAGAAGGGGTTATAATGTCATTTTTTAACAAGTCTTCTGTTTTTCATTAACTATTTTCTTGTTGGCTTAGGAATTCTGTACGGTGCCTGCACGATTGGTTTTTCGGTTTTCAGTTCTATTTTAAGCTGTATCTTGTCGGTCTTTCTAATTAGACTTGGGCTTTCAGCAAATAAGTCTTTAAAGTTTGCTAATAGCTCTACTAGTATTAACAACACTACCAACATATTCTTCTTCATTGTTTTTTTTTCAAAGCAAAAATGATCATTACCAACTATTCCTATTACCATTTTTTCAGCAAATATATGCTGTCCCATCAAAACATCAGCATCCAGCCCAATTATGAATATTCTCACGGAATTTATTTCCTACGGAAAAAGTTTTTCTCGAGAAAAAATTCCTCCAATTATGAATTCCGTGGGAATAAAATTATATAAAAGTGCTATCATCGTAATTTGAAGGGAGTTTTTTTTTTGTTTATTTTCATATTATTTTTATTTTATAATTTATATTGCCTACATTTTTCTCCCGAATTTTATTCATTTTCCGCAGTCAATCAAAAGAGGAAAAAAATTAAAATTGGAGAAAAGGGAAAAGTGAAAGAACTCGTACGGAATTTTTGTTTATAATTGGGCTAAATAACTGTATACAAATATTCTATTGTAAAAGAGAAATGTAAACTTTAGAAAATATATCCACTCTCACAATAAAATGGAAAATTAATACCAGATGATAAGATTGCTTTCTATAGTAATGAATTTAAAAGAATTAAAAATTGTTTAAATATACTGGAGAAAAACATATGTAAAGTTAATAATCCAGATAATTGTACTTTAAGTACCTTAAATGATAAACCAGCAATATGTAATATTAAACTAGAAAATAATACTAACCTTAAGGACTTAGGCAACAGAAACGTATTCATTGATAATGAACACAAAATCCTTGATTAAACATACAACGCGGCACATTTGGTTCAGTATGGACAAAACATATCCATCGACTTAGTCAGATACATAAATGAGAAACAAACACTGCTGAAGATTATACATAAACTACAATGAAGAACTAACAATTTTGGATGTACTGTACTCAGATACACCAAAGAAATTTTCGAACATACAAGAAATATCAACAATGTTCATTCAGTTAAAAGAACATCCGGGACTACACTATTCACATTTATTGCTATCGGCATACTAATAATCATAGTTTACTTACATATATGTGAATGGTAGAAAGCTATGCAGATAAAAAAAGAGACAAGAACTCTTTCAGATCTACTACAACGCAGAACTCCAAAAACTTCAAACACAAGCATGTGTTTAGAAAATGAGGACATTCTCTCTTAACACCACGTCGTAATTAAAAGTGTAGTTAAACTTCGATAATCCGATTCTTGTGTGATCGGCAACAGCACGGATAATCAAAATACACGGTTAATAGAAGTTATATTGAAATATACAGGAAAAAAGTACATGAAATGAATGCAAAATCATGCGAAATCATCATTTATGCAGAAGCCATTAATGTCATGCATTGCAATTAAAATGTCATTTAATGTCTTTTTTACTATAATGGGCCACGTGCTAGACCCTTTTTGGCTATTAAAGAATGACAAGGTTAAGATGACTGAAGTTGTGAAGTGCAGGTGTGCATTGATCTCGTGCAAGAGGATGGAATGTGTATGGATATTTGATGAGGAAAAGAAAATATGTTAATTTCTGTTTGAGGCTTGATAAAATGATCGTGATTTGAATATTTATAAAGTGTAAATAGTAATATTGGGGGAGTAGAAAATCTTTATTGAATAATCTTTCAAATGTATTTTTTGTTTGTAAGTGAATGCAATGATCTTGTGAATGTGCATTTAGTGAGAAAAAGAAAAATGTGTTGATTTCTGTTTAATTATAATATTTGCCAGTAGAAAATCTTTATTGAATAGTTATAAATGTGTTTAAAAAGTTTAATTACGTAGGCGATTGAAGAATGACGAGGGTTGAAAATGTAGGATGAATGCAGGTGTTAATGTTATTGAATTTATAAATCACAACAGTAACAATATAAACATCAGGGTAAATAACAACTATAAAAATATAATAAGATTTAAACGTTCTTAACATTAAAACTATACACTACGCAACTATAGCTATTGAGTTTTACAACGATACGCGTTTTTTGAAAGAAATTGACCACCAATACAAGAAAAGAAGACTGATATAATGCAAAGAAAGAACACAATAGAAGTAACTTTACCTCCAATTTTCAACATGTTGCTAATAAATATGCTACATATTCCAAAGAAAAACACAAAGAAAAAATTAATTAAGCGATATTTTATAAGTTCTCAATGAAATCTCTACTTTCATTTTTATAAATATTTGTGGTTTTTGTTATTTGGTTGAAATTTACAGCTGAAGCTACAAAACTGCACGCATTTAAATTCGGCCCTATTTCCGTAAGCGTTCTAGTTGAAAAACGAAATAAAAACGACAATGTGGCATTACCTTTATCGTTATCGACATCAGTCGTAAATATAACGGTATTCTCCATTTTGAAATGAAGATAGTATTAACAATATAACATTATTTCTCTGTCGACATCCTTACACAGCAACCAATTAGACATTACTTGGAGATTTCTATATTTTGTTACTCGCTTACAAAAGTCATAACATTAGTTCGCAAAAATAAGGAAGTAGTAATTGAACTAGTTCATTAAGTTACAAGAGAATACCTTTAAATACGTACTAATAATCATCATTATTTCTTTCAATAATTAATGTAATCAATTCTCAGTAATTGATTATAAAAGTTGTCGAGTTGGGAAGTTTCTCCGCAAAAAATGCTTAATTCTACACTTGATTTCCTTTTCTAAAATTTTTTGCTGGGTATTAGCATAAATTCAAAATTAAAACAAGCTTATCAAGGAAGTTCGAAAATTTAGTTTCTGAAAAGAAACAAAAATTCCACTAACCCTAAGGGTATTAATATTATTATCAAAGCTTAGTTATATGATACTTGTGCACAAAATCGCAGAACACTTCCTAGATTACGGAGTAATCTGTTTCAAAACGTTTTAAAGTAAATAGAAAATAAGTAATGATGATGAAAAACATAAGTCAATAGAACTCGGTTTTCTAGATTCTTTTCGGTTTACGCCATCAGGTTTAGAAAAACTAGGTAGCTACTTGTCCGACTATAAAATCAGTTTATCAAAATCATAATGAAGTCAGTTTAATGAAGCGTAAAGGTGTCTATGACTAATTAGATTTAGTAAATTGTCTCGAGGAAACACAGCTGCCACCTCGATCATGTTTCTTCAATAAAATTACTAATGAGTCGTGCAGTGTAAGTGATTATGAACACGCTGAAAATGTTTGGCAAACATTAAATTGTAACACACTTTTGGACTATCTTTTATTATATTTAAAAGTAGATGTTCTGATTTTGATATATTTGAAAGTTTTGGTAATGTTTGTAAGACATTTACAATTTAGATCCATGTCAATATTATTATAATATCCCGGGGCTATCTTGAGATGCAATGTTAAAACCAACTGAAATAGAGTTGCAATTGTTGACTGATCTTGACATATATACTGTTTTACTGTTCGGAGGATACGGGGAGGTATTTTGTTCAAAATTATTTTTATGGTTATTCATAGTCGCAATACCTACAATATAAAATTTTAAGTGGATTGAAAACTGTAAGGACTTTAACGTAAATAATATAGGAGAAGATCCTTGATATATATTAGATGTTGATTTAGAATATCCAACCGTGCTGCAAGATTATCATAATGACTTGCCAGCGAATTTAAATAATAAAACCATTTATTTAATGCATTATTGCAACCTTCAACAATGTCTTAAACATGGATTGATTTTGAAGAAAAATCATAAAATCGAAATAGATATTTTCAGGGTGACCGACGAAATGTACACTGCGTTCAGGAAAACTGCCAAGATCCGGATGTAGGTCGAGGAACTGTATAAACTCACTTTCCGGAGGAACAACAATAATAATAGATAATGTTTTTCAGATTCTGAATAACAAGACAAATTTCATAGATTTAATTCTGGAGAAAGATTTAACACTTACATTTTTAATAGACACAGGAGCAGATATCTCTTTATGCAAGGTCGATAGGTTAAACGAGGATGCTATACATATTGACAAAGGAGAATCACTTAGTTTTACAGGTATAACTACAGAAAAGATTAACTCTTTGGAAACATCAGAATTAGGTTTCGACATAAATAATATAAAAGAAAAGCATAAATTCCATATTGTTAACAGGGAATTTCCCATACCAATGGACGGAATTTTAGGACGAGATTTCTTTTGGAAATTATTATGCAAGATTGATTATGAAACATTTACACTGATTTTTAAGAAAAAACATAAAATCGAAATAGATATTTTCAGGGCGACCGACGAAATGTACACTGCGTTCAGGAAAACTGCCAAGATCCGGATGTATGTCGAGGAACTGTATAAACTCACTTTCCGGAGGAACAACAATAATAATAGATAATGTTTTCAGATTCTGAATAACAAGACAAATTTCATAGATTTAATTCTGGAAAAAGATTTAACAATTACGTTTTTAATAGACACAGGAGCAGATATCTCTTTATGCAAGGTCGATAGGTTAAACGAGGATGCTATACATATTGACAAAGGAGAATCACTTAGTTTTACAAGTATAACTACAAAAAGATTAACTCTTTGGAAACATCAGAATTCGGTTTCGACATAAATAATATAAAAGAAAAGCATAAATTCCATATTGTTAACAGGGAATTTCCCATACCAATGGACGGAATTTTAGGACGAGATTTCTTTTGAAAATTATTATGCAAGATTGATTATGAAACATTTACACTAACACTTACCTTGAGAGGTGAAGATATAATCATACCTATGAAATCACGGATAAACAAAGACTATTGCATAAAGGTAGAAAAAAGATCAGATACTATTCATCCTATAAACCTGGATATTTGCGAAGATAGCATTGTTCTCAATAAGGAAATTCAACCGGGCACGCTGGCAACTTTAATTCTTGTACCACAAGATCTTAACTAGATGACGCTCACAATCCGAATAAATCAGCACGTACTGGCGTAGCTTTTATATACCCTATTTTTAGGCGTTCTTGAATACTCGAGAATTTGTACCTCCATCTGTTGCGTAATCAGTCTATCAGTGACATTTTGAGCATACGGACGTGTTTTTCAATATATTACATTTTTGCTATGGAAGTTCCACCTAAGTCTTTGTGTGTGAAATGTTTTAAATCTCTTTCTGGTTATTACATAACTTGTCACATTTGTAAAGCTAAAATTCACATCTTTTGTGCAAAAATGAGTGATAAACAAGTTGATTTATTTAAAGAAAATAAAAATTTGGTTTTTAATTGCAACGATTGTCTTTCTGCCTCAGCTGAAATGATTTCTCTTATTTCATCCTTGTCTACGGAGTTAAGAGAATTAAAAAATACAATCATCTCATCAATTAGTGTAGACGTACAAGAACTAAAAACGGAGGTCAATAAACTTTCATCAAACTTGAATATTGTAAAAAATAACACAAACAATAATAACAATGAAAACATATTCAATGTCGATCAACGGTCTCATGCAGATTTTGTTGCTGGTACTTCAAACATGCGTATTAATGATGCTTCTTCTCTCACATTAAACCCTACTGCTTCTGAGTTCAGTTCAAACAAATATGAGAATGATCAACATGCCAACTGGACAACTGTGAGTAGACGAAAACGTAGAAATCGTGTTGTTGCTGTTGGTGAGAGTACTACTGAGGATCTTGATGTAGTTGTAAAGAAAAAATATTTACATGTTTCTTCGTTTAAACCATCAGTTACAACTGATCAAATAATTAACTTTATTACAAAAAACACTCGTATTAGTAAGCAACATCTTGAATGTACGAGGTTAGTTAAAAAAGATGTTGATGAAAAAACTTTAAAGCATGTGAATTTTAAAATTGGTGTAACACCAATTTTTTATGCTGATTTAATCAAACCAACTTTTTGGCCTATGAATACAAAAATTAGACCATTTATTTTTTTTCAAAGAAAACCATTGGAATTATTAAAACAAACTTAGATTGTATATCTGAGCTAAAAATTTACTTTCAAAATGTTTCTGGTATGCGCACTAAAAGTAAAACTTTATTTGAGTATTCTTCGCAATGCTGCTATGATGTTTTTGTAATTGTTGAAACATGGCTTAACGATGAATTTTGTGATGCAGAGTATTTTGATTCAAATCTTTATCATGTGTACAGGAAAGATAGATCATTCTCTAGAACTGGTCTTGGACGAGGTGGCGGTATTTTAATTGCGGCGAGGAAAGAACTAAAATCATATACTTGTTCCTATGTCATTGTGGATGAATTGCTTGATCAGTTGTTTGTTTTGGTTCCAGTTCAGAATGGTCTGATTTGTTTTTGTGTTTCATACATACCGCCTAATAGTTCATATGAATTATATGCGTCTCATGTAAATAATATATTATACCTTAGTCAGAAAATGGGTCCAAGTACACAATTTTTAGTCCTTGGGGACTTTAATTTGAAGGACATAGTTTGGATTGAGCGTAATGGCAAAATAATTCCTTTTAATGTAAATAAGGATTTTGAAATAAATCTAATAGATTCTTTTTATGAAATTGATCTTCTTCAAGTTAACTCTATTTACAATAAATTAAATAAAGTGTTAGATTTGATATTTGTTCAATCTACTTTTAAAACAAAAGTCTATGAATGTTTGGATCCATTTTCCTCCGTAAATGTTCACCATAATGCCATAATTTTAGTAGTAGATATTCTTAAGTTTCTTAAGTATTCCAATAACTTAACGTGTATAAAATATAATTTCAATAATTGTGATTTTGATGCATTAAATTCTAGGTTAAAGCAGGTTGATTGGAATAATTTGTTTGATGGAAAATGTACTGAAATGTCTTATGACATCTTTTTACAAAAGTTTCTTAATATTTGCGATCAGTATATTCCCCTTAAATTTAATGTTTCTTCTTCGCACCGCTGGTACACAAAGGGCTTAAAAATGTTGAAAAATAAAAGAAATAATCTGCATAAACGCTATTTATCATCGGGTAATGAAGATGTTCTTCGTCAATATAAGCTCTGCGCTAAAGAATTTAATTTCCTTAATAAATTTTTGTACAAGCAATATTTACTTGGAATTGAAAATAGCATTAAGTCCAATCCAAAACATTTCTGGTCATATATTCGCATGAAAAAGCATAGTACTGATATACCTTCCCTAATGGTTTATAAAGATGATACGTCTGATAATCCCCAAGTTATTGTAAATTTTTTTGCGAATTTTTTTAAATCAAATTTTAACTCTCGTTCATCTACAGATTACATTGGTGAACATATTTTTTCCAACGTGAATTTAGGTCAAATAGAACTATCTAAAGAGCAACTTATCAATGCCATTTTTCGTGTAAAGAACTCTTTTAATATAGATGCCGATGGTTTGTGTTCTTTTTTAATTAAGAAATGTGCAGAGTCATTAGTTAATCCAATTTTAAAAATTTTCAATAAATCTCTTTCAGAAGGAATGTTTGCTGATCGTTGGAAATTCACATTTGTGACCCCTATTTTTAAATCTGGAAATCGTAATGATGTTTGCAATTACAGATCTATCTCTAAATTAACAACAATTGCTAAAATTTTTGAACATGCGATATATGATGTTTTATATTTTAACACAAAATCCCTAATAATTCCTCAGCAACATGGTTTTCGAAGCAACAAATCTACAATTTCTAATCTATGCGTTTTTTCTGATTTTTGTTTTTCACAAATGGAGTTAGGGCTTCAAATAGACACTGTATACACTGATTTTTCTAAAGCCTTTGATAAAATTTCACATGAAATTCTGTTAAAAAAATTATTTCAATTTGGTATTCATTCATCTCTTTATAGTTGGTTGTCATCTTATCTAAGCAATAGGATTTGCGTAGTACAAATTGACGTTTATCAATCGTTTAATTATGAGCAAATTTCTGGAGTTCCACAAGGAAGTATTCTAGGTCCTTTGCTATTTACTATTTTTATTAATGATATTTCTCATTGTTTTAGATATTCCAATTTTTTACTCTACGCTGATGATTTAAAAATATTTCATAGCATAAGCAGTTTCATTGATGTCAGTAAATTGCAAAGTGATCTTGACAGATTAAATGATTACTGTATCAATAGCAATCTAACATTAAACTTGAGCAAATGTTTTCATGTATCTTACACAAGATTAATCATCCCATTATCTTCAACTTATCGATTTTTTAACGTTAATATAACAAAAACAAATGAAATCAGTGACTTAGGTATTTTGTTCGATTCCAAATTGACTTTCAAGCCTCATTTAGATAAGCTTATACCTAAAGCCTATTCTATGCTTGCATTTATAAAAAGAAACACTGCAGATTTTGTAGACCCGTATACAGTTAAACTTCTTTTTTCGGCGTACGTAAGATCTAAACTGGAATATGGCGCGTTTATTTGGAGTCCTCATTGCGCCATTCATATAAATCGTATTGAAAAGATACAGAAACGTTTTATTCATTTTGCTTTGCCTTACCTTAATTTACTTTGTCCGGCTCCTACTTATGAGTCTCGTTGCTTACATCTGGGTTTAATATCCTTAGAAAAAAGACGCAAAATACAGTCTATGCTTTTTATATTCGACTTAATAAATGGAAATATTGATTGCCCTGAACTTTTACAGAAAATTACTTTTTATATACCCTTCAGATTATCATTTCGTCATAGAAGATTATTTTTTGTCGCCTTACACCAAAGAAATTACGTTCTAAATAGCCCAATAATAAGATCTTTACATTATTTCGATAATTTGCTTAATAATGGTACTGTGGACTTTAATGCATCAAAAACTTGTTTTAAAAATTCTCTATTGCAAAATCTAAATTAATATTGTATTCTTTTTAGCATGTAATAATTTTATAGTATTATAAACTATTTTATATATAAGCTATGTTTAAGTATGTTATTTCATAAGTCTGTTTGGATTATTCCCCTTAGACTTAAATAAATAAATAAATAAATAAATAAATAAAGTAATAAAAAAATGCTGCGTTGCCATTTTTATCTCAGACACATTATGTGACCATTGTTATTTACTTCTAGAACCTTCAATCATTATTTAAAAATACATGTTGGGTATTTTTTATTTAGTTGTTATACAATGCAGGTGTGTGTATGGTTGTGTATTGTGTTTGTTTATTTCTCGCTTTGTGTTAGTTGTTTTTGTTTTGTAATAAAGATAATTTGTAGAAACTTCTAGTTTTGAAAACAAACGAAATAGGCCATTTCGTTTCACTTTATTGGCCTCAATTATTTTTACATCTTTTTATGATTTTAATAAACCATCTTTGTGACAATACATACTATACCAACGGACGAAATTTTAGGACGAGATTTCTTTTCGAAATTTTTATGCAAGATTGATTATGAAACATTTACACTAACACTTACCTTGAGAGGTGAAGATATAATCATACCTATGAAATCACGGATAAACAAAGACTATTGCATAAAGGTAGAAAAAAGATCAGATACTATTCATCCTATAAACCTGGATATTTGCGAAGATAGCATTGTTCTCAATAAGGAAATTCAACCGGGCATATTTGTTAGCAATGTTATAGTACCAGAAAACGGGAATCAATATATTAAAATTTTAAATACGACAGATAAAGACGTAATTTTGGGAAAAATTGATCTCGAAATAAAGCCTTTACGAAACTACACAGTATTAAAAAGACCAAGATCAACAAATTTTAGCAAAGACAACAAACTGAAAGACACGTTGAAAATTGACGTTAAGGACGAAAAAGCAAAGACAGAAGGAGAGACATTAACCTCAAATAAGTTTTACACTCAGAATTTAAAAGTTTCAGATAATGCACCTGTACACATGAAGAATTATAGGTTACCTCACACACCACAAGACGAAATCAATAACCAGGTACAGGAATTACTGGATAAAGGTATCATCGGACCTTCATTTAGCGCATACAATTCACCATTATTAGTAGTGCCAAAGGGAAGTGAAAATGGGAAAGAGAAATGGAGATTGGTTGTAGATATTCGACAACTTAACAAAAAGATAATGATAAATTTCCATTGACACGACTGGAAGATGTTTAAGGTCGTCTCGCAAGAGCAAAGTATTTTTCAACTTTAGACATGACCAGCTCATTTCAGCAAAAAGAATTGGACGAAGATTTGAGGCAATTAACCGCATTTTCAACTAACAATGAACATTATCAGTTCAGACAACTACCATTTGGTTTAAATATTTCATCAAATAGTTTCCAGAGAATGTTGACAATAGCGCTAAGTGGACTAGACTCTAAGGGTTTCTTGTATGTAGATGATATTATTGTACTTGGATGCAGCTTGAGAATCTGATAAGAGTATTTGAACGTTTGTCAAAATATAATTTGAAACTAAATGCATCAAAATGTGTGTTCCTAAAATCGGAAGTAATTTACTTAGGGCATCAGATAACAAAAAACGGCATACGAACGTACCCCTTTAAACACAAGGAGAGATAGGAGAAGATTTACCAATTTCTTATGCGAGCAAGACTTTAGCGAAACATGAATTAAACAAGCCAGTAATAGAAAATGAACTACTTGCGATACACTGGGGAATAGAATTTTTTAGACCTTATTTGTTCGGTAGAAAATTTATTGTTGTAACTGATCATAGACCACTCGTTTCACTTTTTACTCACAGAAAGCCTTCGTCAAAATTAACTAGAATACGAATAGAATTATCAGACTATGACTTTGAAATTATTTATAAAAAACGGAAGATAAACACTAACGCTGACGCTTTATCGAGGATAAAACTAGATTCTGACACTTTGAAAATATGATACCAATAGAAGATGACAATACGAAACCATCTAAGATTTTAGTAACTACTCGTGGAATAAGGAAAAGTAAGACTTCGGATAGCGTAGAGAGAGATAATAATGGTGACATATCACAAGGCCAGCATATAGATGTGGGAATGTACATCTTTAAGAGATGTAAATCATATTCACAAAATTAAATTTAATATTATTAAAACTGGTATGAATAGGAAAATGGACCAAAAGATGGTGCCATCGAAAATATATAATAGCTTTGTAATAAATGTTAATGAAGATTTAGCAAAATACGTTTTGTCTCTGGAGAAATAATTGATTTATATGCATAAGCAAAGTATAAAAACACTCGCTTTATTATGCGAAGATGAAATTTTTGAGCTCATATCAATTGAATATTTAAATAGAACTTCTAATGAGGTGTACCGAAAAATATTGAAAGCAAGTAAATATAAATATTATGAATTAAATATTATATTGTACAAATCATTACAACATGTTAAAGATAGAAAACTACAAATGAACATTATAAAAGAATTCCACGATTCTCCGCTTTCAGGACATTTTGGTTATAGAAAGACAGTACTAAAATTAAAACAATGCTACGTATGGAAAAACATGCATAAGATGGTTAGGGATTATATTAACAAATGTGACAAATGTATGAGGAACAAAGTAACGAAAATGTTAGGCAATAAATGGTTATAACTGACACTCCTAACAATAGATATAGATACCGAAGGACCATTACGAATCTCAAAGTGCTACAGATACATCCTAACTATGCAGCGTGAGTTAACAAAATATGTCGTAGCACATCCAATTGAAGTAAAAGATGACTTTTAGCATTGCCAAAACGTTAGTAGAACAATTTATTTTAAAATATGGTTTCTTTAAAATCTAATAGAGGCAATGAATTTAACAATGAACTATTAAAAGAAGTTTGCAATAATAAATATAAACCAAATATTTTCAACGCCCTATCACCATCAGTTAATAGGTTCTATTGAAAATAATCATTGTGTATTAAATAAATATTTGTTAAATTTTGTGGATGATTGTGAATGGGACAAATAGGTCCCATATTACATATTTGCATGTTGACACTAACTACTCACCCTACAAGCTAATATATGGAAAATTAGCAACATTGCCAACGGACAAATAGAAAATACAAATAGATGTTATGATATAGACAATTATGCCAATGAAATTAAAAGAAGATTCAGAACATCTTTGGAAAATGCTAAAAAATTATTAGAGATAGCTAAACAAAAAATCAAAAGTAATATATGATAAAAACATAAATAATAGCAATTTTAAAAAAAGGAGCTTTGGTATTAGTAAAATTAGAATCTAGGAAAAAGAATCAGAGCCCATACAAAGGACACTATTAAATAATAAAAAGACTAGGGGTAAACTCAATATTAAAAGTTGGTTCAGAAGAAAAAATGTACCACAATAATCTTCTAAAATTATATAAATAACTAATGGAATAAGATAATTTACTGATAAGATTATTATAAGAACAAAATAAAATATATCTTTAGTATTATTCTTAATATTAATATGAATAGTTTAGAAGTTCCAGACTTTTATTTCATTTTGTATTTCACGCCACTATGCGTTCTAATGGTTACCGAAGAATGTAGTAAACCGCAAGATCGCTGCTGTCACTGCTCTTAGCCTTTATATCCATATTTATGAAAACACTTTTATTTTGTACCTTTTTTCGAGACCACTGAATATTTTATATATATATATTATTTGTTTAATTTTTTCATTGCTTTTGCATTAAAACTGTCTTTGATGATTGATCAAATGGCATAAGAAAAACTGTTCTTAAGTGATTCACTAACTTCAGCTTAACGATAATGGGCACAAGTTAAAATTGAGTGGCATCTTTATCATTAAACGAAAAACACAAAAACAAAGAGTAAAAACATACGAACTCAAGCGAGGCACATGAATGTGTTTGTTGCTTAGGTGTCAATTTATGTACATACGTATTTTCCAATATTCATGTATGGAATATGACAGTAAGAAGAAGAGTTTCAATGCTTGTGGACATTTGATTTCAATCTTTGTTCCACTTCTGCTAGAAAAAGAATTCCCTTTGTAATGCGTAGTGCGATTCACTGACCAATCAACCACAAAGGGATGCGCTTTTAATGCAGACTTCGTTGCGCGTACGAAATTACAGTTTTCAGAAACAAGTTCCCTGGTTTAATAAGGTCACATTCAATTGTAGTAACGATGAAAAGTAAAACGCACCGTAAATTGCGTGGACGCGTCAGTGAATCAATAGAGCTGGATACCCCACTGTCACCGATGAGCATTTTCGCCTTCTCCTGCTCGAGTAACCCCAAAATAGTATTTGAAGCACCGGCCCATACATGAGATAGCGAGGAGATTTGTTCAGGGTTTCTAGCCTCTCCCTTTTTGGGGATTGGTGTTACATTAGGAACCTTCTAACATGATGGGAATTCACAAAAATGGTACAAAATGCAAAAAAGTTTTGCTAATGTACGCGCTAACGTCGAAGAGTACTGCTTGAAAACCAGTGCTGGTTTTTCACCCGGACCAGGGAATTGCTTATGTTGAGATCCGCTAAAACCCTTTTAACTGCTCGTGCTCGAAAGAATATATCTGGCATAATTACGGTTACCCTTTCCTGTTCAGGCAGTAGTTGATTGTAAAAACTTCAGCTTAGAGGTAAGCTTTATCAACCGGGTTGTTAAAAATTTGCTCACTTCTTAAGAGGCGGAATTCAGTAACTACCATTATCTTTCGCTCTTTTAACGAATGACCAAAAACTTGCTACCTTGAGGAGCAGCAAGAACTTTAGCATGAAGTCGCTGCTGGTATAAAGTTTTTTCGCGCCGAAGTACTTTGGCACTTAAAGATCTCACGTTTTTGCATAGCGATCATTACCTGCGTTTTTGTTGCACCACTATGTACAAAATGTTTCTCTCTGCATCTGACTGCATTTTTGCACGTCTTTTATTTTCGTAGCTTAACGCGGATTTGCTTGGATGGAATGAAAGTTTTCATTCTATGCAAAATAATGTTTAGAACCATTTCCGCCATTGCATCGACTTTATTGTCCAGAAAACACAGTTTCCAATTAAAATGCCGAAAAAATCATTGAGCTCAGCCCAACGAGCCTTTTCGTACATATATTTGATACTTTTCGCGGCCATTTTTGAAACGTTGTAAAGTTTCAAGACCGGAAAGGAGGCGGAAATGGTTCGATCCTGTCCGAGTTACCGAGAGGCGCAAGAATGCTTACTTAATCCTTATCAGGGTGTAACGTAAGAAAGAGGTCGAGAGTATTGTGTTGGGGCTTTCACGAAATATGTGTTGGCTCATTAACTAATTGCACGAGGTGATTGTGCGGCGAATAGCTCAACATTTTGCCCGTCTAGAGTTGTACGATTTGAATGCCGAATTGTGAACATTGAAATCACCAGCCAGAGTTATTTCACTGTTTATTCAATTTTCTAGAGTCCAGAATATGGAATCGGAAAGGGCATCGAAGACGGATACAGATTTATCCCTTGCCGCGTTTGGGCTTCTGCATAAAAATCCAAACTGAAAAAAGTGTTAAAGACTTTAAATTTAACCCAAAGACAGTTAAATTCAGGATCAATCTTGCCTAATGGTTGCTGGCACTAATACAAGACTTCATTACGAATCCTGTGGATAGGCATTTTCTGTCTCACATAAGGCGAGATAAAGACGACTGTGTGCATACACAGAGAAGAAATTCGCTCTCGGCCCATGTATATTGTAAAAATCAATTCAAAATCTTCCTGTTAAAACAAATAGCAAACAGTCAAACCTTTTGTCTTTTTTATGTACCAATACCCATTTTAAAACTGATGTTTTTATGACCAGTTAGCGACCAGTGTTATACCTTCAAACTAAAGAACTATAAAAGCCCTGATGTAGTCATATGCGACCTGTTGTGCCATCACTGGTTATATATATATATATTTTTTTTGTATTTGTTTTTCTGTTGAGTTGATGTGATCCAATCTGTGGTGTTGCTGTTGTAAATATTATTTTTGTTTATTTTCTCTTTTTTTTATAAATTGATAGTGGTTTTTTGTTTTTCCTTTTTTTGTTTCATTTGAAGTTATGCATTTATTTAAGGAAGTATTATTTTGTGGAATTTATTTATGTTATCTGTTTCATATATTAATGACGTAGACGGAACAGAAACGCGTGCCGAATAGACAAACCACAGAACAGTTATCATTACTTATATTGTCGCAAGATTTAACAACGCAAAAATTATAATCGCTTTCTTAACGATGAGCAACTTGCTAACTATTTCAGAGTTTCTAAAGCAACAGTGAATATTTTTAAAAGTATTACTGAATAGCAAAATTGACAATTTTGTTGTTAAGTGAATTTAACAAACCGATAATAGTGAATCGCAGTACTGATCAGAGTTGGGTTTATTGCATTGGATTTATTATGCATTATCGTTTCCATTACCACTTAACGACGTAGCATTAATGCAGCAAAATTTCAGCCACCACTAGTGGCAGATGGGACTTGTGGACCTGAAGCAGTGGAACTGAATTTGCATTCCACTATAGTGCTAATGGATTTCCAGTCCACTACCCTAAAATCGTTTCATTTAGTGCACAAAATTGTCACTACCACTTAAATCGTTTCATTTGGTGCACTAATTTCCACTACCACGAAAATCGTTTATTTAGTGCATTAAATCTCCACTACCACTAAAATAATTTTCTTTAGTGCACTGAATTTCCACTACCACTAAAATCGTTATATTTAGTGCACTAAATTTCCACTACTACTAAAAGCGTTATCTTTAGTGCAATAAATTTCCACTACCACAAAAATCGTTTTATTTAGTGCATTAAATTTTTACTTCCACTCTAAATTAAAAAATTACAAAAAACTGTTCTGATTGTTTTTTAAATAAATTCTCATACATTTCAGCCAACTTTGTTGGTAATCTTCAGGGAAATTTTAACTAAATCAAATGTTAAAAAAGTGAAAATATTAATTAAGAACAAGTAGAAGTGCGCTATTCTGCTATGCCAAATCTTATATACCCTTGACCATCTATATAAATCTAGTTTAGTGAAGTAACTCCATTCAAAAAAGCTAATATTGGGGTGACAGAAAATTTGGTACTGCATAAAAATAATAATTCATAAAATCTCCATCGGCTCCTAATGGGTTAATCATTTAAAAAAAATTGTATTATTTCTTTAAAAATATATTCAAAACCTTTAAATTGATATCAATATCGGATATTTTAAAAAATTTTAAAATTTTAGAGGCCTGTAACTCGGAAAATATTGGGCCGGAAATAGATAGTGTAAAAATTACAAACGGAATGAGAAACTTAGTTATACCCTTTTCCACTTTTTTGGTGAGTGGTATAAAAGTTGAGTACTACGTATTAATAATTTTACATAAAAATGCCATCGGCTCTTAAATTTAAAAAATTGTAGTATTTCCTTAAAGACGTCTTCAAAACCTTTAAAATTATACCCATTTTGACATTTTAAAAATTGGAAAAGTTTAGAGCGCCGTACCTCGGAAAATATGGGCGAACGCAAATTTTCCACTGGATGATTTGACATGAAAAAATTAGAGGTAGGCGTGGTGTTTTGCCCGCTGCTTCGAAAGACATAGACCGATCACGCTGATTCCAATAGAACCTCTTTCGACACAATGTCTGATCAACTGACATATTTATTTTTTTCTAGCTGATTTAGTCCTCGGCAAACTTGGTTTTAACACCAGCACAGGCGGACAGACATAAAATTGCCATCAGCTCTTACATTTTTAAAAAATTTTAGCATTTCCTTAAAGATGTCTTTAAAAAATTTTTTTGGTATAGATGCAACTAGTTTTCGCGATGAATTGGGCGAAATATTCTATCACTCCAATTCTTTTAGGCTATTTTTGCTTAAAAACTCGTGTTGCCTTATGTTTCTTCCAAAATGGACCATAGATTTTTAATGACATTGAGGCTTGGTGACTGAGGTGGCGTAATCATCAAGTAAGGGTAGTTATAAATTGACCAAAACTTTACAATTCCCGATTTATGTTTCGGATCGTTATCCTGATAAAATCGAAAATTTTATCTTATACCCAGATTCTTTGCAAATTGTCCTTTAAAATTTGAAGATACTTATTTTGTCAATGGTTGTTTCAATAAACTCTAAACTCTCAGTACCAACAGTCGACATACAGGCCCAAATCATGACGCTGCCACCACCATGCTTACCTGTTGCCTTTAGATATTCTTTATTAAGCTCGGTGTTAGGTTTTTCCATACGTAGGACTTATCATCGGAGCGGAATTTATTAAATTTGGATTTATCGGTTAAGATAACTGCATTCCAAATCGATGCGTCTTTGAAATCGTGTTCTACAGTGAAGTTGAGACTGCATATTTTGATTTTTGCGCTAATGGAAGGCTTCTTACGTGCAACTCGACCATTAAAATCATGGTGACGAAGAACACACTGAAAAGTTTCAACGCAGCAATGTTTGCCTATGTCATATTGAATATCGAAAGTCAGTTTGAGAGCTGAGAGCCCTGTATTTGCTTTAAATTTTTTGACAATATAAAGCTCATCATGTTTATTAAAAATTTTATTTGGTGCTTATTTACATTTGTTAATTAAACGGTTTTCACGAACGAAGCACTCGATAATTTGTTGCGACGTCTTAGTTTTTTTATTCATCATTTCAACTATTTTCCGCTGCGAGTGACCGTTTTTTAAATGATTTACTACCAATTCTTTCTGTACTAATGTTGTGCTTGGACCCATTTTAAATTTCCCGAAATTATCCAAATTATTGACAAAATAAGACCATTAATTAAGTGCCAATCATATCGAAAAGTACAATAGGGTAGAATTAAAAATAAATTTCCGCTAGACAACGCATTCTGAAAGTATCGTTACCAAAAGAAAAAAGCTGTATATTTTACTTTTCTTGTTTTTTAATTATGTTAATATTAATTTTCTAAATAAATAAAGTTTTCTTGTTAAACTAGACCCTTTTCTCTATTTATTGATACCAATTTCTTTTTTTAATTCCTACTGGTATTATTGTTATAGGACTTAAAGGATAAAATTATGCAGTGCATAAAATAAGCTGTGAGCCACTGTATATATATATATTGTTTTATTGTTCCAAATGACATGAAAAAATTAGAAGTAGGCGTGGTGTTGTGGTTGATTGGTCAGCGAATCGCACTACGCCTTACAAAGGGAATTCTTTTTTTTTAGCAGAAGTGGAACAAAGATTCAAATCAAATGTCCACAAGCATTAAAACTCTTCTTCTTCTTACTGTCATATTCCATACATAAATATTGGAAAATACGTATGTACGTAAATTGACACCTAAGCAGTAAACACATTTATGTGTCTCGCTTCAGTTCGTATGTTTTTACTCTTTGTTTTTGTGTTTTTCGTTTAATGATGAAGATGCCACTCAATTTTTACTTGTGCCCATTATCGTTAAGCTGAAGTTAGTGAATCACTTAAGAACAGTTTTTCTTATGCCGTTTGATCAATCATCAAAGACAGTTTTAATGCAAAAGCAATGGGAAAATTAAACAAATAAAAAAAGAGAATAAAACTACAGCTTAACACTCTCTTTGGCAACAAATTTTATTAGTCACTAAGTTTAAAATATTAATGCAAATTACTTTTTTTGAAATTTATCTTTGATTTTCCCTTTAACTCATAAAAAAATGTTAGTTGAAAACGTACTAAATTGCATCTGTTAATATATATATATATATATATATATATATATATATATATATATATATATATATATATATATATATATATATATATATATATATATGGATATAAAGGCTAAGAGCAGTGACAGCAACGATCTTGAGCTATATTTTCTGGAAACTTACAAAAAAAAAAAGGCTTTGTGGGATTTTTTAAAGCGCATATGAAATTGTTTGTTAATAGGTATTAAAGGTTAGCCACAAAAATTAGACTGTCGCCTATGTTTGGTTTTCTTGAGTGTCACACTTTGTTTGGTAATTTACTTTACAACATTTTTGTTGTTGTTCTATTTAGGATATAGACGGCTGTATTTACAACTTCTGCCCATAGCGATTCATTTACGCTTGCATGTAATACCATCCTTCTCGACATTTTAAGAAACGTTTCATTTGAAAGTTTAGAATGCCATTTTGTTGCAGCATATATGCACATGCCGTGATTATGGAAAATTCAATTAACCAATTGGTAGGAAAACTATAAATTACCAACATTTTAATAAAAATATTAATAAAACAACTTTGAAATGTGTTTGATGACAAATTTTTCTTAGAAAGATTTATATTTGGGTTTTATTTAACTACCTATTAATTAGAAAATATAACTTATTAACTTGTAGAAATTATGAATGGAATTAAAATATAAATGCGTTCAAAATTATTACAAATATTTTACTGCATTCATTTCACCAAAAAATTAATTCAAATCGAAATGCATGCTTATTGAATAAAAACTTGCTGAATGCATTCAGTTCATAAGAAAAACTAAACGAGCTGCAACTTACAGAATTGCTGCAATCGTTCAAGTCATTTAAATGATATAGAATACATTTACAATGAATAAACAAACTTATTTCTTCTAAAAATAAATTCAAATTTTCAGAAGTTTATTAAGAAAGTACCCATAGGGAGAGAAAGGAAACAACAACATTTAAAAACGTACATACAATTCTAGGAATTTTTATAGGCCTTTTGCTATTTGAAAAAAAGAAATGATTTTTTGGTGTTGTGTGTATTAATTGTCCTGTGTCTTTTTTTAAGAAGCTGCAGCCTTCAAAAAAATTAATATATAAGCACAATAAAAACAAACAAATTAATATACCTGTTGTTAAAAAAAATCTGAATATCAAAAGGTTTCTCTTAGTTTTTTGCACATTTATTACACGTTTTTTTAATAAATGACTGATAATTCTAGTGCCGGAGTTACCTACGGTCACCAATCAAGCCAACAACAGCAGCAACAACTACACCCACAGTAATAACTACACGATCTCTACAACAACAACAATTAATATATCAACAATAATAACTAAAGTCATCAACCTACTTCAATAAATTGAACAATTAATACATCTACAACAACAACAACTAAAGTCATCAACCTACTTCAACAAATTGGGTCAGACATAAATAAACAGTAATGACATTTCATTATTTTTTGCATTTTATTTTATTAATATATTTCCTGAAGTTATTCTTGGAATTGGTCATTAATAAATAAATACAAGTAATCATTTTATTGTTATTTCCCTAAACAATTCTTGGAATTAGTAGAATTAAGTAAATTGCAATTAAATGCTATAAATAGTTGAAAGAAATAAAATTGTATAGTTAATTAATCAACCAACAAAAGTAATAGTTTGATTTCCCATACTATATCTCCGGCATTAGGTACGTAAATATTTCTTTAATTGATATACTTAAAGGGACTAAGAGCTCATATATGTGTGTTATAAACTTTACTCGTGTAATTTTCTAGAAAAACCAATTTGAAATAATCTTATTTACGAATTTGAAGATAGACATTGATTATAATTTTGTTTGATTATTTTGTAAGTTATTGAGGGTACTTCCAGCTAAATTCGATATGTAGGAAACTTAATGCTTAAACACATGTTCTAACTACATTATATTTTTCTTTACAAATTATCGGGATTAATTAAATTTTAATCTGCGCAAAAGTCTTTCAGTAATAAAGGCATTTTAAATTCTAATTCTTGTCTTATTTTTTCTGTACTTATGTTAGTAAATTAAAAAATGCTTCCAGTTAACCACACACTATTTTTATGATCCCCAATAGCTTCGTACAAAAAACGGCAAGGAATGTCTATATAATTCCTTGACCATAAAGTTAGGTAGGAAAATTGTGGATCAGTGGCGGTTTCTATATAACAGGAACAAATCTTTTAAACTCAAATTATTTATTATAACTGCAAACAAAATTCTCGAAAGAGAAACATAAATATCTTTGAATTATACGGGTGTAAAAACCCCAAACAAATTCTACCCAAGTACGTTATTTACTGAGTTTTAGTTTAATTATTAATAAAGTTCCAAGTTGAAAATCAATTCATATAAACAATAGTTTAAGTTAAATTTTTAAACCACATGTAAGTAAGTTGTGTTACGTTACTAAAAAAAATTAAATACGTCTGCATAACGCACATGAACTGGCTTTTAAGTTGCGTGTTGTTTGTTTGCAAACTCAAAACTCAGACGCTATGCGTTCGTTTTGCTGCAGAAAATAGTAGACTGAATTGGTTGGTTGGTTTATGGTTGTGTGTGTGCTCAGTTCAACTATTTTAAGCAGTCAAATTGTTGAAAATAAAAACTGGAACTATTTTCAGTTCAGCCTCCAGTCCAAAAAAATTTTAGTGCTGCTGAATTTTAAACCCTGCAAATAAGAAGTATTTTTGAAAACAGTAACTATGATGTGGTAGGAGCAACAGAGTCGTGGTTGAATAGCTGTGTACCTAACAGTGCTGTAGCGATGTGTGATTATAATATTGTAAGGAATGACAGAAATTGGACAAGATATTTAAGTTCAGAGTTGTTAGTACTTATATCGATGAGGGAATAGTTGAAACGTTCTTCGGTGAAATATCGCTAGGTAATGAAAAGCTTCTTATAGGAATCATTTATCTTCCTCATAGAAACTTCTCGTGCTGTGAGGATGTAATCTTGGACTTGACAAATAGGTATGGTAACTCTATTATAATGGGTGATTTTAATACTGACCTATTTACCAAATCTTCTATAGTAAGAGACTTTTGTTGTAGACCTAATTTATTTGTAGTTCATAATAGCTTGCCCACCTATATAGATGAATACCACTATAGTTCTTCACTAATCGACTACTTTTTTGTTTCTAACCAAATCAGTTTCCTCCACCTAATGCTAGACATGCATTTATTCTTACAGGATTAAATTTAAACCTCCTGTCAATAATTAATGGTATCGAGACTATTCCTCTATTAATTGTGATCAGTGTTATGTTCAACTTGGCCAACTTAATTCTTCCTTCTTTTCTATAGCTTGTATTGACGAATATGTTATTGAATGCCTTCAATGATAATGTTCCTCTTAGGAAATGTACTATTGAGAAAAACGATAGTTGGATAGAATGTAGCTTGGCAGGCATTTTGTGAGAATAATTCAAACTAAAACCAAAGAGTTTACTATAAATATAGGAACAAACTAATCTAAATTTTGGAGAAAACTCAGATCTGTAGGTGTTTGTAATGATGATCTTATCAATAGCACTATAAACGTTGAAGAATCTAATGGGCAGCCCGTGCTTTCACCAATTAATTAACATAATATTGTTATTTCTGACACTTCTTTCACATTTGGAAAGGTTGATGAGTATGAAGTTTTAAATGCTTTGAATAGTATTAAGACTAATTCTGTTGGTCTGGATGATATTCCTCGTAAATTCATTAAAATTGTATATCCCTTTATATTACGCTACCTTACTAACATTATAAACTCAATAATAATGTCCTCGTCGTATCCGAAGTGCTGGAAAATTGGGAAGGTTACACCAATTCCGAAAACTAAAATGCCCCATTCTTGTGCTGATTTTCGTCCAATAAGCATATTGAATACTTGTTTAAAAATGTTTGAAGTTTTGATAAAAACTCAAATTCAGGATCATTTTTCCGCTATCAATATGATAAATTCTTTTCAAGCTGACGTTGTAGAAACTTTAAGATATAACTCAGACAAATTTTATCATTGCGTACTAGTAACACTTGATTAAGGGAAAGCTTTTGAATTTGCAATGAATTTAAATTTGGTAATTCTGCTTGTATTTTTCTATCTTTATTCTTAGCCCGTATATCTCAATATGTTCAGTTTAATGCTCAAAATTAGAAATATGCAATAGGGTGCCACAGCGATCCATATTAGGCCAATTATTATTCATGATGTATATGAATGACATCAACGGCAGTATTTTATTTTCCAAGTGTTATACTTACGCTGATGACATACAGCTGCTTGCTTATGATAACGCAGAGTTCAGAAAAGTGCACTCACTCTACAAAATTCTCGTTCATAAATTAAAATCAAACAACTAAACCCAACCCGAAAATTTTTTTTTCATAACAATTATGTGTGTTACTAAATTTTTAAATTTTCCGTATACAACGACGAATGTGTTTTATTAAAATTTTGTTTACGTACGCGTACGTGAATGTTCCACTAAAGCTATTGTTTGCGTACGCGTACTCTACTTTTAGTACGCGTTCGGCAAAAGGTACATTGAAAAATTAAAATAATTTCGTGGTTAAAAAAGAGTACATTGAAAATAAAAATAACTTTGTGGTTAAAAACGGGTACATTGAAAAATAAAAATAACTTCGTGGTTCAAAAAAAAGCACATGGAAAAATAAAAATAACTGCAAGTACGGACGGCAAAATAGTACATGTTACGATAGACCAAATGTAATATCATTTTTTATTAAAGGTTTTTTTAGTTAAAATTTAAGTATACCATTGCAGATTGCAAAGCAAATCTACCGTTTAACAACAAAAACAACACAAGTTGTAATGAAGTTAACAATAACAAATTCACAATAAACATCTCATACATAAAACATAAGCAAAACGCATTTACCGCTTAACAACAAAAAATAAGGCAAACTATAATGAAGATAGTAATAAAACAATAAGATAAAGCAATAATAAGATAAGATAGTAATAACAATAATAACATTCACGTACGCGTATGCAAAAAAATATTTTAATAAAACACATTCGTAGTTGTAAAAAATTTGTTGTGGAAAATTTAAAAATTTAGTAACACACATAATTGTTATGAAAAGAAAAATATGTACGGGTTGGTTTTAAACAGAACATTGTGTGTACGATGAGTGTACTTTCTGAACTCTGTGATAATGGCAACGGTTCTGCCAATTAATGTTGAGAAACGTGTGGCAATATCTTTGTGTTTTCCAATGTTTTAATAGTAGCAGTATGTCGCAGTAGTATGTACGTTTTATATATGGTTTCCCTTAAAGGGAACTTATTTCAGCATATGTAGTTCGTACGTTAGGTTCGAAATTACAGAGCTTTATTGATCAACGGGATATGTTGCAAATTTACAAAATAATTAAGTATAACAAGCCTTTATATCTTTCCGAAAAATGTACTTTTGGTCGTTTTACCAGAACAAACTTGCTGATCTGTCCAAATCACTCCTCTCTATTCATGAGTAGATCTTTTATTGTAAGAGTATCAAGAATTTGGAATAATTTGCTTCCTTTGGAAGGTCTATTCACATTTAAAAAAAATACTTATGAGGTAATTTACTGTTACCGATTTGGTCTAATATCATCAAACATCACTTTTAACAAACTTCAGAATTGGTGCAAAGGGCACTACATGTATTTTATTCTTTACATAATGTAGTTAATAAATATTAATATTTTATACAATTGTTATTGCCATTTGTAATGCTGAATTAGTTGGCCTATTAGGCTTGAAATTCATTAAAATAATAAAAAATTAAAAAAAAAAAAATTAAAAAAAAATTTATATTCTCTTCTGCGAGCACAGAGCCCATAACCTGTTAATTTAAACATTTATTCAGAATCCCCAAATTGTTTCTAACATTGGACTGTTATGTATCTTAGTCCCCGTTAAGACGAGCGAACATTTGACGGGAAACATTTGTTTTGATAGCAGATTACGGGTGGGGAAGAGAGAATCGTTTTTGTGTTCGGTACTCGGCGATATGATTTGTAGATATTTTCTTTGCATAAATTTTTAAGGCTTGTGTAGGGCGTAGTACATGTACTATTCTATATTTGTCTAAAATGGTCACGCCTTCTCAAGAAATTTCGCTGAAAACTATTTTTTAAAAGTTAATTTTCTTAATCACAAAATTATTTCAGACATTCGACTGATAGGGCCTTATTAGGGTCCCTTCAGACTTCCATGTGTATACCACTCCATATTTGTCAAAAATGTTTTTGTAAGCTAATTTTCTCTAATACCAAAATTTGTAAAACGACAACGCATTAATAACTCAGTACACATTCTCTTTAATCTCGTCAACAGGAAGTTACCGCTTATAAAAATTGCGCCGAAGTTTTAAATACTGGGAGATCAAGGAACAGTCAATAAAAGAAGATGCATTCATTTCACTGAAAATTGTAGATTAAAGGATAAACGTGATAAGTATAAACATAAAAATTCATTTAGTTGCTTTGTATCTTTAGCAGCAATGCAAACATAATAACTTTTAAAATATGGTGCATAGTCGTACTTTGCTAGGAAAAGTTCAAAGGCCCATTACTCGGAAAATATGGGCGAGCACTAACTTTTGCACTTGATAGTTTATTCTTACTTTTTTATTCGCTATCGCAAGATATATTTGTTTTTTGATTGGAATTAGTTCATTGTTCCCAATGATATGGAAGAATTAGTATGCATGTATAAAAATTATAATATATATATATACTAGCAGACACGGTGAACTTCGCCTCGCCCCATTTTTAAGCCTTTAGCTAAACTTTAGAGTAATGATATAACTTTTATATTTTCATTTGGAAAGCCATTAAGGAACAATTTCACACAAAATTACGTACTAAAAAATCAATTTTCCATTTTTCGATCTCCCCGACTTTTCCAGCGGGATTTTCCAAAATTTTCTTCCGTAAAAACCTTCTCCTCGAAAATACGAACAACTCACAGAAGATTTTACAGAAATCGGCTCAGCCGTTCTCATTTTATGAATTACTATACATTTTTTACACTATAAATTTCGGTTCGAAAATGGATATTGCTGCAAGAAACTTAAAAAATATAGTGTTTTATCACGGGCGAAATAATGAATGAAGCAAACAAAAACAAACGATGAATTAAAGTTTTTCGTTTACATGCAAAATTTTAAATGCCTTAAAAATTTAAAAATAAATGAACTTAAGCCCAAATAATTTCAATTCAGTTATATTATTCACAGTTTAAACAATAATTTAATAAAAATTAAACTGTAAGCACGCACGGCACAGCGCGAGTTAACATCTCTTATTTTAAGATAGTAATAACAAATCCATAAATTCAAATATAACTAAGATAGTAGTAAAAGATGATAAATCCATAAACTCAAATATAACTATTCTAAGCTAGAGATAAGACAAACATCATAAATACAAATATTCTAACGATACGAAACACATTCTTTCTTTTCTAACTTAATACAAATAACTCAAAACATGTTTTACTGATAAAAAAGGTACTAGTAACCTAAACAAAGAAAAACATATTTTGAGTTAGGACAAAGAAACATTAAACATAATTATTAATATAAATAGATGCTAAGAAAAATAGGATAGAGAGTCTTAAGAATATATTTATTAAAGAAACGCACATTTTTTGGTGCAGAAAAAAGAAAATATATTTTTTTACTCATTTCCTATAATTGGAAATTAACTCGCGCATTCATGCTTAACTCATAACAATCAATATGATACTGAAGCAGCATCTATATTGTTGTGAGTAAACAACTAAGAAGAAAATCTTTAGTAAGCGAAGCCGGTGTGGTCATACCATATAGGAGAAAATCCTTGCGTCCAGCCGAAGCCCGGCTACGCAGAAAATTTTTAGTAAGCGAAGCTAAAACTAAGAGCTGCCCAAAAAAATTTCATATAAATTTTTTTTTTTTACTATTTTCCTTTTAAATTGAATAGATATTGAAATTACCTTTTCAATGATAGCAGAAAATACTCGATATATTTCATATTGTACATACAAACTGTGGAGGCCTTACCTGAAAAGCCAAGGGTCAGCCCCAAATTTGTCACTTCACATTTTATGCTAAAAATTAAATTTTACACCCCGTAGACAAGTTTTTTTTTTTTTAATTTGTAGGCTGCGTCCGTAAACTAGAAAAAAAAGATGCTTTTGGGGTGCAAAATGCAATTTTTAGTAAAAAATGTAAAGTAAAAAAATGGCGGCAACCCTTAGTTTTGGAGTTACGGACCTCCGCAGTTTTTGTATCTAATAGGGCATATATCAAGAATTCGATGGTAGAATGACGCAATATAGGTATCATTGGAAAGGGAATTTAAGGGCCTTAGGGCCTAAAAATAAAATAAAAAAATCAGGTAGGCTCCAAAAACCGATTTTTTTTATTTTGGAGCGGTGACCGTAAACTAGATTTAAGCCTTTTTTGTTTATAATTTTTTGATTTATTTATTCATTAATATCAAAGAAAAACAAAAATTATTCTTCCAGAAAACAAAAACATATAATTTTAAATAAAAACTTTTGTGACTTCATGTTTTTTTTACAGCAAAAGTCTTGGTACCTAAAAATATACAAACAGATATGTACGATAATGGCGTAAATGTAAAAAAAATAGAACTAATATCTAGTGGGATATCCCTTAAGACGAAGAACTTCGTTCAGCTTATTTGGCATTGAATCAACAAGTTTTTTTGGTGTATTCGGAACACATTTTTATCCATTCGGCCATGGGTCATGAGTTTTGACTTGACACCAGCTGCAGTGTGTTTAGATTGTCCTGTTGAAAATAGCAATCATTAAAAATTTGTCGTTTTTCAGCACTTCGACGTAAATTATTCTTCAGTATATTTAAATAAACAGTCTTATTAATAAATACATCTATGAACACCAGGTTCCCCACACCTGCAGCTCACATACAGCCCAATACCATGACACTAACACCTCCATGTTTAACAGTTTCCTGTCTTCTTCGGATTGCGCTCTTCATTTGTTTTTTCTCACACTAATGCACGGCCATCCGGTCCGAACCGACGTCTATCTGCATGATCGATTTGCTTAATGTATCTGCAGAAATAATTTTGTCCAGAGTCTCACCTTACTTGGTGGCAATCTGTGGTGCACTTTAAGATGGAACCTTCTTGGTTATAGCTTCTATTATTCTTTCTTCACTGTTAGTAAGTTTCCGAGCGTGTCCTGTTCTGGGTTTGTTTTCAATTCTATTTTCTCGCATAAAGCAGTTTATAATTTTTTAAATGACGGATTTGCTTTGATTTATAATAATAGCCATTTCAGAATAATATTATCCTATTTTGTGATTATTAACAATAATAGTGCCTTTTTCAGCTGCTAATTCCTTACGAGACATTGTATGTCTTCTTTTTATTACTAAAACTCTGTTTTTTCTTCTACTTGTTGCTAAAGATTATCTTCAATAGTTGTATTTTAAAAGTTCCGTTATAAATACAATAAAAAAGTTCTAAAATAAGCGTTTCGTATTTTTTCTAAATAGCATACAAAGGGTACGAATTTGGGATAAGGATGATTTTCAGACTCCCAAATGACTGTAGTGTTTTACAGGCGGAAGTATCTTGTATTAGAAAAGCGGTGTGCTAGTTGAGGTACTATAACATATCCAACAGGGATATTTTCATTTGTACCGACAGCAAAACCGCAATAACGTCTCTCAAAGGTGTGTTAACCACATCTAACCTTGCCTCTAAATGCCGGACGTGTCTTAACGGGATGGCGGAAGTTACGACAGTCACCATAAAGCATGTGAGGGGACATGGACCCGTTTTGGGCAACATCGTTGCCGATGAATTGGCGAAGAAGGGGACAATGCTTGACGAGGGTGCCATTGACATCTTCTGTGGCATACCCCTCTTTGACAGCGTACCGACGCTGCTCTCTACGAACTGGCCCAGACCAGATGGTCTAACAAGTCAACGTGTTCAACCGCTAGAACAATCTGGCCCTCTTTGGATCTTCTCTGCACATTTCTCGGAACTTCTCTGTATTCTCATACCAGCGGTCATTTCTGCGTTTCCCTCTCTGCCTTTCTCATATCTTCATCCCTCATTTCTTGTCTAATTCCTGCCTTAATCTTCTCTCTCTCCCTTCTAACAACAGGTAGTACAAAGGAACCAATCAATGGACCCAAGTTGGCTGAGGTGACACGGCTGCTTGCCTTACTTAACCTAAGGGTACCAAGACTGTTGCTGTGCATATATATGGAGTTACCAAAGTTTTTTGGGTATAGTTCTTATATTTTCTTCTTCCAATCGATGATTCGAACTAAAGCAAAATCAAATGTACAAGACGAAAATACAGAGAGAACAGTAAAGAAATACGTTGGTTTGTGTGTAAATTCTGGTAGTTGGTTAAATAGATGATGTTTATAAATTACACAACTAAGGTAGATAGATGCGAAGAATGCTGATGAAGGACGTAGCGGTCCAGAATTTTTCTTGTTTTCTTTGGAAAACGTGCGCATACATTTGTAAAATAAATTTTTTTCTAAAAAAGATTTTCAGAAATTAAAAATAAATGAACTGAAGCCAAAATAATTTCAATTCCTTTATAATATTCACAGTTCAAATAATAATTTAATAAGAATTAAATTATAAGTGTTTGGTTAAATAAAAATAAAAAAATTGTTTCAGTAGAAAATATATAATGTCTTTAAGACTTTTATATTATTATTTCTTTTCTGAAAAGAATATGTAAACTGATTTTAAACTAGTTTTTAGAATGACACTAGTTTACATGTAAACGGTAATAAAACATATAAAAATAAATGGATTGACAAAAATGATTTCTCACGATGTGTATAACTCTAATCAATTATTTATGGTAGCTAAATTTTGAACATAGAAATGCAAAACTTTCTGTGAGGAGCTGTATGTTAAAAAAAAAAAAAACAGGATGTAAACTTATCTTTCAAATCTGTTTAAGGGTGAGAAAAAATATATAATAATAAAAAGTTTTCAATTAAATGACAAGGTTATATACCGGGTGTCCCAACTAGACGCAATTTTTAAATTTGGCGCGATTCGAAGTGTCATTGTTTGACATATGAAAAATTGTTATTGTTTGCTATTAGAAGGCACTAGGTTAGTAAAAATGGAGCGCGACACGAATGAACAACGCATTCTCATTGTGAAATTGTTTTACCAAATTGGTGAAATTTTGCGGCTACAGTTCGCAAATTGCAATCAATTAGGGGTCACAATAATGCTCTAAAAGAGTCAACTGTGAAGAGATTAATGGATAAATTTGCCGAAACTGGGTCTGTTAGTTATGTAAGGACAACAACGCGCCTTCGACCAGGTCGATCGACCGAAAATGTCTCAGCTGTACGTGATGATATCACTCAAACTCCAACCACCTCAATTCGACACCGAGCTCAGCAAATTGGTGTCTCCAAATCCACTATGCAGCGAATTTTGACGAAAGATTTCCATCTTTATGCACACAAAGTTCAATTGACTGAGGAACTGAAGCCAACTGACCATGCGACAGCTAAGGGAGTTCGTTAATTGGGTATTGCAGAGACAACATGAAAACGCTGATTTTGCCGATAAAATCATCTTCAGTGACGAGGCCCATTTCCATTTTGAAGGTTTCGTCAATAGGCAGAATTGTCGCATTTGGGGTGAGGAAAATCCTCGAGTGATTCACGAGAGGCAAATTAATCCTCAACGTGTCACAGTGTGGTGTGGTTTTTCGGCTGGAGGAATTATTGGACCTTTTTTTATGGAAATGAGGCAGCTCAAGCTCAAACAGTCAATGGTGTTCGGTATCGTGAAATGATAACCAGTTTTTTCTTGCCTAGAATTGAAGAAATGAATGTGGAGGGCATGGGGTTTTAACAAGACGGCGCCACATGCTAGAGCAACAATTCAATTGTTAAATCAGTCATTTCCCGGTAGTGTTATTTCGCGTTTTGGAGGCCTGAATTAGCTGCCTACATCGTGCGATTTAACACCTTTAGATTTTTTTCCTTGGGGTTTTTTGAAGTCGATGGCTTACGCGAATAAGCCGATGAAGACTTAAGCCTTAAAAGAGGAAATTGGACGCTGCATTAATGAAATACTGCAGCATTTATGCAAAAAGGTCATTGAAAATTTCATTAAAAGATCGCGTGTGTGCCAGCAAAGCCGCGGTGGCCATCTGCCCTTCTGTCTACTTTGCGTTATACTTTACGATATAATAAAGTTTCACGATTTTTTTTTTTTAAATATCTGTTTTATTCAAAATTTAAAAATTTCGTTCTAGTTGGAACACCCTTTATTTTTAAACCTCATAACTGAAGGGATAACTTAAACGGCAATGCTGAACCAGGGAGGTATAAAAACTTACCAATGACATAAGAAGCCTTAAAGTCAAAATACCGCATCAGTATTCCTATTGTGAACAAGCTTCGACGAAACATCGGAGTGTAAATTGCTTCAAAACTTTGTTGGTTTTGAGAAACTTGATTTCGACTGTAGTCAAGAATTCGATAAAACCTTAAATGAAAAATAAATGTAAAAAACAAGTTTATTCAAATTTTTCAGATAAAATCATTAATATTTTTTGCAAATATAATAAGAAACTAGGAAAATAGGTGATGCGAAGAAGAGAAGAAAACGTCCTTCTCTGTTTAATGCATTGTGTGTAGTGTATCTAATAGGGGTACATTACGTGCAATGAACATTCACCCTTATTCTGCTTGGCGTCGTCAATTATAAAACAACATCATAATTAATTTGGTATTCCCAAACAGTCTAATGACGATGTTGACTGTTTATCGATAATAGGAATAAAATAAAACACGCATATCTAATATTCCAGTCAGTTGATAAATTTTTTTTTCTATTGTATTAAGTGATGTCGAAAATTTAAATTTTGTAAAAAAAATATATAATAAAATAAATAAATAAATAATAAAATAAGCAAAACTATTAGAAACTATTAAAATAAATAAAATAAGGGCATTATTACAACTTGCCGTTAATTAAAGGTAAGATTTTGTCTACCTGATAAATAGCTTTGAATTATAAAAGCTTCCAATTTTTATTGTTATAATAAGTAAAGTTTATATAATGCAAATCCCTTTATGGGTCTTACAAAAACCTGCCTTTTTTTCATTGGGATGAATTTTTTGTAACCCGTCCACTAATTTTTCAACTTGGAAAAAGTTGGTAATTTTAGTGTTTTCCTTTCCTTTTTTGTATATTTCTTATTTTGTTATTTTCAATATTGCTTTATACTTTTTAATGTTTTTTCCTTTGATCACAACACAACTCAACATCAAAAATGGCGACGACAAACTAACCGGCTACATTAACATCAATCGTTTATAGAATACCAAACATATGTCGACAGTGATCGATTAATGACAATATTGACAACGGGAATACCGACATACAACAAACGAAGAAAAACGACGTTGTCTTGTGTTGACGACGCCAAACAGAATATGGGTGATAAGTTGCTGACTAGTTAAATAATTAAGTGACATGCACACTTTACTACAAGCTAGTAATGGGTGATTCAAGTAGAAATACTTTTTCGATAGGTTTTTTTTTTGACAGATCACGTGTGAGTCATATCATACTGTCATGTTACTTTTGTTTACTATTGTTTGGCATTTCATAATGGAAAGACTAACTCCTGAACAAAGTTTACAAATCGTTCAACTTTATTACGAAAATTTACCTTCTGTGGGGAATGTGTTTCGTGCAATTCGCTCAAGTTATGGTCAACATAATCGGCCTACTGAGCATACTATTCGCAACAGAATCATCCATTTTGAGACCCAGCATTCATTATTGGATAATATTCATCCGACTAGACCACGTCCAGCACGCTGTGAAAACATACCGGCCGTAGCTGAGAGTGTACACGAAGACCGTGGAGAGTCGATTCGGCGCAATTCGCAGCAACTCGGACGGACGTATGGAACGACTTGGCACATTTTACGTCGAGATCTTAAATTGAAAACGTAAAAATACAGCTTGTGCAAGACTGAAGCCGCTCGTCCTTGCCAGGCCACATCGCTTCGCTCTATGAGCTCTTGAAAAATTCGAAGAAGATCTGACGTTTTCGAGGAAAATTTTGTATAGCGGTGACGCCCATTTCCGGCTTAATGGTTATGTAAGCAAACAAAACTGCCGCACTTGGGACGGCGATATTTGGTTTTAGCAAGACGGCGCTACTTCCCACACATCGCGTCAATCAATGGACTTAGTGAGAGAACTCTTCGGTGAGCACATAATTTCATATTTTGGGCCGGTCGGTTGGCCACCAGGATCGTGTGATATTATGCCCTTAGACTTTTTTCTGTGGGGGTATGTAAATGCTAAAGTTTATGCGGACAAACCCGTTTCGATTCAGGCCTTGGAGGAAAACATCACGTGTGTCAATCGCCAGTTACCACTCGAAATGCTTGAACAAGTCATCAAAAACTGGACTCAAAGGATGGACCACCTGCGACGTAGCAACGGCCAACATTTGATTGACATAATCTTCAAAACATAAATGCCAAAGAATGTTCTGCCAAATGATAAAAAACATTCCCCATTAAATTTGAACTTGTGTGTTTTTTTCTTTAAGAAAGTAGGGAACCTCGATATGGATCACGCGATATAAGTTAAGTTAAACGTATAAATTAGTTAAACTTATAAAATTAGTAAATGAGCTGAATATTATAATTAATAAACTGATTCATTCTTATTAATATTTATCAGTTCTTGTGAACGTCTATTTAAGAAGTTGGAAATAATACAGGGTTATCGGGAATATATCAACACCCTTAATATCCTTTATGTAAACAACTTTCACATTGTTATCCTGACATGCCTATAAGAATAAAATAAAAAGCCTTTACTTGTGCGATTTCGTGGCGATTTGACTATAAATAGATGCGCTCGTAATGAAGAACGCTTTGTAGCCTAAAAAAATAGACCTTTTGCACAATGACAATCAGTACGCTTCACTACGATATTATGACGAATACGTTAACAAAATTAACCACGTGTATTATGGTTGGGTGATCAGTAGAGATATGAAAATTGCAGGCACGCGACTTGATCAAGCTGGCTTTATAAAATATCTTTACTATAACTGCGAATGATGTAAATGCCTTTTTTTTAATAGTCCCCAAAAAAGCAAATTTTTTACATTTAAAAAGCTTACAACTTCTTTGATATTTAATATTTTTTGTAAAATACTCTGTATTTGACTACCATGCTTCTTGGATTTCAATACCGCCAAAATCAGATAATTATCGCCAAAAAGTGGAATATAATGTAGAATCCAAAATTTTTTCTCTATATCTTTTTAAAATTTCGCAGAGGCAAAGCAGAAGTGTTTTTCAGTGAACCAGCAAGCGGCCGGCCCGCTAGGATAAAGGGTGGGTTCTGCATAGGCCTCCAAAGTTGGGCACCTCGGACACAATTTTTTTTTGGAAATGTCATAAAAAGTTTGTTTTTAACTTAAATATTAATGTTTTTAATATGTAATTCAAACTTCGAAATATATATTTAATGTGCTTACATATAAAGTTAATCTGTTTTAGCTGCAAATTGGCTTAATTTTTTTTTTTTAATTTTGGCCGACTTTATCTTAGTATTTTTGGCGTAGTGCACTCATTTATGATCAGGGTTTTTATTCTTAAAAAAAAAATTAAGAAAAACCGGTACTAGAAAATTTTAAAGACAACCTATAGCAAACTAGGTCAAAAATTGTAAAGGTTCTCTCTCTAGCCAATTTTGAAACAAAATTTGTAAATTAAATTAAAATTCCTCGGATTGCAATGAACAGATTCAAAAACGTAAATGGACTTTTAAGTCCTCAATTGTTGGCTAGATGCTCTAAAAAGGATTTGACAGCCTCGTGATTAATAGGTTAGGTTAGCCTCATTTGTACAAAAAACATTTTTTCCTGTTCCGGAAATTTATATGTTAAAATAATAACAATTTAATTTTATTTCATTATTTGATTAAAATTTTTTTTATCTTTATTATTTCAAAATTGTATAAGAATATCTCGACGCGTTTTGATTTTTTGACAATTTAAATTCCAAATTTTAGGTATGAAAAAAGAAAACACCATAACGTGATTTTTTTTTTCAGTTTTTGAGGTAAATGTCATTTAAAAAATGAAGCGCGAAAAAAACATTTCAATATTATTAATCTAGCTTTCCTGTAATATCAGTTACTAAACACATTTTGTTCTAAACTAATACACATTTTTAGTTTTTGCATCTCTGTGAAATTTTATTCAGATATCTTGAGCAGTTAATGAGATACCGAGTTTTGTCCAAAATAAATTGTTGATGAACCACTGTGCACTTTTGTAAATAAACTTAAAAGGTATACATGTTGATAAATATAAGAAGTCTAAGGGTAAATATTTTTTGGCTAAGAAAATATTACAGACACAATATTTGAATAAGTTTTTAGTAACCATTTAAGGCTATTTAACACTGAATTCCCTGCACAACCGATTCATTTACAAGAAAATTGGAAAAAATTCTGTTCAAAAGATGCAACCTAAATGAAACTTTGGTTGAACAAAAAGTATGATTTTATGATTTTTTAAAAGACATTTATATGCCTAGTCATACTTGTCATGCACAAACTGCATAGCATTTCATAAAGTTTGCAGTAAAATTTTTTGGTAACAGTATATTGTTTAGGCACAGTTACAGTTGGCGTTTCATATTAAATGTGGTTATACTTTGTCTGAAATAAGGGTTAAAAATAAGGCCCTTAAAAGTATTTTTAGAGCAACATTCTTGGACTCGTTTTACTACTGTTAAAGTAAAAGATCAATTAGTTAATACCCTGTTGGCTCAAATTTATGTTGAACACAGGAACGAAAAAAAAAAAATCATATCACTAGTCCGGACCACAAGCAGCCTCATAAATAGGATCAAATATAGAACATATATCAGTGCTCATTAATCACATCAAAGTACGGAGAACCGTGCCTTATTAAGTTTGATAAAAACCTCAAATTAGCTGCAAAAATAGATATAATCAAATATATTATGTAACTATACAACGAATCTTGACTAAAAAAAAGTTCGTAGAGAGTGGCAGTTACACAGGTCTATTTAGCTTCAGAACAAACCAAAAGAGTGCACGAAATGGTTAAGAGAGTTACGAGATTTCCAAAGAACAGCTTCTCCACACGCCAACATAGAAATAAACTTAAATACTTCCCTGCTAATCAAAAAATTATTTTAGTGCTGAGTTCTGACTCATATAACATAGAGAAGCTCATTTTAAATAAATGGGTATAATTTATATAATACAAAGAACCTTCGTGTTAGCAATACTAATAAAGGATCGAATATTGATAAAGTTTTAAATATCTACTTGAAGATTTTCGTCGCGACTTATTCGATTAGGTTATTCCCTACAATGTTCAATATCTGAGAGGCAGATCTGCGATTTCTACAAATCACTAGGCCCGCCTTACAGCAGCGGACAACTACAACGCAAAACATGTATTCTGAGTATAATGCCTATCAGTCTAAAACGTCGTATTTAGATGATTATAGAGTTGGCGCAGGTGGCAATCAAATTAATTAGTTTATTTTCTGTACTGTTCTATATAATATTGGAAGATTTTACTGAATACCATGATATCGAAGCCAGAAAAATTTTATTTTCTCTACTTTTGTAAAAATATTATTATATTATATACATGATATATGCATATGTATATACTTACTTATAAAAACAGTCACGAATAAGTTTGTAGTTTTTGGTTATCTTATTAATGACCGCACCTAAGCAAGATACACAGCTGGAAACCACCGCTTGATTTAAAGATACTACTAGTAGCATTAAATGCTCCTCCAACGACGCCAAAAAAGATTCACTAGCATTGTTTACAAGAGGAACGACCTGCAAAAAATTATTATAATATTATTTCATTTGTATTTTATTACATCAAGGTTTAACTCTAAAATTATTTTTAAAGGTTTGTGAATCATTTCATTTTTCATTAGTTTAAAAAATATGGATGATGTTTTCAGTTAAAGTCTGGTTGGTCAAGGGTCGATGTACCACACTTTTTTTATAATTAAAAAAAGCGGTTTGGTTACAGAAAAGTATTTAGACTTAACAGCCCGATTCTGTGAATTCTTGATAAATTTTTTAATATATATTAGATGTTTATTCGACCTTTTTGTGGTTATAGTATGAAAAAAACAATATTCGAGCTTAAGGTCAAAATTGTAGTGTACAAATTATTTCTTTATTGCCTATATTTCGCTACAACATCGAGTAGCATCATCAGGGCTATGGCTAAGAATACACAAACACAAAACAAATATAAATTATCTTAATGTAGGAATAAATTATCTTAATGTAGGAATAACAACATGAACAATAATAAAAAACAAAATTTAAACTTACGTCCAGTGTTTACAAACAAACTCACAATCACAAAAACAATAAACACAGTTTCTTGATCGTCATTTGTTACTGCACTGAGAGTAAGTTAACATATATTCATTTACTTATACTAATTATTGCACTGTGTTTTATATTTTGTTGCTTATTTATTAAATGTCGATATATTTCGGCGCAATTCTCTGTGTCAGATTTAAAGTTAATTCTCTCTTTCGATGGAATATTAATGATGTTAAGCATCTCTAGCATGAAGCGACGTTTGTGATTATTCTCTGTTGTTAATATTTCTGTTTTTTGGATATCTGGAGAATGATTTAAAGATGCAGTATTGTTATAACGCGATCGTTGATCAGATTTGTGCCCTGATATTCTGGTTTTTAATTTATTTTTAGTTGTACCGACATAAACCATTTTGCATTTCTCTATCCCATTTCCATTGCACGGTATTTTATACACAACATTTGACTTTTCAAATTTGTCAATTTTGTCTTTTGTTCTGCTGAAAAATTGTTCATTGCTATTAAATGTTTTATAAGCTATTTTATAGTTTTTAGAATCAAAGAGTTTTGAATTGGCAAGTATTTCAGATATGTCTGGAATATACAATGCTGATTTAAAACTAGTCATCTGGTTCGGTTCCTTCGTTTTTGAATTGCTCACCCTATGCCTGGCAATTAGGTTCTCGATAAGCTTTGGGGGGAAATTATTCGACTTCAATATTTTCTTTATTTTGCATAGATTATTATAGTGAAATTCCGCATCACTAACATTTAAAACTCGTTTAATTACGTTGCAGGCAGTGTTTATAATCATATTCTTCGGATGTTTTGAAAAATAATTAATTATGCGACCCGATGCAGTTGGCTTTTGATACCAGTCTATCTTAATAGACTCTCTATCCCTTATTATTAGTAGATCCAAATATGGAAGTTTGGATTCAGATTCTTTCTCCACTGTTAATCTTATATTAGGGTGAAAATTATTAAACGTTTCCAAGGTGGATAAATATCATTTTCAGATATGATACTGAATAAGTCATCTACGTATTTTGTAATTATTTTTGGTTTGTTATTTAATTTTTTTTTCATACTATAAATTTTTTATCAAGATATTTTGTCAAGATTTTTATCAACCAAAAGTTCGATTGGTATTCTGTGGAAACATTGATAAATAAAAAGCTTTTGAAATTCACCAGTGTGGTGAATTTCTATTATTTATTATATTATGCTAATATCCTATAACATTTTCAAATAAAATGCAATTTATTTGTTGGTTTGGAATAGCTGGTATCTATACCTATTTCGCCGGTTGCTAAAGCCAGCTCGTCAGGAAACCTTTATCCAAACTTTTAGAAAAGCCAAAAACATTTCCTTTAAGTATAAAAACTTCAAAAACAACATGAGAGTTATTTTAGAAGCCAATACAGAAATGTTAAGGCTTTAACAAAAATTACCAACAAACAAACCACGTTTTTATTTTTGCTTACATTTACTTCTGCGTTAGGTTAGACGTAAGGCGTATTAAAAATAAAAACAACACAGTTATTTTTTTAAATTTCTCAACAGAAAGAAAAAAACATAACAGTGATGCCAACAGTTTGCACAAGCAATTGCAATTGAATTTCTATTGACAGCTGATTTTAATTATTGTTATCTAATTATTGGCAAAAGCAAAAATATGGATACACCACCTAAGTAAGTATTTTTAACCGACTGCAAAAAAAGAAGGAGGTTCTACAATTCGACTGAATGTTGCTCAGAACTTAGAGATTTCTGCACTGATTTTAAAATTTTTTAGTAAAAATTTAAAATTTTTTAGTAAGATTATACTTACAGATTGGTCCCGTTTAAAAAACAGTTCATAATCTTAAAAATTAAAGGGTGTCCCCATAGAACATACATATTTTTTACGTGTATTATGAACTGTAAAGGGCGATTCTGTAAAATTTAAAACGAGTGCGTATTACTTTAGCACCCAATTACAAAAATTTATACAAAAATAAATCTAAAAATTATACTAACAAGTATTAACATTAAAAATTATAAATTAAAGGGTGCGCCAATAGTTTGTTTAATTTGATGTATATGGCCATACTTTTGAACAGTTGTAGACAGACGCTTAAATTGCTAAGGCCGCTAAACCAACCACTATAAAATTTGGATTCGGAAGTTAAAGGGTGTCCCAATAGCTGATGTAATTTCAAGTATGTGGCCAAACTTTTGATCCGTTATAGACAGACTGTTGAAACTTTAAAAAGGACCTGTATTTTTAAGCTCGCTATATCGACGAGTTTATAATTTGAATTTAGAAATAAAAGGGTGTCCCATAATTGATGTGGGTTTACTTTTATGGGCCTACCTTTTGAATCGTTATCGACAAACGCTTGCAATTTTGATATAATGTCGATTGATATAATGACTATATAACAAGTATTAGCATTTAAAACTAAAAATTAAAGGGTGCACCAATAGTTCATTTAATTATGTATAGGGCCATAATTTAAAAAAGTTGTAGACAGACGATTGAAAATTACAGAAAACCTGTATTACTAACTGCGCTACAACAATAAGGTTTTGGAAGTAAACGGGTGCCCCAATTGTTAATGTAATTTGGCGTATGTGGCCTAACTTTTTAACCGTTATAGACAGTCAGCTGAAATTTACAAGGGATCTGTTTTACAAAGTCCGCTATAACAAGAATAATAGAATTATATTTTAGTAATTAAAGGGTGTTCCCAAAATAATGTAATTTTTTCTATATGTCCGTATTTTTTGACCCGTTGCATACAAACAGCTGAATTTTAGACAGAATTTCCACACTTTGTTTGATATAATAAGAGGTATAAAAATTTTAAATTATAAATAAAACTTTTAACAATAGTTGATATAATCTGATGTGTATGGGCAAACTAATGATCCGTTATAAACAGACGATTGAAATTTACACAGAACTTGATTGCTTACCCTATAGTTGCTGTAATTTGATGTATATTGCGAAACTATTGAACAAGTATAAAGTTTGGAGATATAAAAGTGTCCTAATAGTTAATTTAATCTAATTTATGTGGCCATACTCTTGAACAGTTATAGGCAGACAGATGAAATCTGTTTTGAAGTCGGTTATTTTGCAAGAATTATTATAAACTAATTGGCAATAAGGTATATTAATAAACATATAAATTTGTATAATTCAATAACCCGTAAAGGAAACCGCAATATGATCGGCTGTAAGTCTGCAATTAATTGCCGACCAAGAACACAACCAAGGCGAAAATTTTTGTAAATTCTGCCTTTAACAACTGAAGTCACGTAATCTTTTCAAGTCACACATACACGTTCTTTTTTCCATATTTTCTTCGTCTTAACAAATCAGCATTAACACAATTATTTCTTTTTCCATTTTTCTAAAAGGATACGTAAATTTATTCATGTATTTTAGGAAAGAATCCATTATGTTGATATTTGCATGAAGCGTGCACTATTTACCGAATTTGTGAACACACACACAAAAAAAAATAGAGTTATCAATACCAAATGAGACTGACAAATTATCAACTAAAAAGCTTTTATTTTTTGTAGTAGAATACCAAATCTTGATTAATGTTTTGAACTTATCAAGTGCACAGAATCGGGCTGTAAATTTAAATAAAAAAAAACTGGTAAGTGTAGCAATTCCAAATTTTCCGGTACAAATATGTGCAATATTCTTCTTTTTGTGCTTTGGCTCTTTGTAGTCTATGCGAACTCAGAAAAATTTTTAGAAATCGAAACAGTAATTTACGATAGAAAATATTTTAGATCTCAGCGCCACCGAAATGAAAGCCACCATTATAGAAATAATTTTAGGATAAAAAATTTACCTCCTCGCTTCTATCTTTCAAAATATCAAAGTTGCGATCTAAAAACTTTATCTTGTGCTTTTATCTCTGCTAACGGCATCAAATGTTTTATCTATCACACAAAAGATGAATTTGATAGGTGTCAAAATACCTAATTAATATATTTGATAGAATTTGATAGATCGAATCGGTTTTCCAGTTATTTTGGAAAGCTTTCACTTTATTAACAAGTCAGTCAAACATATGTTCGAGTAAAGCATAAACAAAAAGAAGCTTACATTGCAAATACAAATTAAATTTTATATCTCTAGATTTAAAATTTATATTTTTAGAACAATATGAATCAACAAGCTTTTATGCTGACACATTTATTATCTTCGGAAACAGAAAATAAGTAGAAGACATATGAGAAATAAAATCGACTCACTATCCTTCTCGAATGTGTTTGAACGAAGCATTAGTATATGGGAGAAACTTTTCCTTATCGCCAATTTGGCAACAGGTTATTTACTAGGCTGGATTTCTCAGACATAGATTCGCTTATATTTTTCACACTTGTTTTAAAGATTCTAATTAAAAACTTGTATTTATTTTAACTAAAAATTTTTAAGGAAAATTTACATTACAAATATACATATTAGCGCCCTCGATCGGTTTATAATAAAATCGTTCTCGTATTATTTTTGCTAATATTGGTTGGTTAAGTAAATAATGTTCGCAGCATACACTATCTAAAGTAGATAACTACGAATAATACTGGTGACGGATGTATCAACCTATTTCTCATATATCTTTTGATAATATTAACATAGATTTTCTTTTGAATGAAAAAAAAAATAAAAGTTATTTGCTTGAAAAATAAAAGTTCACATAACTTACTTGTGCTCGAAAAATAAGAAACAATTATACTTTTAAAATCAACAGATAAATAGTATTTATTTTTTAAATCTATGTTAAACGATCTGGTTTGGATACTTAAAATACACTTCCGAATTGATATATGTAGGATGAGAAGTGGTTCACTAAGTATGAAATATAAAATTGTCGACAAACACAGTAAGCAACGAAATACACACGTATACACTAACAAACATTAAAGAATAACATATACACTGACAGAAGTCTATTAGAGAACAAAGTAGGCAATGACACTCTTACAAGCAAACAAAATTGCACCGACAAATATACTTAAAAAAAAACTACATGAGTAGGCTTTAGAAAATATGTAGATACTAAAAAAGGTTTTCCTAAAGAAAATAAAACATATAACAGAAAAGACGTGAAATATTAACAAGAGTTTAAGAGTTAACATAAAATTAAAAGGACAATAATTACCAGTGATTTCAAACAGAACCGTATCCTTCAAATAATCCTTAGTCTAATAAAACCTTAAAACTTAATATGTTTATATAATAAAACAATAAAAAATGTAAAATAATAAATAAAATAAAATATGTATGTTTCTTTTTAAATAAAAAAAAATTATTTGCTGATTCTTTAATACTGTTGAACTAACAATGAGTTATAAACCCCTAAATTTACAAATATACTTATTTAAGTTCAGCCAGTACTAGACGTAACAATTATCTGTCTAGTATTGAAAAGAACTATTATCGTTAAATATATTGTAGGCTACGGGATTGGACTATGTTTAAAGTTTCTTTAAATAAGTATCCAATATAGTATCCAATGAGATAAACTTTGGGCATGAGAGTCCGCGCACGGACCATGGATTTGTTTAACATTAATTCCCTCTATGAATACAGTTTTTTAAACTTACGAAAGAAAATAACCTCAATTTTACATTAAATAATTGTTAAATTGTAGTTCAGCATTAAGGTCCTCCAATTAAATGAATTAGCAAAAACTCGAAGAGCAAACTAAAACACGACTAACCTTTTTATTTGTTAAAAACAAACTGACAATCCTAAATGGCTGATATTGCCAACATATATAACAGACATGTGTACCAATATAACAGAAAAAAACTCGAAAATCGAACATACGTAACTCATGAAATTTGAAAATAACCGTTATTTTTGATCTGACCTCCTATACTGAAGAAAAAAGTTTAAAGATTACATACATAATTATACATATGTATATTGCAGTGTCATCCGTTGTTAATTTAAGGCAGTGATGCCCAAAATATAAAATGTATTTGTATTGGTGAGAAATATGAAGTTACACTATGAGAAAAGTTGTTTAATAAAAAACGGTGTTAGTTAGTAATATTATAAAATATTTCACATAAGCAAATAATATGGTTTGAAAGTACTTTACATTTAAGTCAAAAAATTTAAGTTTAAACAAAATTTAGCAGAATTATGTTATAAAATAATTTTCATCTCTTTAACGTAAAAAATTGATTAATGAAAAAAATGCTGTTAGTCGGTAACATTATAAAATAGCACACATAAGCAATTAAATTAAAGTTTAATTTAAATTCAAGTAAAAATTTTAATTCTTAGATGTCTAAAAGTTGCTTAGTGAAAATAATATGTTACTTGGTAACAGTAAAGAACTAAAGTATTTTAAATCCAAGTAAAAATTCTTATTAAAAAAATTATAATAAAAAAATCTAATAAAAATTATATATGAAATTTTCTATTTTCAGGCTTTTTTGCAATTTCGAATGAGCATATATTTTTTAAGTTAACCGAGTTAACTCTGTTCCTTCATTTCCTCGTACTTTGAAATTCTAAATTCAATTTATTTTAAAAAGCGGCTAAATCAGCTAAAATTGCAAGATCTTTTATTTCTTTAATATTAAATGTATTATGAAAAATTCCAAAATGCCTTTTTAAAGTACCCTCTCTTTTTTTAGTGTTTTATACCATAAAAGGCATTGCATACCGCCAAAAGCATTTTCAATCCCAAAGTACCTTTGAAATGCAATACTTCGCTTTTTTGCTGTAAAAAATTAAAAATTTTTTCTTTTCGTGTATCAAAAAAAAAGTTTATACATCCGCTCACATGTGCATTCGTCGATATTAAATCGACGACTAAACAAAAGAGCATAAGAATGTGTGTAAATTACTTTTCCACAATCGTGGTATGGCTTGGGCATCACTGATTTAAAGCATAATCACTGACTATCCTTCTGTTTTTGTTGTTTATGGGTTTTAATTGTATATTGCAGTTAAAAAAAAGACTCTACGTTACAGCTGTTCTGTACAAACATATTTCATGCAAAAAATACAAAATGCACAAAGTTTCTTTACCGTTGGTGTATGCCAATCAGTGTTGCCTTTTGGTTACAATTTTGAACTTTTGAAGGCTTCACGTAGCATGTATAGTTTTGTTACATAAGGCCAAATTTTCGTAACTTTTGGTACAGATATGAAATAAAGTAATATCACTGAAGGGTACTTGTTTCATTATTTGAGGTAAGAATCAATCTCAACATATCAATTCGATTTTAATAACCATAATAATAATAATAATAATAATAATAATAATAATAATAATAATAATAATAATAATAATAATAATAATAATAACAATAATAATAATAATAATAATAATAATAATAATAATAATAATAATAATAATAATAATAATCATAATAATAATAATAATAATAATCATAATAATAATAATAATAATAATAATAATAATAATAATAATAATAATAATAATAATAATAATGATAATAATAATAATAATAATAATAATAATAATAATAATAATAATAAATAATAATAATAATAATAATAATAATAATAATAATAATAATAAGAATAATAATAATAATAATAATAATAATAATAATAATAATAATAAATAATAATAATAATAATAACAATAATAATAATAATAATAATAATGATAATAATAATAATAATAATAATAATAACAATAATAATAATAATAATAATAATAATAATAAGAATATAATAATAATAATAAGAATATAATAATAATCATAATAATAATAATAATAATAATCATAATAATAATAATAATAATAATCATAATAATAATAATAATAATATAATAATAATAATAATAATAATAATAATAATAATAATAATGATAATAATAATAATAATAATAATAA